>CAHIKZ030000508.1:1367500-1410000 GCA_903632075.3 Acanthosepion pharaonis | reverse complement strand
CGACCCATTCATAATAAACAAGGGCGTGAGAGTCTGGAGAGTTAGGTGGCGAGATCAAAGGGATGAAGTGGTCGCAGAAATTGTCTGAAACTCATGACTGGGTTCTACCGCTTGTGTGGCCTGGTGCAGAGTCCTCTTGTTACGTAGTCACTCTCTTGACCCAGGGCAGCACAACCTCCTCAAGGAACTTGATGGAGGCGTCCGTATTGAGACTGAAGCCCGTGAGAAGATGAATGGAGGCATAACGTCACCATCACTAATGATCAAACCAAATACTATAATGATGACTGGATATATGAGCCAACTCTTTCTGAATCCTGTGCACTGTCCTCAGATTGACACCCAAACACCGTGAAATGTTCGTATTGGAGCCTCCAGCGCGAATGCCAAGCAGTACAGAATGTTCTCTCCAAATTTCTGGCAGAATGAATTGCTGACCCTACAATACTGTGCAGTCGACAAAATCAAAAGCAAACAACACGCATGCGCGTAATTAAAAATATGAAATGGCGTAAATTTACCCATCGCACACTGTATATGTGTGTGCATAGCGAAATAAGACTCACGTATGCACAGGTCAGTAGAGACTGATTTATAGAGCTTAAAAATAGCTAGGAGGCATTTGAAGCTCTTCCGAGAGACATCGTGAAGGTCGAATGAACCAGATTCTGGAGTTGGATTGAGGCCCTGCTTAATAACGAGGATGACTTCTTTGAGTCAGTTGTCTTTTGATTATTATAACATGGGGGGCCACTTTTCGTTTTAGCCAATAAATTGATTTCTGGCTTATTAAATTACTCTATTAAATGAAGTGTCAAATTTAGCCCCAACACTCTGAACACACACATATATATATATATATATATATAAATTATTAGGAGGATTTGATAATTATAATTAAGTAATTCACCGAGTCTGAAAGAAACCTCAACAGAATTACAGAAAGCACTGAACGGCCGTTTCGTCCTATATTTGGGACTCATCAGCAGTGCACATCCACTAACGAGGATTGAAACCCTGACAGTTAGGTTATCATGCAAACGTCATACCAACTGTTCCAACGGGCCTCGGTGACAAAGAGGTAGCAAATCAGAATCAATATAGCGCCGCTCACTCACATATTCCGTGGTGGAACTCAACTGAATTTCTCTATAACTATAGAACTGTGCCAGGAGCACAAACTACTATCAACAAGCCGCTCAAACTTGAGCATTAGAAGCCGGTTCAAGCAATGATATAGAAGTGATAGAAACTACCACTTGTATATCATTGCTTGAACCGGTTTCTAATGTTCAATTTTGAGGCTGAAATCTCATAGTAAATGTAGACAATACACATACACAGGACGGATATATTAGATTGACGGTGGGGGGAGGGAAAGCAACAGAGAAGATATGAGGGAAGGAGAAAAGTGACGGATGGGCAGACTCTTTTAAGAAGATGAGATAGATAGAGGTTATGGAAAAGAAAGGTAAGAAATAATGAATGGGTACTAGTAAACCTAAACAGACTGACCCGGCCAAAAATTTTCCCCTTAAAGTTTGGAACTTTGTACATAGTGTTATAAAGCAAATTGACCGATATGACTCGTTCATTTAGGTAGGACAAACTAACCCAATTTCAAGGGTCCTTAATACAAATAATTAATAGAAATTACAATAATGGCAATAGTAACAAACCTAAATGAAGGGATTTGAAATACAGATAAATAAGACAAATACATTTCGGAAATTAAAAGTAAAAATAAATAAATAAAAATATAAATATATATATACACATACCTACTTATATATACATGGATGTATACCCATATGTGCTATTACCCATATCAACGAACCAAGACTTCAAGTGTGCATCTCCCGAAAAAATAATCGTTTTAAGTGATTTTGAATTTGTTTTTATGTCTACATTTGAAGATCAGTTCGTTCCGTTGATTCAACAATTGGTTAGCTTTCGTGTATTTAATTATTGCAATTTTTCCTGTATGCACAAATCGGATCTGTCGCGGAAGTTATCAGGGGTTTGAGATCGATAGATGATTACCCATTTCATTAGCGGAGTGAAACAACTATCTTTAATCTTTCAGTAATGATTGGATAAACGATTTGGTTTCTCAAGGAAGTATTGGAGAAGGAATGTCGGTGACGGCATAGTCTCTGTTTCCAATTTCCAGTGGATATCCCTATGTATGCGTTTTTGTCGTTGATGTTTTCTTTCGGGAAAAAGGTAGCTTGGTATACCACATTTTCCGATTTACAGGTACCTCCAAATGGACAATTGATCCCGGTTTTACAGTTAATTTTTCGCTGTTTTGCTATCTTGGAATGTTTTTAGCATTAGGCTTTTGGGTGTGCTAATAACACTCTGTTTTTTTTTTTTTTGGTGCAGGATTAATTATTTTTGAGAATTTTTCTATTGAAGACTTTCTGTAGAGTGTTATTTTGGTTAAAGTGTTTGTCGACTAAGTTTAGTTTATTTATTCTAGTGTTTATAGTCTGAGGAATTTGCTTAATTATTGATTTTGGGTGATTTGAGTTTACATTAATGTAAATCGGAGTTTGGTTTTCTTTGTGAAATGGCTTATAGATTTTGTTAAAGAAGCTGAGGGTGAATTCTAAGAAATTGACTATATTAAAGTTAGATGAGATTTCAATTTTAAAACCTAAAAATTTGAAAGCCCTTAGAATTTTCTTCTGTATTCTAGAGGATAGAGGACCGTTACTACTTGGGATATAGAAAAGTCCGTCATCTCTGTAAAGGCCCACTTGCTTAGGATCAATAATCCTACTAAGAGTGTACTAATATGTAGATACCTACTAAGTCCGAAATTTGAGCGGAGTCATATGCTTTCAAAGGAACGTCAAAACAATCATTTTGTCTTTTGACCCAAATAGAATTATAATAAGTTAGTAGAGAGTGTCTACGGGCTAAGATAACCATTATAGTGTGTTTCTTGTAGTGTCTGTTATTTGAGCATATTTTTAGAAATTAGGCCTAATTCTGTTTTAGAAGGATTAATTAACCGTAATTGTACATTATTTTTTAAATTAAGTTTGTCGCCTTTGAAAAGTAAATATGCATTTTTTTATGCGTGTCTTCCCCATTCTGTCTGCAATATCAAATTTATTAGCAAAAATTGCGATATTTTCGTTACGTAAATTACGATGGAAAATAGACTTTTAATTAAACCCCATAGCCACACGAAATTCCGAGAAGAAATAAACTCTAAAAAAAAAAAACACCCACCTAAGAATAAATTTCTAGATCCTTTCGAAGCTATGTTTAAATTTAAAAAAAATAAGTTTAGAAAACTATCCAACCAATTCCAATACAAACTAAACCAAGACATTACATACATCAGAAATGATAAAAAGAAGCACCAACCGTAATAAGATTTCGATTTTCAGTCAGTGCTTCATAACTGCAGCTTTGTTCCGCATCTACGCTACCGTTGGTAAATCACTTTGTGTATTTCAACGTAGTGTAATGGTTAGCAAGCTTGTCTTGCTGAATCAATTACGGTTGAGTAGTGAGTTCGATCCTGACTGGGTACTTCAAACTTTCGGTCTTGTGGAGCAACTAGCCTATGCTGAGTAAATCACTATAATGCTTAACAAGCGCGTCTTATTAGGCCAAAGAAAAAAGACAATAAAATGAATAAAAATAGATAGAAAAAAAAATATATATGCATACACACACATAAAAAACACCAAATTCAAATGTCCAGGAAAAATGCAACACTTAAAATAAAACCAACTAATATATAAAAAAGAAAAGACATAAATATATATATATAAATATCTCATATATACTTATATACGCATGAGTACACATACACGAGTACAAATATATAACAATATATATAAAAATACATACATACGTATGTCTACACACATTCATCACTACAAACAGATACATACATAAATAGACATACACATATACACACATATGTATATATGCATATATACACACATATATATACATACGCATGCATACATATACGCATATCCATATATACACAGAAATATATATAAACATATCAACCTACACAGTAGCATAAAAAATAAATAAAAAATATTATATATATATATATATATATACTACATTACTACCAGATCTATTCACGACTGCCTTAGTGTTTTCTACTATATATTCAGACCTAACTGAAGAAGAAAAGAACATAATTCTCAATGTAAAAAATCTGTCCTCATTCATAATGGGAAGCAATGGATTAAAAGCTCTGAAGAACATTTGGACATCACAATGGTGGGGGTGCATTAGACTCTGCGGATTCTTCTAACCTTGTCGGTCTATTTATATTATACAACCTAAATGCGCATCGTGAATTAGACATTAAAGACATCGGGCTATACCGAGATGATGGCCTCCTGATAGTGATGAGTCCCACCAATTTTAAAATAGATAAAATTAGAAAGATAATGTATAGTGAATTCAGAAACCTAAATTTAAAAACTACGATCAACACAAAATTGAAAAGGGTAAACCGCCTCGACAGAATCATCCTCCAACTATAATTAAGTACATACCGTCATTAATAGGGAAAAGAATTAGCATGAACTCTGCAAATGAAGAAATATTCTATAAACACAGTAAGTTTTACAACCAAGATCTAAAAAATAGCAGCTACAAATACTCTGACATCAATTACATAAAAAAAATATTACAAACCAGAGGAAAGACAGAAAAAGAAAAATCATTTGGTACATGCCTCGTTCAATCAAATTAGCAAGATCTTTAATAAAAACATCCTAAAATTAAGTTATAGCTGTACCGAAAATCTAGAAAGGATTATAGAAAAACATAATAATAAATTCCTGAAAAAACACGTATGCCAAAATCAAATAAATAAAGATCCTGAATTAAAATTAGACAAATATAATGAAAAATTGTGTGATTGTAGAAACTCTGAAAATTGCCCTCTTAATAATAAATGCCGCATAGAATCTGTGGTATACCAATGCACAATCTCATCTATTGAGAATCCAAATATTTAAAAGATATATATAGGATTCACAAAAAATGAATTTAAACTAAGATTGAGACTTAACAAAATCTCCTTCAATAATATTAGAAAAAGAAATCAGACCTGCCTCTATAAATATTTTTAAAAGAAACAAATAAAACATTAAAAAGAACTTATAAAACCTGGGTTGACCCATGCCCTTTATGCCTACATGAAAAATTACACATTATTAAGTTTCTAAAAAACAACAATTTATTAAATCAAAGAAATGAGATAACGGTTTTTGCAGACACCACCAAATATTCGCCTTAAATAATTAGCATTTTATAAATGGACAAATAATAATAATAATAATTTCCACATTAACATATAAAAATTACAAAATAGCATAAAAAATCTATTAACAAATTCAATAAAAACAATAGGTTTAGAAATACAACCCAATGATAATCTTAACGCCACTTTATGAAATCATAAAAAAAAAACCTAAAATGACCGAACTACAACATCAATCATTTGGAGTTTTAGCAGACAGTAAAAAAAACAAACAAAAAACATCACAACGACATCAATCAGTTTGTGTTTTTAGCAGGGGGCTTGATAAGATTAGCTATTATAGCCAGACAAAAAACAAAACAAAAAAAAAAAAAAAAAAAAAAAATATCCCAACCTTACACGACTCCAAAAACTTGACATATAACAAACACCCTTACTTTCATCAAAGCAGTGACCCCTTGATAATGAAAAACAAACCCTAGATCACACCTCCATTTCAAAACTATAAATGAGTAAAGCATTCCATAGCGTAGTTATTCCAAAACATCGCTTGAGGATGAAACTGCCACCCAATAGTTAAGGTTTAATATGGAAATTAAACTTGAAATCTGCTGACCAGTTTCGAAACATAGTAATTTCTGTGTCGCGATGGAACCATATTTAAAAAAATAATTATAATATATATATATATATATATATATATATATATATATATATATATACTAATAATATTATACAAATGATTATAAAGGAGTCCATACAAGATTAAAATGTAACACAGCAAAACTGTTGATTATTAAGTCCACAAGCAATTTTAAAATCACTATCAAACAAAAGTAGACTGTAGGTAGCATAGATAGTTCATTCAAAAATATTAAGATACACACACACACACACACACACATATATATATATATATACATATATATATATATATACGCACGCATATACACCTACGTACATACGCATACACTCCCATACATATATAAGCGCATAAATGTATAAACAAGCACATATATAACAACCATAAATACAAACATATATATATATATATATATATATATATATATATAACTACAAGTACAAATACATTCATATATACATACATACCTACAAACACACATACACCACACATATATCCATTATACACACACACACACAGATATATATATATATATATACATAAACACACATCCACACATATACATACATACACACATATACATACACATACCCACAAACAAACACACACACATATATATGTATATATCCACACATACAAATATATGCAAGAAAATACCCCTATATAAACGCATACATACGCATAAACGCACATATGTGTATACTTATAGATGCCATATAACTACCTACAAATGTCAATTAATTATATGATCACATATCCACACACATATACCCAAACACTAATACAGATATACAGTTTAACATAAGCAATTAATCCTATATATAGACACCAGGTGTTGTTTCATGTCAAGATAATTAAAAATTCAATGAGCAGGTCTCCCAAAGATTAGATGTACTTTGTTATTTTGAGTCGATGCCTGTACCTGCATTTTGAAGATAATTTCATATATATATATATATATATATATATATATATATATATATATATGTATGTGTGTGTGTGTGTGTGTGTTAAAGCGCTATAAAAGTGGACAGTGAAGCCAACACCCAGCGGCGACACTTTTCACTTTCGTTTCATACTTCGTTTTTTTCTATCGATCAGTCACTGGCATTTTTTATACAACTATAAATATATAACATTTAAAAGCACAAAATTATTTGCATTATTTGCATGTTTCGGACTGTTGTCCTCATCTTCATTGCCATATTCAAAATGTTTCGGCCGTTGTAGACTCCGGCCTTCTTCAGCTGATTGGTACCGAACCGTGGCTCAGTGGATAAAGACGTTGCTTAGACCCAGTAGCTAGACCCAAGAGAGTTGTGAGCAGTGGTGAAACAAAAATTTGGAGAACTGAGTTAAAAGGAAATAACCGAGACATCCGGAAGAGACATGGCACGTGGAACTAGAACAATCTACCCCCGTCGATGAAATAAAGAGATCGTTTCGAAATTCCTATCACCTGAAGGAGGTTGTAGAGTAACAATGGCCGAAACGTTTTGAATATGTCAATAAAGATGAGGATAACAGTCCGAATAATGTAAATAATGCAAGTAATCACAATACCTCATCCCAGAGATATAGACAGGTACAAAATTATAAGAAAAACTAAGTACTAATTAGTACTCTGCATTATTTGAATAGTGTCCATATGGAACCACATATAGTTTCAGTTCGATTATATATTTTAATGTTTTTACGTAACATTTTCAATAATTACTTAATAATTTAAGAAGCATCTTTTATTTTTAAACAACTATTTCGAAATTTAGAAAATACGTTTATCATGCACAACTTCAGTTTGAAACATGAGCAGGTGTTCCTTGGTTGAACCGGGGACACTGTGATTCACTTTAATAAACTCTGCTCATATTGCCGGCAATAGCAGTGGCCAGACAGTGCCGTTTTTTTTTAAAAGGCAGGATGGATTTATTTTTATTAATTTACACTAATCGAATTTAGAAGCCAATAAATCAGATTGGATCGATAATCGGCTTAAGGTCCAAGATTGTTTGAAAATCTTTCGTAATATAATCGCATTTTCAGATTAGGTTGTTACCCGACGCTTCATGCACTTAACGTTTCGATCGCAAGATAAAGTAGCCTTTCTGTATAATTACCAAGCTAGACACATGGGCAGGAACTGTCTTCATACAGTAAATGCTTTCTAGTTATGCAGACTTGGGCGTATACATAGATGTACATATAGACACATTGGGAATATATATTTGTACAGATGCGTAGACAGATGAAGAAGTATTTTTTTAGTGTAAAAAAATCCCGTCTTTTTATATATTGAACTAAATTTGCAATGACGTTGTATTTATCAAATAGCAAACTGTTTTTGTTGTTCTGCATTGTTTTTCTGTCGGCGTTTAGGGTCCGACATAGTCGCTCTGATGCTTACGTACGATCACCGAAGTTAAGCAAGGTCGAGCCTGGTCAATACCTAGATGGTGACTGCTTATGAATACAAGGTGCTGTAAGTTTGTATGTGCGGTTGGTTTAATGGATAATGACTCGGAATTTTTAATCGTAGAGCCGAGTTCCAATTCCAGTTGGGTTCATTATATTCACTTACACGCTAGTACCCTTGGGAAGGTATGAATCCACCTCTTTTGCCTCCAGATCTGGGTTGATTAGTAAGACTTGTATCACTAAAACTTTATTATCTCCGCAAATAAAATGAAATTGCGTCTTTAAATAACACATAGAGGTTATGCTGCTAAATAAAAACCAACCAACCAATCAACTAGTGGTTATACTCGTATGAATATATGTTATTCTGACGAAGCCCGAAGTGGATATCGGTCGAAACAGTATGATGAAAATAAAAAAAAAGATAAAGAAACTTGTCCGAAGGAAACGTTGTATGATACGACACACTGTCAAATGATCAGAAACAAGACGGGCTAAAATTGGAAAACTCAACTCATGGGATATTCCGTACGAATCTGAAGTGCACAAAGAATAATATATGTTTTATTAAGTTTATTTTGTTTCAAGAGCAGAACACGCGGTTAAGGAAAATCAATTTCTCTACGTTCAGAAGAGTTCGTAAAACAAACCAAGTCCATATAAATATTAATACAAATTTTCATTAATTCATCATTATGCCTCTTAATTCCTTGGGGAACACAGGGCTGCAGCAACACCTCTCCAATGGACGCGGTTCTGGGCGATCCTCTTCAGATCGGCCCATGTCGTGTCGGCTGCCTTCCCGGGAGATTTCACAAGCACGCGTCATAAACTGCGCTTTGAAGGACACTTCCTCGGCCATGTTGTTTGAAGATATCGTTGAGGTTTCTGTAACAAACTAGTTTTTAAGTGAGTAAGTTGTTAGCCTACTGCACAGCACCCAACCTGGTAGACCAGGATGAGTCTTTCGTCTAGCTCCCACTAAACAGACCTGTTGAGGTTGGCTGGACCTGCTAAGGGCCGAAGCCCCCGCACAGATAGCTGTGGAGGTCGTTGAAGCACGCAAGTCATCCTACCACGTCAAAGCGACACACAATCAGGACAGAATACAGATTTTATAAAGTTATTTTTTGTTTGTGATATAAGAAAAATAAAAGTTGAGTATGAATTGAAGATCAAGTTCTCTACACTGATCTACTCTGACCGCGCAGATACTTATTTAAATATTTATCAAGTTATGTCTGGCATAAGGATATAACAACATGGGTATTCCTGGAATGAGAGCCAAGTTAGAATTCCTGCCAAGCTCACTGAATAGCCTTGGCTAAGGGAGGAACCCTTCTGTTCCACACAGCTACAGTTTAAATAGTAGGGTAGATTAGGCTATTTAGCCGTGGTTGGTAATTAGTCTAGGAGATGGGCAAATTCAAAGCCAGTTGCTCATGGGTCTAGTAAATCCATATCGCAAGCATATACTACTTGCTATGAAAACTACAGAAGCAATGTTTAGCGTATTGGGAGCTGTGACCCTTACTCACCAGGAAGTCTACGGACCTCGAAATCTGTATTCTTCGACTCGTCAGGAAGACTACGGGGTTTGAAAGGTCTGCTCCGCTACCCGCCAGGGATCTTACGGGGTTCGTGAGCTGTGATTTCCTATTTGCCCAGGAGTTTACAGGACTTGTGAAAGTGGGTGGATCGAACTCTCTATATCTGAAATAAATTGAGAGACAAATTTCGATCTCACACACGAATATGTAGATATTTAATAAATATTGTCTGGCACATGGATAAAGATATTGAGAACCCCGTATTTCTGTAGATTCTAAAGGTTTAGCAATACGAGTTTCATCAATCAAATATATTCATGCATTTATTTATTTTTTTTTGAAGAAGTTAAAACATTTAGGCAATCTGCGTGGGTCGAACCATTTGCAACAGCCTGCGAGTCAAAGAGCTTGCTCTGAAATCCATCATCTACCTCAACCTCTCTCTAATAGGCCGGATGTTGCGAGCTTCTCTCGGCTTTACTGCTATTTCGATGGAAAGATCTTGGACGAACTACGTTGCTTGGTTCAGCCAGGACTAAACTTCACGGCTTGGTCCGCTATGCCACTTACACTGTAAAAAATCTCCCACATTCCCTCCGTATGCCATCGGCAAGAATTAAGTTCCACTCGAACAGCTTCTTCCCGCGAATAAGTGCTAAGACTACTAAGATGATGATTACCCGAACACTACAATCTTAACCTGGTCAATATACCCATATAAAGTAACACTTATCATCACCCTCTACCTCGAGTGGCTGCAAGTTTTGTCTGGCACAGTGATAAAATTGTTGGGTACACTCTGGGGTCGAATCAAGTGTCTAGTTTTACACCTCTGCGCGACAACTATTACAAATACATTTATATATTTATCAAGTTTTGTCTAGCTCAGGGATACAATTTTTGGTTACCTTGGGAATGGATCTATCTAGATATGCAGATCTGCTTGACATCTGAAGAAAATTGTTGAGTACCCGGTAGGGATTAAACAGTTTAGTTTTGTAAGTCCGCGAGACAAATTCATTTATATATTTTTAGTATAAAATTGTTGGGTACACTCTGTGGATCCAGTTTTTACATATCCAACTGTCTGCGTGAGAAACCTTGTCTTCCTATACATTTATATAGATATTTATTAAGTTTTGACGGACACAAGTATAGAATTATTGAAGATCAGGTTCTGTGATTGGTCCACAAGTACACATTAACGTTTATTATAATCTGAGGGAGTCTTCCCCGGGGAAGGTCACAATAGACGGATATACTATAAAAATCGATCTACAGTTTTTTTTTTCTGAGAATAACTCCTTAGATTTTTTTTCTATAGACACGTCTCCACGCACAAGACTCTTTATTATACACTAAATGTACAGACGTGTAGGAATGTTGTAATTGTGAATATCAATTTTATGCGGCTGTTAGAGAGAGTTCTCCAAGTGTTATCGTCAAATCGATTACATTATAAAACCGTAAATTGATTTCCTCCCGATGAAAATATCTCCGATCTGACTTATTGGATTTCAAATTCAATAAAGTTGAATTCATAAAACAATAAACAATTTCCAATCTCGAAAGAAAAATAAGTAAATATTTGCGAGTAAAAATGCTACAGTTTTTTTTTTTTGTTTTAGCGTGAATACATTTTTGCTGTTACGTTTCCATCTCTCCTCTTGCTTCTCTTGTTTATCAGCGTTTTCAAGAAATATTAGATTAGATCTATGAATATAGTCACTAGACGGGATAACTTTCTTGACAAATTCTATAGGTAGAGGTAGGGGTAGACTCTTAAACAGAGAGTTCTCGTTTTTCTTCCGGCTGAAACAGAGAATAGAATTACAATGTTTGATAATAGACTCTTGTGAGAACTTTTTTTTTTGGTCCGCAGTGCAGATATACTTTGGTTTTATTCACTTTTCTGGTTTTCGTTGTTTCGTATTTTCATAACGATCTACGCCTGATTAAGAAAGTCTTATTCAATATTCTCGATTCCATGCAAAAGTTTTTTTTTTTATCAGAGAAATTCTTTTTTTTTTCTGGATACCAATAAAATATTTATGGTTATTACTGCTACTTTCTACTCCAACCATTTTGATAACAGTCGGAAAGACATGGTGTCAGATGTTGGCATGTGCCGATTGTTCTTGCTGGATTTTCTCCCTGGTATTCGCCTTCCTCATATACAGATCCTCTGACTGACATTACTTAAATTAAAACTGGCTAGTCTACACGTAGGGAAATAGGGAAAAATCTGGTAATGACTCATTTTTGGAGATTAATATTACTTATACATTCCTCAAGCCACGCCATTTGTCAGAATCGAAAAATAATTATTTTCAATTTTGAAACTATGTTCCCGTCATTGATCTCTTCGCACGACTGATGCCATTGTTAAATAATCTTTTTTTTTAATCGGCAATGTATTAAAGAGACAGGAAAACTTCTTTAGTAACAAAGAAACTAATCTTGAAATGATACGTGATATCTGTCCTTCTATATGGCAGTGAATGCTGGACAGTCTACTCAGACATGAAAAAGACACTTGAACCTACAGAAAAGTCGCTATACATAAAAGTGCTGAGGATAGCATGTACCAAATATGTAAACAACTTATTTAACTCCAGGAAGAAGCAGTTGAAATTTCTGGGGCACGTTATAAGGAAGAAGGGCATGGAAAATCTGATACTCACAGGAATGATTGAGGGTAAGAGGGACATAGGAAAGTAGTGCGTAAAATACTTGATGAGCTTGAGTAAGTGGGTCGTAGAACAGGGTTTAGTAGAAATAGAAAAAAAAGACAAAATTTATTATAAGCTACAAGGGACAGAAAGAAGTGGAGGGCCATGATCACCTACATCTTAAAAGGACGCGGTATATAAAGAGAGATAGGAAGGCATCTAAAAAAATTTTAAGGGCTTTTTTAGAAGGCACCCGTTAATTATGAGATAATAATTATTTATCTTAAAGGGAGAACAAGCAGATCTGTATGTTTCATAATTTATTTCATTTAGAACATATTACGACGTGATAACGCCAAATGTACTTTATCTAACTGTGACACGAACATGGACTGTTGACAAGGACAGAAAACTCTTTAAAAAGTCAACGATCGATTCGTCACTTTATTGATATTATAATCAAGACCCCTTGATAAACTAATAAAAACATCAATATTTTTAGCTTCTGACACATGCCTTGAGCAGTTGAAGGTCTAACGAAGGCGAATGAGCAGGAATTACACACCTCGAAATTTTTCCCTATTTTTAAGAGTGGCCAAATCAATTTAAGTAGTCACCATTGACCTCTGTCTTTGTTTAAAATGGTAGACATAGAGAGAAAATGATAAGTCGAAGAAAAGGAAAGCTTCCTTATTTTAACTAATTTCGATCGACTAAGAATGACGATCTTTGTTTCTAAACTTTTTTAATAGCAACAATTTGCTTTCTGATATTCTTATGCATAATTTCCATGAATTAATCCACGTCAGCATGATGTGTACGTAGTTGGTCGTGTGATTCGTAACGTGTAGTCTTAGTTGTTTACATGTCTATATAATATTTGCTTACATAATGATTACTATTTTTTTTACATATTTCAGTAATTTAATGTGGGGTATCCGAGCCGGTATCCTGTCCAAAACTTCCCCGTATAAAACGGGGTCGGGTGGCTGTTTCCCGAGATGAGACTCTGCCCTTCTACATAGCCTCTTCTGAGGATCCTCTCTGCCAGTAGACTGTGAGTTTGACTAGCACAGCTGGAAACGAATCTCTGACCGCTCCACACGGTCAGATGTGGCACAAGGTCGAATTTAATGTGAGGTATCCGAGCCAGTTGGCTCGGCCAAAAATTCCCGTATAAAACGGGGTCAGGTAGCTGTTTACCGAGATTAGACTCTGCCCTCCGACATAGCCTCGTCTGGGGATCATCTCTACTCGGATGCAGAGAGTTTGACCAGCACAGCTGGAGAGGAATCTCCGAATGCAGGCCAACATACAGTATTTACAACTGTATTTATGCGAATGGGGACATACCCATTATCGTCCGTAGATATGCTACATCGTAAGGTTTAGAGTTAAAAGTGAGTCCATTTAAAAAATAGCTCTTTTCATGTATACTTGTCCTATTGGCACACAATCACATGTCTATTTCACTCTCTTTCATACCGTCTGCCAATAACGACTGATATTATCTGAAATGCCTAGAATGTCAAAGTATTTCAGAATCTAGAAATGTGACATTATGTCATATATTTCTTGTAGTCTATCCATACAATGGATAGATTTAGTTTCATATTTTCACCTCACGCAATGCCATTTTAACGACGAGCAAGTCATTTCTAAACTCCTGAGTTCTTTCTGTGCACTTTTTATTATTTTGGAACGAATGACTGAGCCTCGGAGTGTATATAACGTTCTTCTACTACGATGCCAGTCGTCAATTCCAAAACTAATTATAGGCATGTTATTGGTCGTTAGGTATATTTATACTTTCGTTTGGTCTTGCCTTTCTGTATTAGTAACAGCTGACCAAGAGTTATCCAAGCTTGAACAAAGCCATTATACCCACAATATACTCCCTAAGATTTCTCTGCATTCTTTGAAAGCTCTTAAGCCAATATCCCTGGGCGTAACCATTATCAGGGATTGCTCCAGTTTACTATGTTCCTCATCACTTTCATCATCTTTTCATTTATAATAACAACTAGCAGTAGAGCCCGGCGTTGCCCGGGGATGTAACAGTAAGAGATAGATCAAGTATCGACCATCATAAAGACTGAAAAATAAAATTGACAAAGATTATTGTTTAAGGTTGACGGACACACATGTCTTAATTAGTTTTTTTTTTTTTTACGAATTGGTCAAACCCAAATTCAAACAAAAACATTGTTTACAATCGTTATGAGTCTATCGATTGGTGAATAGAATTTTATTATAAACAATTGTCTTGTAAATGGAATTTTAAAAGCATTCTGAATGTAAATAAAGAAAAAAGTGTGCAAGACAATACGAAATACTACCTGCCGAAAAGAAAAGTGGATGTTTGTTTTATCGGCTGAAAAATGTAAGAAATCCGATCCCATATATAAAGGAACACACACACACACACACAACCTGGGTTTTTTAACCTAAGTCACTCCACGGAATCGCTAAAACATAGAGCATAGTCTGATGAAAAAGACGCCAAAGTTTATGAAAACAAAATTTTATCGTCAAAATGCTTATGTTTTTATGAAGAGGATAGACTAAATTTTTTTAATTATTTTTTAAAATTTTTCCATCTTTTAGAATATTCTAAATTTTGATTTAAAAAACCTTGTTTCTTTTTGTCGCAACAAGGGGTAGTAAATAACATAGATAATTTTAGCGCGTTTTTTGTATTTACACACATTAATTTGGAAAATCTTGCAAAAATAAAATAATTGTCAGATGTTAATGAAACTTTCAGAAACTATTCACAGATGATCGAAACTATTATAAATATGTTTTTTTATTAAAATCATGGCAGAAATATTTTTTTATATTTATTAACACCCCCCATAACTAAATTTATGAAAACTCTAGAAATTCGAGACCATCGGTTTTAGTGATTACAATAGTTAAAAGCACAAGGCTTTGAAGAATGCAAATCATGTTTTTTTTTGTTTTTTGGCCAACGTACCTGAAAATCAGCTGTGAATTGTAACATACAAAACTCAATAAAACAAATATATTATTTAGTTTCAAATGCTTTTATTTGTTTTAATTTGTTTTTATGAATATGGACAATATTTTCTGAAAGCAAAATTTTTCAATGAAAATTGAATTTTTAATACAATTATTTCTTATTTCTTTAATTTTAAAAAGATTTTTAAAAAATGTTTAAGTTGAATTTTAAAAATATTTTAACATTAGTTAAAACTTAAAAGCAACATCAACCTTTCAAAATGTCCGTGTGAGATTGTCATTGTCTAGCGCTTTGAAAATTGTATCATTTGGACCAATCAGATTAGCCATGGTAATTAAGAAATGTAATTTTTGTGCTTATAGTCGGACAGTAATTATTAAGTACGGAAGACCAACCAGAATACAATTTAGTTGCATTATTTGAGTTCAGCATTGTTCTCCGCTGTTAAGCCCTTTACTTTTGCGAAACACGTATGGAGAAGTTAATTTGAGTTTTCAATTTCAGCTGAGAAGGGTACCTACAAGTAACAGTATCATCTTATGAAATTTAACTACTGCTAAACTTTAATTTATATGATCTTATTTTTATATTAATCTCAGTTATGACATTTTTTTCATAAATGAAATATCAAAATTAATAATAAAATGAATGGAAATACAAATAACACAGTAAAATGTAATAAATGTACATAAAATTATAGTATTTTATGTACACTTCTATAAAATTTCATAAGAAAGGTACCTAAATTAATTAGATACCTTTTTTCTTATGAAATTTAATCTCACTATTAACAGTCTTATTTTTTAATTTCTTTATATTTTCCATAAACCATCGTAAACGTAAAAATGAAAGCTAAGTACAAAAAAAAAAAAAAAATTAGAGCGCTGAAAGTTTTCCTAAAAAGTAACAAGGTAAATAATTTGTTCACTTAAATAATTTCACTTCCTTCCATCCGTAGAAAGAATTCTCATCCCGTAAGTTATCTAAACGTCATGAATGTGCCTTTCGTCAATCGTCAAGCGACGCGAAAGGTTATGACCTGCTTTGTTTTATTTTCAAATTACATTTTTTCGGCGCAGAAGCTAAGTTAAGCTTGATTCAAAATATTTTAAATAAACAGTATAATTTCTGTTTTTATTAAAATCAGTTTTGAAAAATGATAATTGATTTTTTAAAAGAATATCAAAGTAAGATTTTAATCTTTTTTATCAAATCGAAAAAATGATTGAAAATGATTCTGTCCTTTTTTTGACCAAAAAAAAACAATATTTTTAACGAAAACTTCAGACGTGCTAGGAACGATTAAAAATGTAAAAAATACCCCAAAATACTTTGATCTTTCTTCTTTAATAATAATATGAACATTAGACGATAAAATTTTGTTTTCGTCAAGTTCGGTTTCTTTTTCATCATGCTATGCTCTTTTGTTTACATTTTCGTGGGTGAGTTCTCCCCCTTTCATTCTCACGATGTGTCTTAATCGTGTTTTCAAAATGATTTTATTAAAAAACAACTGTGTTTTTCCCATTTTCGGTCCCGTTAGAACCACCACAAGGTAATTTTATGTAGTCCTGTGAAGTTTTGTTGAAATCGGCTAAAAAATGTAGGAAATTCGATCCAACATATAAACGTTACAGACACACACACACAACCTGCGTTTTATAATAAGTAAGATACTTCCCTGATTCCACTCTTGATGCATATACTCTTTTGCTTTTTGTAAGCATTCTTTCTTCTTCCTATAAATCTTCTACCGAAATGTTTTATGCTTCATTTTGATCTCATGTTTCACACTCCTCAATAGTTCCACCATTATTTAAATCTTCGAAATGCTTGCCTTGTTTGTAGATAAATGCCCTCTTCTTCTGAAACTGACTGGCTCTATGCTGGTATCATTTATTTGTCCTTCTGTGCTTTAATCTTTGTTATAGTTGTTATAGTTGGCGCAGCACAAAAGTAAGATGAAACAGATTTTTAGAAATTAAAGTTTAAAGAAAAGATTACATGTAATAACGAAAAGTGGGTTTTATTTAACACTAGAAGCATGGCCCGGCGTTGCCCGTGCTTGATTAAAAAATCATACGACTCATACATCAATCGCTATCACTTGACTTTAAATATTTTTCCCTTCCCTGCCTTTAAAGGAGTGCCCTTTGCCGAGATGATGTTGCTACATGCCTTACTTCTTGCCTATCTCACACTGCGAATTTCTTCTAAGCTCTATACTAAAATTAAATCTTTTACGAAAAAAGAACTAAACAAAATAGACACAAAACGATCAGCTTTAAAAAAAGACTCGTAACTGGAAAAACCGAATGAAAAAAGAATGTTAACAACAAATACTTTTCCACATCCAACCCAGTTCTGCGGAATCAGAATCAACATTGAGTTTATGCAAGCGAATGAGCGTTTTGGAGTAAAGTGCCATACAGATTTAAATTTTTTCCACTTGTAACGAATGCAACTATCGATTTTTGTTGCGTGCTAGCATGCTAGTTAACATTCGTGTCAGTCAGCTGTTGGCTCTCACGCTGGCCAGTAGAATATTCCTGTCTATTCGTGGCAGCCAGCTATAGGCTCTCACTCTGGTCAGTACAAAATGGCCGCAAACTACATGAAAACTGCCGTAGAATCGATTATTTCCACTATTAATGAGAGTTAAGAAATGCAAAGTCGGTCTTGGAGCATGTGCATGTAAATTTTGGTGCAAATCCGTCAAAAATTGCGGCTGTGCATTCGTTACACACACATACACACACACACACACACCCTGCCTTTTTTTAGATAGAGATAAATTTAAAATATTTTTTATAAACAGTAGGGCTGAGTTTTAAACAATATTCTTTGGGAAATGCTAAGAGTTGATAAGCATGCGAGAGCCCAGAAGGTAGTTGGCTTAACGTGTAGCTATATGTGGGAATGAGAGAGGAAATCTTTTTACAGTTAATATTAAGGCGACGGATAAGAATCGTCGCTAGTCAAAGAATAATATTATTTTCTTCTTAGAAAAATAGTTGGATAGTCACATGTATATAAAATAAAGAAATTTAGTCAATAATATCAAAGAATAAAAAGGTGAAGTATTTACCGATAGCCTTTTCTTTTCGAGGACTGTGGGATTCTTTCGATCGAAGCTTTGTTCATGAATCAAACGGACCGGAGTCAACCTCAATCGTCGTGGCTGTGGAGTCAGGAGGCAAACTGGCGAGTTGGTACGAACTCCTGTTTATATATGTTTTTCGTACCCTCTAGAACCCAGTAGAAGTTTCTAGACACTTCTAGAAAGTTCCATTCTATTATTATGAAATCTAAAGGGTTTGGTGAATGGGAACTTTTCGTAAGGTAAAAAGGGCATCTAGTAGCTACAGATTTAAGTCATGATTTTAAGCTAGGTTTTGTATTTTAGTAAGTGTAAAGAGGTAGAGCAAAATGGCGCCTCGTAATATATTTCTTCCCTCGCAATAAATAGTCTCTTTCTTTTGAGCTCGTCTCATCTTTTTTGTACACCACCCTACTTGTACTTAACAGTTTTCTCTTCGTTATGCAGCCAATATCCTGAGTCAGTTGTTTACGTTGTCCTGCTAAATGTCTCTTCCACCATGGATTTGTCTGTTTCCCGGATGTCTTCTTTATTCTTATGAGCAAAGTCAGTAGAGCTGCATTAGCATAAATTAAATTGTTGATCTCCGTGATATTAGATACCTTTACCTTGCCCAAGATCTTATCAACTCTTAGTTGAGGTCGGCAGCCTACATTTCTGAACTTCCACTCAATGCCGGCAGTCCTAATTTATTACTACGCATGAAGATTTCTTTCAAATTTTCAAATCTCTCTCCCTCCCTCTCTCTTCATCTGCAAAGACTTCACCTACCTTCAACATCAGGCCACTTTTACTTATATCAACTTCTGTGATACTGTTACTTTCATCGATACTGACATCCTATAAAACAAAACAATCTCCCAAACACCGTCTTCATGTTCTTCAAATCCAAGAAACCAATCCTCTTCTCCAGATAAATCGAAACCATTCATTTCAGCGGCTTTCAACCTTAGTCATGGTTTCTTTCACTCTAGATAACCAACGTTTTTTTGCCAGTTTTGATCTTCTTTATTTTTTTTCACCCCAAGAAAGGCGGGAAGCCACTAGCACGCAAGGGGTTACAGAGAGTTGGAGTGAGAGCAAATAGGAGTGATAGAGGAAAGGATGAAGAGAAGGATAGGGGATAGATCAAGCCATCTGGACGTCGATTGACATTACATCTGGATAGTTGGAGATTATAACTATCAGGGAAACAGGAAAAAGGGAGGGAGATCCACAGGCGGAAGTGCGACACACGAAGCTATTGGAGTACAAGAGACGGCTACATTGAAAAATTTTAGACAGTGAAAGTGTGTGAGCGAGCTGCCAGCCTAGTAGAACGCTTAAATTCATGAGGTCTGGGAATCAGCGAAAGCAGCTCATCGGAGCAATTACCATGATAGTAAAAAAGACAGAGGTTCTACATTGAACATAACTTTCTCTTTCCAGATCAAATATGCATTCTTTTTCTATATCCTGTTACTGATGGTTTACTCTTATAATAACGCTATTAGTTCTATTTACTTCATGAGACCAGTTTTTTCTCTTCCCCCTATCAGTAGAAAGATGACGACCAAACCCATCCTGCTGTGCAATGGAGCATTTGGCAGGGGGAGATAACTTCGCTATTGGTTATCGTTCACTCGTTATTCTCAATATTTTGCTTGAACATCTAATTCACAATATGAAGGTTAATAAAAGCTGAATTACCACCAGTACTGTTATCAAGATACCATCTATAGGAGGACAGTTGGTTAAAGCGAAAAAGCTACTCCTGCTCATAAGACATGGTTATACCCCACCGGACATCAACCCGGTATTTTTTTAAAATCAATTCACCCCGAGTAAGGCGATAATGCCACTAAGACACAATGGATTACCGGGAATGAATTAGAATGGTAAAAACTTTAGAAGGAACTCTAAAGCTAATGCTCAACAGAAAACAATGGATAACCTCCTACTCCTGTACAAATAACAGTGGAGGGTGGAGGGGTGAGGACAAAGCGATAGGTGAACCTCTTTACTCCTGTTGAAGGAAAATACAAAATTAAAAAAAATTAATAATAAATATAATTTCAGAGTTTAGGCGGAGACGTTAGAAGTATAGAGTTGAAGTTGACTTTAGAAGTAACCGGAAAGTCAGTTTTAAACAGAAAGCAAGGGATAAACCATTACTCCTCTTCTCAAGACCGGGGAGGAGTGTGAACCGGAAAATAGGCGAACTTGTCTACTCCTATTATTAGTATTATTGAATGAAAGAGAAACAAATCAACAAGGTGAAGGTGTTGTATGAATATAGGAAGCACAGAATACCTATCATGACATACGGTTTGATAAGGGTATACTAAGAACATGCCAAGCATTCAAACGTACACGGTATGGGAACAGTATCTGATAAAAACAGTGCATGACTTTGTAGGTGAAGTTCAATTCAAAATACCTTCAGGTCGGATAAACCAGTCCGCCCAGGAATAGCTTACCTTACCCAATCTGCATGTATTATCATTATTAGTAGTAATAATGACACACAATTCTTCATTTTGTTCTACGATGCAATCATTATTTGTTTGAGAGGTTTGCGCAGAGAGCAAAATAGCTTTTGGATAAGTTTAACAATTTAGATAATACTCTGTCTATATATAATATATTGGAATCATAGCGTAATGGTAACCGCGATTAAAAGATTAAATAATTGATTCGGTTATTACGGCTTATCAGCCCTTTGTAGGTTAATTAAAACCAGATTTTTAGATTTTCTGTTTTGAGATAGTGTTTTAATGACACAAGTCTAACTACTTAACCTTATATCTCGGGTTGTGAGAAGAAATGGATTCATACCTCTTCTAATGGTTTTTGCATGTAAGTAAATACAACGAACCCAACTGGAATTGAAACTCGGCTATCCAATTAATAATTCCGGGACATTATTCATTACGCCGCCAGTACATCCAAACTTACAGCACGTGATATTCCCAAGGGGTCGCCCACCTAGATACTGACCAGGCTCAACGCTGCTTAACTTCAGTGATTGTACGGGAACTGGTTTTTCAGCGTGATGTAGCCATAAACCTTAGAAGAAGGAGAAGGTGGAATTTTTTAAAGCCATTTTATTACAACAGTCGTATTTCTTACAAATTTCCATGTAACGAACTCATTATTATATGCTAAATGGGAAGTTAACTTAGGAATGTTCTACTCGGTATGGTTCAAGTTATATATATATATATATATATATATATATATATATATATATATATATATATATATATATATACACATACACACTCCCGAAGAACGAGATGATAACATAGACTTAACACAGACATATCCCTTTCCCAGGAACCAATTAATCTGTTAAAGTATCCAAGGGAATTTAGAGTAGCATGAATGTATCCAGCCTCTATCTTTTAAAAAAAACAACTTAAAAGAGGCTTGTTTGACCAACACAAGGACTGACCAAAATAAAAGATAAAAAAACAAATGAAAACTAAACCTAAAGTTCATTTTCTTCAGAAAGTCATTCTTTCCGGTAGTTCACTGCTATTAACGAGCAGACGTTTTTTCTCATGATGATAGACATTCTGGTCAAACTAGTTGAGGAATCTAATTGAAATAATAAAACAAAAATATTAATATACAACCCATTATGTCTGAAAATTTTAATTTTTTAATTTCTCAATATTTTTATTGTTGAAAACACACAAACACGCACGCACACACACAAACACACACACAGATATGTAACCGTCTACAAGACGACATCATCGCTAACATATGTTTAAGTATGTTCAATTAACTTTCCTTTTCCCTATTTAGTATATTCCACAGTTGTCTTGTTAAGTGACCTTTAACAGCTTATCTGTGTCGCTCTAATCTGGAAAGTAAAGATTGGGATTAATACCGCGAATTAGAGATGCTTTCTTGACACATGAAAAAAAAAGAAAAAAGAAAAATATAAAAGACAACATAGGTGGTGGATTTGTGAGTAAGTACAGACTTTACTAATGTTCGCTAGCTTTTCTTTTTCGGTGTTTGAGAGAAGGCATCTAACATATTTCTACACTTTGTTATCATGTTGTATAAAATAAAACTTTCATTGACATTCTATCGAGTTCTCCTCAGCCGTTCTTTATTTTTTTGCTTTCTATCTTAATATTTATGTAGATATTTCTACTTACGATATGTACTCTTAAGGCCACCCAGATATGAATCAATAAACATAACAAGTAGATATTTAGCAATTTTTGTCTAGCACAAGCATATAGTAGTTGCGTAACACTTGCAGATCAATTACTTCACATTTTCAACGATCTCATATATATTTATGTAGGTATTTATCAAGTTTTGTAGGTGGCAGAGATGATAATATTTTGGTTTGAGCTCTCTGTACGCGAAAGACTATGTACGTTTCTCTTAACATTCATCATAACCTCAGAGAGTTTACTCCAGTCAGTATCGCAGAATGACACACACTAAAGATCGGACTGACTACAGTGTTTTTCGTTAGTAGTTCCTAAGCCATAACTCTTTAGAAGTAATTCCCTTACTTTTTTTTTTTAAATTCATATCGCACTTGTAGAATAAGTAAAAATCTGAGGCACACTTAAAATTCTAATATGGAAAAATTAGTCATAAATTTTAAAAATAGGAAAATAATCGAGAAGTCTCCTGAAATAAGCATTTATTTCAAAGACATTACTTTGTCTATTTATCCTCTTCCCCTCCAATTAGTTTGTGAAAAACGTTTCATTTTCACCCGAATATTTGTCTTTCTAACATAACTAAGAAACCGAGGCACCTTGAATTAGCCGAGCCGTGGCTAAAATATCTACCAGACGCGTTGACAGTTGGGCCAATTTCAAGCTCAAAAGGGCATAAAAAGAATCATGATCACGTATAAACACGTCTGTAGCTGTTTTTTGAACGTTACGTCTGTGTTCTCAAAGGACACTTTAAGTAATACTTATATACACGTCTACGCCGGAGAATGGGGTGAAGTATGTTTGTATGCAACCTGTGCTTGATATATTTTTGCCTTTAATGGTTGGCATTTTGGTTTACTATTTCCAAAGAAGATTAACTGTACAGTTTTCTTTTATAAGGATTGTTGAAGTCTCTTGCTATTTTTTCTTTCTTAAAGCACAATTCTAATTGATTTAAATCCCCTCGAGGAAGTCAAAACGGAAAGGATTATCTACACCTTAAATATTAAGGAATGTAGCAATCTGTTTAAAATATCAAATACAAAGACAGAACTCATGTGCTTGGTGACTCTAGGTTTATTTAAAAAAAAAAATAATTCACCAATTACTCTTCTGTTAATTTTGGGTGCACCTGGGTAACTTTCAGGGCGAAATAGTGCGAACGGGTGCAATAGTGCGATCGGGTGCACCGGTTGTAAAACGTTGCTCTTTAGTAAGCGTATTCGTTACACGCTTTCTGCTACCAGGCACTTTATTAGACACTAAATGCTCAGACGTGTAGGAATATTGTAATTGTGAATATCAATTTTATGCGGCTGTTAGAGAGAATTCTCCAAGTGTTATCGTCAAATCGATTACATTATAAAACCGTAAATTGATTTCCTCCCGATGAAAATATCTCCGATCTGACTTATTGGATTTCAAATTCAATAAAGTTGAATTCATAAAACGATAATGCAATTGCAATCGGTAAAAAAAAAAACAAAAACAAAAAAAGAAAACACTAAAAACTCGTTCCTCAAAATGCACATTTAAAAAAGAACAAACTTTTAAACTCGATCACACTTAGCCGGAGATGCTGATTAAATCATTATACGCGTAAACATGAAATCTATCAAGAGATGTCGCTATTCCAAAAATCCTGTGAATGTAACTTGAAGTAAATAAAATCCTATTCAACAAGTTTATTGTCACAGTTAAAGCCTGCGTCTTTTCTACAATAATCTGTCTTGCTTCACGTACACAAGTGAATATTTCTTTACCTTGATAAAAGATTTAACGATATGTCATAGTATTATGAGACAAGAGGATTTAGTTGGTAACAAAGAAAGTACTGATCTGCTACGTTATATCTGTCCTTTACGGCAGCGAATGTTGGACGGTCTCAAAGATGAAGAGATTCAACAGAGGTAAGATTCTACAGAAGAATGTTAAGTATATCATGGATGGAGCGTGTGAGCAACGATGAGGTTTTGGAGAGAATGCAAACAAGTAGGAAGCTTATACTTAACATCAGGAAGAGGCAGCTGAAATTTCTGGGACACATAATGAGAAAGGAGGGCTGGAAGAATCTCTGTTTGCCTCTATACACAGGGCGTATAGAGGCAAAGAGAGACGAGGGAAAGCAACGCGTGACATAACTGGCGGGCTTAAGCGAGTGGATGACAGAACGTGGTCTGGGAGAGGTGGCAGAGGGACAAAACTTATTGAGAGCTACAAGATATAGGGGGGAAGTGGGGAGCCATGATCGCCTACGTCTTGAAGGGACACGCTGCATAAAAAAGAAGCTTAAGAACGGCGGGGGTTTATTTCAAACAATTGCAATGAGAAATGATACTTTTCTTATCAGGCTACCCCCCCACCCCCCAGATTTTATAATGTAAATGGAGAATTGGTTAAACCTATTTATTTGATAATGTACAGCACAAAGACATGCATGAAATAATAGTATGGCTTTATTTGTGTTGAAACTTGACTAATGCATGGAATAATAATGCAACACAAAAGGTACTTAGAACAAAATGTATTGAAACAAGAAAGTGTACACAATATTTACATATAGTCTTTTGTATATTCCTGGTAAGACCGTTCCTGGAGAATGTGTTGACTGAGTCGCAGTCGGGCAGAGTCTCTGGTTGAATCTCTTGATTCCTCACTGTCTTCCCGGTACCAACCATATTTATATGGTCGGCACTCCACTATGCAAATTAGGTGGATCCTACCACAACAATTTGCATGGGGATAGAGATCGAATTTAATATAGAAACAAGATTGGAAAGAAGTGTAAAACAATTTTTTTTTCAAAGGACTATTATAGCTTCGAGCGAATGAATCCTGTATGTCTTAGTGAGGACTCTCCGTTTTTGAACATTGTGGGCTGGCGATAGAGAATTGCAAGCAAGATACTTTACCGACTAGCAGAAGTCATATCACATGAAGACATTCAGATACAGCAACAGCTAAAATGAATATTCATGCAACCTGAAAAGAAAATAATTACAAAATCAAGATGAAAGATGGATGTGAACTTCTTCAACGTACAGTCTCATATAGAGGCGGTGGAAATTTAACATTACTTTCGTAAAACTAGCATAAAAATAACCACAAACACGCACCTATCCATATAAATGCATCTATCCAACATACACAACCATCCAACATAAACACCCACCCAAACACATACAGACACAAACATATATATATATAAATATATATATATATATATATATATATATATATATATATATATGATAAAAATAACTGGCAATCCGTTTGGATAATTCCAAAGAAGATATAGATCCAGAGAGCTCAATGTAATAATAGAGCAAATGATAATTAAGAAAGCGGGAGACTTAAAAGAACAAACAAACAAAAAAAAATCATGGTAATATTTTATTTCGCGAAATCGAGATTTTGACTTCGTTTTAACAAGAAATGGATTTACAATTCTTCCAGGCGCAACACGAAAAGCGAAAATTAACATAAATTGTGTTTTAAAATATAACCCACCTAAAAAGAAGGGGGGGAAGGAATGGAAGATGGAGAGAGCGAGAAAAACGGAGATATATTTGTCTAGTGAGATATGGAGGAGGTGGGTAACGTAGAAGGTGAAACGGTAGTGGATGAGAGTAAACAAGTTGACCTCTTATTCACCAGCGTGTATATATATATATATATATATATATATGTATGGAGAGAGAGAGAAAGAGAGTTGTGTGTGTGTGAGAGAGAGAGAGAGAGAGAGACTGTGTGGCTCATAAGTCACTTCGCTTGAGGCCTTCAACAACGGCAACATCTAAAAAGAATACCACATGTAACTGGAAAAAGAAAATGATGACATATTCAAGAAGTTGACATTCCACATGACTTCAAACAAAAGGTTAGGAAGGAAACCTCCATCAATACCAGAAAGAATTATAACACTTAGTAGACATGAGAAACCTATTTTCCGGATATATTATATTAATAGAATGACTTTATAAATTTCAACCGAATGGAGTAATGGTTGTTCGGTCCTTGATTTCTGACCATTTTCGGATAAGGAAAACTGATACTACCATTACAAACTCATAAAACCCGGCAGACCTACAAGTATTTATTATCGATAGACATTAACAGCATTAGATACGCAAATGACACTGTTGATCGAAAACTCAAAAGAAAGCTGAAATATCTATAAAATAGTAATGGAAATTAAAGTCTCTTAACTGTAATAAGACAGAATTCATGGTCGTCAACAAAAGAGAAAACCCAAAATGAGATCTACATATTGGGGATGTCAAAATAAAGCCAGTGCTGAAATTCATCCAATTAGCGCAGTGTAGTAACAGGCACATGACAGAGAAATCCGAAAACATATGAATAGAAAGTAATCAAATATTAAGGCATGGAAAAATATCGTTAGAAACAAAAATAGTGCTGAACAGCTAATGTATATCTAGTCGATTGTATGGCACTCAATAATGGACAATCGCCTTACCAATGAAGAAAAAAAGACAGAAATTGGGTCGTACCGAATAAGGTTATGTGAGCAAAGGAAAATAGAATCTACAGGAAAACTCAGAAAGAGAAGATGAAATTTCTAGGTCACTTAATAAGGAAAGAGTCCCTCGATAATGTAACATTCTCTGGATATACTGGATGCAAGAGAAATAAGGGGAAACAGCGTGTAACCTAATTAACAATTTTGTGTAAACAGACGGCAGAACTGACAGAAAAAAATGATGCTAATTTTTTTACGGCTTATCAACCTTTATTTAAAGCCGAATCATATTTTGCATTGTAAGAATATTATGATTTTATATTGATTATTGGATTAATATTTTTAGAAGAAGAATGATTATTTTAGATGCAAGTTCTATTATTTAATCCATAGCTGGGGATGAGATGTATTAATAACTTTACCAAAGGAATATAACTTATCCGACTAGAAAGAGGTGGTAAAGAGTAAAAAATAGAGGAGAAAAAACAGAAAATCTGGAGATATCGCCTATGTCATGAAAAGAGCATTATACAGTTATATGTAATGGCAAGTTAAAAAGAAATGAAATTGTTAGCATTATGTAAGTATTCAAATATCTAGGATAACAGTGAATATATTATTAAATTTTATTCATCAAAATCAGGAGTCTTTACTACACCGACTACGTTTTCTTGTACGTATACGAGTCATGTTCTCTAAGAGCAGGACCCTAGAGGGGGACCCAAGCTGCGGAGATGAGAGACATCAGATTTCTGCTTAGTATTCCCTATACGAGTGGAGAGATGCGAAGAAAACTGAATCGTCACATTCATGGGTTATAAAGACGCTAGGCACAAAGTGTAACTAGAAGGCGACGACACAGAAAGAGAGGGCCGGGCATCGTCGAAAGTTTACTGGAGAAAGCTTTGCATAGACCAGTGTTTCTCAGCCTTTTCTGGACAAAGTCCCACCAAATTGCATTTAAATATCTGATTCCTCTCCCCACCACGTAGTGAAATTATATAACAGATGGAGCTTCCTGGAATGAAACCCATTGATACTGCACTTATATTCTGATCTTTTCCACGACCTGCTATGCTATCCTACAAGTTCTGTTAATGTATATGATAAGAAAAATATTTGAAAACATAAGTAGGTTTTCAATATTAATAAGCAGACAAAATAAAGTTCACAGGTAAAAAAAAAAACAGAAAATTTTATTTCATTTTATTAAACTACAAGAAACTGAAGGTTTCATATGCGGTCTACCTAAATAAAAAAAAAATAGAATGCACTTCAAAAAAATTAGTGAGAACTTTGTGCTTAATGTCTGCTGCAAAGAGATTTTATATTTGGTACAAATTTAGCTTCAGTTTTAAATCCCCTTGTTTGGTGATATCTAGTGAATTTCTTTTTTTTTAATAGCAAATCATTTACAGTACTAAAGCCACATTCTACTAAATATGACGATGGAAATGGTAAATGTGAATAAAGCTTTGGCAGACTCCTCATTCTGTAATTCCGAAAGTTCTTTTTGGTACTGCACTGAAACATCACAGAGATTCACTAGCATTGGCTGCGTCACCCATAGTGGAAAATTAATCTCTTTTAAATCAGAAAATCTTTCTTGAAAATCAGTAGCTAAGATTCTCAGATGATCCAAAATAACAAGTACAGCAGCATCAGTTGGCTCATATTTCTTCAGCCAGTGAAATTGATCAAACTTTTTCAAAGAAAGTTGTTGTTGCCATAATTCAATGAGTGAAATAAAGCCAAATATCTTTGCTTTCACATCGATAAGTGATTTATTTCTTCCCTGAAGTTGTTTATTCAACATATTCAGTTTTTCGAAAATATCTGCAAGATAGCATAGGTACGCTTTTCTATCAACAGTTTGCAAGTGCATCATTTCGGGTTTATCACTTAAAAAGTCACTAAGCTCTTCATATAGTTCCATAAATCTTTTCAAACAATTTCCCTTAGAGAACCACCTTACATCGGTGTGAAGAATAAGCTTCACATGATCGACATTGTTATCTTCACAAAATCTTTTGAAAAGACGCTCACATTTGGCATTAGACTTGACAGCATTAATGCATTTTATAACTGATTTCAGTACCTCACTAAGCACAGGAGAGATCTTTTTTGACACTTTTTCCCTATGTATAACGCAGTGCACAACAGATAATTCTGGATTCTCATCCTTCATCAATTTAAAGCAGCCATTTGTTTTTCCCATCATCACAGGAGCACCATCAGCTGCACACGATGTTATGTTTTTTATTGGTATATTATTGAAATTCAAGTAAGATTTTAGTTCACGATATATAGCTGATGCTGTTGTGGTGGTCTCCAAGGATCTGCAGAACAACATTTCTTCAATAAATTCACCTTTGTCAATATATCTTACATAAGTTATCAATAAGACCTCACTGCTTTTCACAGTGGATTCGTCCATTTGCAGTGAATTTTTTTTTGATTTCATCTTTTCAACAAGCTGTGCTTCGACATCATCACTCATTTCATCTATTCTTCTTTTCACACTGTTATTACTAAGAGGCATGGCCTTGACATCATTTTCTTCTTTGCCCAAAACTGTTTTAAGAAATGCTGATATAGATGGTTTAATTAAGTCCTCGCCCACTGTGTGATTTTTTCCAGCTTTAGCAATGAATAAAGAAATTTCATAACTTGCCTCAAGAGTACGACTGGCAGTATTAGCTTGTGCAGTGAGCAAAGTCTTTATAGTTAATCTTTTTTCAAACTTGTCTTTTAAAGCTTTGAAATAATTCAAATCCGAGTTTGCATGGAAGCTATGTTTAGCATTTAAATGCGCTTCAAGACGGCCTCGTTTCATTGATTCATTGCTCAAGGATTGCTGACATAAGAGGCAAAAAGGTAATTTTTCATCATTGACACACAGTTATAAAGCCATATTTTAAGAATTCCTCCGAGTACTGGCGAACTTTCTTCTTGCTTGCACTACTCATTTTATGTATAAGGGTTACAACTGAAATTTAAAAATAACTTATAAAACCAAATTTACTTTCAGAATTGACAGACAATTTAAATACGTAAACTGTACTTTCTTTGTAAAACGATTTTTTTAGCAAACTTGTATTGACAAATCCAGTCTATTTTTGGAATTTTAGGTAACACAAAGTCTGATTTTAAAAAAATGCAAAAAATAAACCTAAAATTAAAAAAAAAACGAGCTAAATTTTATTTTAAAGCGTTTTCACTTACCTTTCGTTCGTTGCATTGAAGGATTAATTAAAATATACGAAACTAATTGAAAAGCCACTTTACACAATATAATATAATTGCATTGAATAAGAGCTTCAATACAAATAAATAAAAATGCTTGCTATTGAGGATACTTCACATGTAGTATTCGTTCCATAACCACGAAGGAAATTGAACTCACAGAAACTGAAGGTTGGAGGACACAGGTACTGAAACCTTTTGATAATAACAACAAAGATGGAGGCATAAGTTTAACTGTAAATAAACTAAATATCAAACGAACCAAGAAGAATGAAAACACTGAATTCAAAAAACAAAAAAAAAATCCAAAAAACCTCCATCTTTTTTCCAAGTAGCCATGTCAATTTAGAGGAGGAGGAAGCTGTGGAGAATCATAACCGCCTATGTCAGGAAGTTGCATAGTATTAAAACAGAGCAATTTCTAATGTTAACAACAGCAAAAGAAATCGATGGCAGTCTGTAAGAGTTCAAAGATGCTAGTTAGCTGTGAAAGTGTTTTAAATATCACGGCCTTGCTCGAGAATACCCTCTCCCTGCCGCAGATAACTGAACTTACGACTGAGAAAATGAATTGAAATTCGTGAGTCGCTCAAAGGCGTTTCGTCTGTCATACTGCTTCCATTGGTATCCACGCTCAGGCTTTGTGAACAGGGCTGCCTCTCTTTGATGTTTCGGGACTAACGCAAAGGTCAAACTTGGCACGTCTTGCTAGGGGGCGGCCGACATTTTTGAATTCGACTCCCCAGTTTTTACGAAGTGACTTGATCAGAGTACGCATTCACAGCATGCGGCTCGGTGCGAATTCTTGTAAGGAGCGCTATTTTGGATGAAAAGAGAACAAGACGAAATTAAACAAATGCTACAAACAGAACTGCACTAGGAGGCGCGTGCAGATAAACAAATCGATAACTAGATAGATGGGAACAAATTAGAATTGATGAGAGTTCGATGAAAAGGTAGATACGTAGATATTTATGGGCATATGCACGGATTAAATCAGCATATATATATATATATATATATATATATATATATATATATATATATATATATGTCTGTGTGTGTATAAGCATAGGCAAACTGAAAATGATCTGAAAAGCATAGTCTATGAAAGCGCTCAAAAGACAAAACATACAAATAGAAGAAAGACTAATATATTAAAACATATCTATATCTGAAAAAAAGCAAGATAGATATAAAATTATATATATATATATATATATATATATATATATATATATATATATATATATATATATAGGAATAACGGAAAACAAATATTTACCAACATGTTTCATCTGATAGAATTTATGAACAGAAATGTACGTATTTTATATTGTTCATGTCATCGTTTTACACATATTTTATTTATATGTGAACACACACATACGCACACGCACACACACACACACGCACAGACATATATATATATATATATATATATATATATATATATTATAAATTAACTGATTTAAAATATGGTTTTTTCGCTACACAGTTCTAATCATGTTTCAAAAATGGAAGGTAAAAGCTTCGAATTTTTTTGTAATTAAATTAAAGACATTAGTTCCATTTCATCCTCAAGCGAATTTTGGAGTAACTTATTTTTAAAATTACTGGGTTTTAAAGGCACTGCAAAAATTCATAATTCACGTTTCCAAGGATACAGAGAAATCCATTCATCCAGACAAGGGGTGTTTGCGAGTTCATTATCAATGTATTTTGTTGTATCCGTTATTAGTTACATTTTGGTAGGGGTAGGGATTTATTTTTCAATGAATTTTGACATCCATTAAATGCATGTCGTCTGGATTTTAAAAAAAAATATATTGTTAACGGCAAAAATTCTTACGACATTTTTTCTATTTGTATACTTAAAGATTTTTTGGGGTGTGTTTAGGTTAGAATACGTTTTATTTAACTACGATTTTAAAAATATTTTCACTTTTAATTTTTAATATACTATATTTCTTTTTAAAACAAGTAAATGTATTAGAATCACTTACAGTATGTAAACTTATTTTGACATCAAGTGAATTATGTATATTACCAAGTCACAATGTTTTTTTTTAAATTTATATTTAAATATTATTTAAGTAAAATTTATGACAATGACGGCAAAAATAGCTAATTCATTTCTCTGATTTAGTAAACTTTTATTTTTTATAAACCTAATAATATATAGTTTCTCATGTAAGTACAAGGACATGGTTCATTCAATGGCTTACATCTAGCTTTTCGTATTAATTTCATTTTACTGTAGGTCTTTTATTGGATTATTTTAAGTGCTTTAGTACTTTGAGAGAGGTGTTTAGGTTAGCATACGTTTTATTTAACTACAATTTTAAAGATGTTTAGGTTAGAATTCGTTTTATTTAACTACAATTTTAAATACAACTTTAAAATATTTTCACTGTTAATTTTAATAGATTATATTTCTTTTTAAGATAAGTAAATGTATTAGAATTACTTACAGTAAGTAAAATTATTTTTCCACATCAAGTATAAGTATATATATTACCATGTCACAATTTTTAAAAAAATTATATTTACATATTATTTAAATAAGATTTATGACAATTAGGGCAAAAATAGCTAATTCATTTCTCTGATTTAGTAAACTTTTATTTTTTATAAACTTAGTAATATATAGTTTCTCATGTATGTACAAAGGACATGGGTCATTTAATGGCCTACATCTTCTAGCTTTTCATCTTAATTTCATTTTACTGTAGGTGTTTTATTGGATTCATTTAAGTGCTTGTAGTACTTTGAGAGAGGTGTTCAGGTTAGAATACGTTTTATTTAACTACAATTTTAAAAGTTGTTTAGGTTAGAATTCGTTTTAAGTAGAATTTTAAATACAACTTTCACTGTTAATTTTAATAGACTATATTTTTTTTATTTATAAAAAAAGTAAATGTAATAGAATTACTTACAGTATATAAAATTATTTTTTCACATTAAATATAAGTATGTATATTACCAGGTCGCACTTTTTAATTTTATTTTTAAATATTATTTAAGGAAAATTCTTGACAATGACGGCGTTAGGTGGCCATATACACAGTAAGGGGTGATATGATCGCAGAAATTGTCTGACAATCATGACTTGGTTCTTTTGCCTGTGCAGAGTGATGTTGCTTCACGGTATCACTACCTTTTAAGGCACTTGATGAAGGCCTCCGTATTGAGTCTGTAGCCCTAGATAACACATTCGGAAGGTCTTTACTCATCAGGACGACCAGCGTGAGTTTTCCGAGCAGCCGTATTTTCGTAAACATCATTGGATTCCTCTATGCTGTCCTAAGATTAACACAAAAACAATTTGAAATGTTCGTATTGGTACATCCGGTGCGAATGCAAAGCAGTTCTGACAAATAATTAGTTAGATTTATCGAGAGGTTGTTATTAACAGATTATAAGATGTAATATTCTTATTATAAGGTGGATATTAAGGAGCTATAAAAATTCATATTACGAGAATATAACAGTATATAGCATTGTTACAATTTATATTAGGATGTAAGAGTTAATACAACCGTTATGTGTTGATATTAAATGACTATAAGTTTTTATTTTAATCATTGCAACTCCAAGCAAAGTAACTAAGATGAAAGGGGTTACTGAAAGAGAAAGAAACTATGAAAAAAGCTACGGTGTCGAAAGGGAAAATAAGAAGAGGGGACAAAAATATAGGATGACGATTGACGTTGCATTCAAATTGCGAAAGATCATAGATGGAAGGATGGCAAATAGCTGGAAGTGAATTCTACAGGCGAGAAACGAAACCATTAGAGTCAAACATACATTTACACAACAATTTCAACAGTAAAATGACGACATATTATATAATTGTTTTGAGTTCATAATCTGGATCAATGTGAAAACTTCATGTTGAGCAAGCCGCCATTTAACGCCACTCACAACGTTGGCGGGTTATGGGACAGGAAGAAGAATTGATTTGTCAGATACATAGCTATAAAGACGTGTTGAACAGCGTTAAGAACAAGAAGAAGCTGAAGTTGTATGGCCATGTAAACAGATCGGTAGGCCTCTTCAAGAACATCTTACAAGGAACGGTAAAAAAGGTAGGGAGAAGGTGATGTCCCAGAAATAGAGAGTCAGACAATATCGCTGAATGGACTGGCGAATGTTTCACAGACGTTCACCAATAACCAGATCAATGTGAAGGCTTCTTGTTGATGAAGGCGCCATGAAGTGCCACGTACAACGTTGGTGGGTTATGATACAACATATATACGTGTCGTATGCCTGCATGACATAAGAGACCACTGCTCTCCACACATTCCTTTGTGGTTCTTAGCAAGGTTTATTTTTTAAATTATCCTTCTTAATCCTTGTTCGGCGTCCTGGGTATGATGATAAACTACATCTGGCAGCAAGACCTCTGATCGCGAGGTTTTGAGGAGTGTGGATCTACTTTTTAATTGCTGTTGTTCTCCGGTCCATCCTACAGCGGGGTGGTAGCAACTGTTAGGGTCCCAGTTATGGGCAAATAGTTAACCTCCAAACTGGGGTCAAAACATTATAACGTATAAACTATAATAAAAAATACCTGCAATATATAAAAAATGCCGGCAATTCATTTTTGAAAAAAAAAAACTTACTACCAGCAATACAATTCAATTTAGGCAAAAACCCTCTTTACAAAAATACATCAAAGAAACCTGATCTGAAAACTTTTTTTCTTACAAAGCTTGCCTATTCTATTCACCCTAAAAATCTTTTTGGCATAAAAAAATAAATTAAAGTTAATAAGCCGTAAGGCAAAATAAAGCTAAACAAAACTTAATCCTTATTCTGTCAATCATTTACACCACCCGTAATGTAGGTTACAAATTGTTTATTGGTCCCTTTAACCTTCAATATGCCCTGTGATTGTTTATATGATTATGAATCGATAATCTGAGAATGAGAAAATTCGACTGATCTCTTGATTGTTAAGCCATTTATATTGGCGAATCTCTGGATTTACTGAGTGCAGTTTTTGCGGATGTTTTCATTTTAAAAAACCTCAACTAAATTCTTTCTGTCGTCACCGTTTATCGGTGTCGTACCTGAGAGATTGTATCCGGTATAGTGTTCCTAATTTTAGCCTTGTACCAGTTTAAATTAAGCCTGGTAAATGTCTAATTTTCTGGAAACTTTTACAATCTTATTTGTTGTAAGTTAGTCTCATTACACACACAATCCACACAAAAAAGCGCTCTAGATTTTAAGGTTGAGGATAAAATAATGCTATTAAATGTCTAGACGCAACAATCAAATCATAAAGAAAGAAAGAAAATGAATATTAAATTTTTTCGGCAGATGAATAAATCGGAGGGTGTCGGAGAATGTGGGCATATCAGATTTTTTTACTATCTACAGGAGATAAAGAAATGAATATAGAATAGGCAGCGATAGGGATATAGGAGTAAAGTGTTGCTACGGAAACTGCAGTTTGAACACAGTCGATCCCATTTTGAATAAGTAAATCACGTAATGGTAAAGGAAATGTATTTATGGGAATTAGCGTGGCGTCTAAGTAATCAATCTCAGATTTACTTCGGAAGTGTATTTGTCAAACTCTCTGCCTCAAGGCAAAGACGAGCCCAGACGAGGCTGCGCCGAAAGGCAGAGTCTCTTCCAGGATGGTAGACAGCTACCCGACTCCATTTTTACCGGGTCTACGGGGAAATTTTGACTGAGCCTACGGTCTCGGTTACCCCACTATAAACTTGCGCAACATCCGGCCGCGTGGGGCGATTAGTGAATATCTCAATCTCCAAATTACTTTGGAGGTGTTCTAGTCAAACTCCCTGCCCCCGGGCAGAGAGAATCTCCGGACGAGGCTATATTGACAGGACACAATCTCTTCTCGTAAGACAGCTACCCAACCCCGTTTTTTACGGTGTCTGCAGGGGAAATGTGACCGAGCATTACGAAAGTGACAACGGGTATTCGTTGACATTACAAAAGTGGCAACGATTGTTTGTTGATATCACAAAAGGATAGTTTCGCCTAACACCGCAAATTGCTACAAAACCAAAAGAAGAAATTAAAAACACGAGTCATGATCTTAAATGGACACGTCAGAGCGAGAATTTCAGATGGATTTCACAGATAGTGCCAAATTCACTCAGAAACCTCTAAACCTCAGTAGTATACGACCACATTCTCAAAGCATGTATTAAAATGGCTTCCAACTAATGAAGTCTGTAGGTCGTATCGAAGGTCCTCCTCGTTCGAAACTCACGGAATGACTAAGAACTATACAAAATAAAAGAAACCACATCATTGAGAACTTTCAACAAGAACAACGTAACCAAGCTAACATGGATATCACAGCCATAATAAGGATATTGGCGTTCCAAACTACTTCAAACAACAAGTTAGGAAGGAAACCTCTATCAATATTTGAAAGAGTAATAAAATTTAGTGGATGTTATAAACCTGGAAAAAAATTGTCTTAATAGAAAGATTTTATAAATTTCAAGTGACAGTAGCTATGTTTGCTCTCTCTCTCTCTCTCTCTCTCTCTCTCTCTCTATATATATATATATATATATATATATATATATCAGTTTTATGTGTGAGTGTGCGTGTGTGCGCCTTGTAAGTAGAAGTGTGCTTATTCCTATCTATGTACAATGTGGCCCGTATCCGCTTTAACATAAAAAAAAATGAATAATTCTACTCATGCATATTTTATATATTTTGTTTAAGATTTTGTAAAAATAGTACTTAGAAGTCTACTTTTGGAAACAGCACCTGGCAGCAACAGAGAAAATTTCACAGAATTTGATTTGCCAGTTCAGCGCTCGACTCTTATCACGGAGGAAGCCTCTCACGAAAATGAAGGTCATTTTTGGGACAGCATTTTCGATATACAATTTAAAAATTTCCATTTTCTGTCATTTGAAAATAGAAATAAAATGTCTTATTATTTTCTAAACGGTGAATGGACTTATGCGGCACACAGACATTCATTATCCATCTATCTATCTATCTATCTATCTATCTATCTCACGTTCTCTGTCTTTCTTTCTCTCTGTCTCTGTCTGTCTATCTGTTTGTTTGTCTCTGTCTGTCTGTCTGTCTGTCTGTCTCTCTCTCTCTCTATATATATATATATATATATATATGGGTATAGGGTTAGGTAAATGAGATAACGAGATATTAGCGATCGTATACGCGAGTGCTGGCGTGCATACGTTGGTAAGCAAATAATTAATTACCAAATTTAACCAAGTGGTGTAGACATAAAAGTGCTCAATATGATTAGACAGAGCTAAGAAATATATATTAATAAATACACATATACCTACGTTTATAGATACGAATAAAAACTTAGGCTCCACAGGCCGCATGATTTTATTTACCAAGCGCTTCAGCAGGATCACGCGGTTATGGCATCAACTATTTGATCTAAATTTCCTTCTGTAAGAAAACTTTCTATCTTCGTCAATCACACGCTTCGATGTTGATTACGGAACAAGTAGCTGATTTGCATTTGGCCTTCAATTGAGCTTTCAGGGTTTTCGTCAAAAACATACAGGTCTTTTTAGACAAATTTGACATTCCTGACAATGTCTGACCGTCTAGAAATATATTTTCTATTTTGGTCAATGAAGACAAATTCTTGCTGGAGGTCTGTAGCGCTTATCTTAAACACGAAGGACATCGCGGGATTTAAGATGTCATCAATCTCTCAATCTGTGTTGTCGGTGGTGAAGCAACTAGAAAATCTTGCTTTTTTCCCTCCCGAGAAAAGTGACTTTTTTTCTCTTCTGTTGAAAAGTCCATGGCGCGCCCGGAAAGACCAAGGCAAGAGTTTTACTTAAAATTTCTCGCTTTTGGTTTTCTGAAGATCTGTTCTCAAATACCTGGCGTATACTTTGTGGCCAAAACCTATTTGGTGTATTCAGGCCGTACCAGAATTACATCCAGAACAGAAAAAAATGGGGGTCCAGAGCTAATCTTAGAATGTGTGCGTTGTCGTTTTTTGTCTGTGCAATGACTTTTAGCTGTACCCGACTAGGCCAATAAGGACGTTAATGAAAACTAGTTTACCCAAGTAGCAATACACATTTTTTCCGTTAACTGTCATGCTATAGGAGTACACAATATTGCTCAATATTTCCATCGGAGAGAGAACAGGGAAAGATGGCTTCATGCGTTTTCATATTCTAGTTCATAATGCATCGAAGTCACGTTAGGTGCGGTTTGAATCATAAACTAAATCCAGGTAATGTAACAATACAAAAAATAACAGAAAATGATGCGTTATATTGATACTCAAATGGTTACATAAATTATTTAAAGGCCGATTATATTCTCATCTTAATTCTTGTTATCACACAGTTTCGTCCGTTGTAGCCTTCGGCCTTCATCAGGTGTAAACCGACCTGGGTAACCTACATAGAATTTTGAAAAGAACGCTTTATTTAATCTCCAAGGTTAGATTGTTCTATGTCCATTTCCTAGATCCAGATTGTAATATTATTTATCTATAAGGTCTTTGCCCTAAAAAATGGGACATAGATCAAAACCTATAATTTATACTGAATTATTTCATAAATTTTTAATACAACATTATTTTTAGCGGATTACTGATTAAAAATTGCCGCAAACGAATAAATCCTATAATTTTTCAAAATTCGATCTTTCAACAGACTTTATAGACTAGCGATATATAATCAACAACGAAATTTATTGAAGAGTTTCAACAGCAGTAACAATTAGAGCAGCTGTAATCAGAAAATAAAATAATGATGCATTCGTTGAATAAATAATGAATGTCAAAAATGACCTGTGTAAAATCAGCTGATTTAATCATTACTTTTAATTTGTTAATATGAGAAACGCGATGAACATCGGCGCAGAGAGTGGAATCGGCGTGTCTAGATTAAATAACTGGCCATTCTTTTGCGCAAATGCCCTTGGGAAAGGCATGAACACTTCTCTGCTTTCTCTTTATTAAAGTGTTAAAAATAGCAGGTTAGACTGGTTAGCATTCTCTTGCTTAGAAGTTAAGCTCTGAATTCAAAAACCTACGGAAAGCAATTAGAAACTACTGCAATATCTTTGCCAACAAGTCATGGGTATTAAAAATTGAGAAAAATAAAATGTGATAATGAAGACATTAAATTTGGATATTCAGGGATAATATAATGTAGGAATGTGTGAAGTGTTTTATCATTTGAATATTTACGGTTAATTAACAAAAGGATAGATTGAAGAATTATTAGCATTTGGATATGCAGAGATTAATATAGTGTAGGAATGTGTGAAGTGTAATTATCATTTGTATATTTAGAGATAAAAGAAGAATGTGAAGAATTATTATTATTTGAATATACACGGATACGTAAGAAGACTAATGTTTGGAGTGTCATTATTATTTGGATATTCACTATAAATGAGAAAAGGAATGCGTGGAGAATCATTATAATTTCTATATTCATAGATAATTAAGAATAGGAATGCGAGGCTATTCATAGAAAACTAATCTAAAGAGAGACATTATCATTTGGATATTCAGAGAAAAACGGAATGTTTGGAGTGTTCTTATCATTTGGATAATAAAAAATAATATGGAAAAGGAATGTGTTAAGAAACATTATCATTTGGACTCTCAGAGATAATGTGTGGAGTGTTACAATTGTCTTCAAATAAATTTTCATTTAAAAATAAATAGATTAGTATAGAAATAGGAATCAATAAAATAATTGTTCGTATCTATCGGAAATGGTGCTTTCTAACTAGACAAACTATTTTTTCAGAGTTCTTAGATTGCAAAAACGGGTATTATAAATGTTTTCGTTAATTTCAAATACCTTATTTGAAGCGAAAATATTGTTATTTATAATTGGTACTTATTTTAATACGGTACATCGATCCATTTTGTGCCTTAAAAACTGATTTTGCAATCGCTTCGGCAATATTAAACGATTATGTAGATTTTCTAAGCTTAGTTTAGATGTGGCACGAGGCCGAATGTATTGGACACATAGTAAGGTTCGAACTCAGTGCTCTATGTTAATTGTTCCAGTGAGACAAGTTTGCTAACCATTAATGTGGAGGTGTACCATATTTTCTAAGCGTAGCCAAAAATACGTGGCAGACATTGAAGATCGAACTCACCACTCAGTTAAAATTTTGATCGCAAGACAAGCCTGCCAAACACTGCACCATGTGAAGTTGTCAAATGACAGCCTGTGCGTAGCATAGATGTTTAGATGTGGCACAAGGACGAATGTATGAGGCCCCCAGTGAGGATCGAACTCATTTCTCTGTCGTAATTGTTCCGGCGGGGCAAGTTTGCTAAACTTTACACCACGTGGAGGTGCCAAATAATTACCTCAGCGTAGTTTATATGTGGCACAAGGACGAATGTATGAGGCCCCCAGTGAGGATCGAACTCATTTCTCTGTCGTAATTGTTCCGGCGGGGCAAGTTTGCTAAACTTTACACCACTTGGAGGTGCCAAATAATTACCTCAGCGTAGTTTAGATGTGGCACAAGGACGAATGTATGAGGCCCCCAGTGAGGATCGAACTCATTTCTCTGTCGTAATTGTTCCAGCGAGACAAGCTTGCTAAACTTTATACCACGGCAAGGTGCCAAATAATTGCCTAAGCGTAGTTTAGATGTGGCACAAGGATGAATGTATAAGGCACCCAGTGAGGATCGAACTTACTACTCAGTCGTAACTGGTCTTGAGAGACCAACTTGCTAACTAATACACCACGGCAGAGTTCCAATATTAAACGACTGTGAATTTAATGGAAATTCAAGAGATACATTTTTGACAATCATCAGTGAGCTAAATTAACTTCAGCTGGTATTGCTACTTTGTAATTACCAGAGTAATTAACTCTTTAACAACAACTGAGGGAAGACACAGAAGTGAATGCACGAATCGATTAGGCAACGAAAGACTTGCTATCTTTGAAGATAATTTCTTTTTTGCGTCTTTTTCACCCGACGTTAAAGAATGATGATGTCATTTCCTTTCATTCCTCTTAAATGATACCGATCAAACAAATACCTTGCAGTTAATAAAACGTAATTACGTAAAAAACGAAGAAGTGAATTATTTTGTACTTAGGACAGTTTTATGAAGGAACCCTATATAGTGATTCCAAGGTGCCGCGTTTAGCTTCTAGGAGCGCCGTAAGATATTCGGAAATTTTACTAATTCCAAGAAATCGTAATTCATTGCACTGACACGTAGTATAAACAACAGGAAGTAACTTACAACGAGCAAATCTTGGAAGACGAGATACAAGTAGTTTTATTTTTTTAATTCTAACGATTCAACACAAGATGGCGCACGGTTGATAAAAATGTTTTACATTCTAAAACTGAAATATCAAACATACTCGGTTGTATGTCACTGATAATCTTGAGTTATATAAATCCAAATTATCACTGACCTAGGATTTGGGTGGATTTCTCTTTCATATGCCGTCTCTCTTAAGGAAGTGGGAGATCATGGTTCTCTACAACTTCCTATACATTGTGACTCTAGGCAATCTTTTCCCCCTTACTACACTCTCATTCAATAATCCGGCATCCATTAAAAATGAAATTGCTTACGACCACATAGCGTTGAAACATCGCTTTACGTCCGATCACTGAAGTTAAGCAACGACGAGTCTGGTCAGTGCAAGATGATTGACTGCGTCGAAATACCAGATGCATGCTGTAAGCTTGGACGTGCGGGTTTGTGATGGCTCGAAATTGGGAAAGGTATGAATCCACCTATTCTCCCCCAGCTTTAGGTTAATTACTAAGACATGAGTCACTAAACAATTATTATTTAAAAAAATATTACAATCTAAAAATATTTTCTGGCTTTAAATAACCACCCATATCGGATAGATAAGCCGGAAAAAACTAACCAACCAACCATTAAAAAATCTCGTTAGGTAACTTACTCTTTATATTATT
>CAHIKZ030000508.1:1255000-1362500 GCA_903632075.3 Acanthosepion pharaonis | reverse complement strand
ATACAATTATGAGAGTTATGATTACATGACTCCATCTATAGGTTAAATAGTAGGATTTGCACCTAGAAAAAAATCATTGTTAGCCTCAGAATCAAACTGTAAATGCAATATTCTGTGTTGCAACATGTGTTGTCGTGGTGGATAAAGAAACTTTTACGATTTGTCAATATTGGCCGTGAACTTAGGTCTCTTCAAATGGGCCAGGTGAGTGGAGATATCGATTTTCAAATTCTCAGCATTCCGTCGAAAGCCTCAGTTTATTCACCACAATGGCAAGCAGAGGGTCTTGATTGACGTCGGATGTCTGACTTGCAGCTGAACGATGCAAGGTTTCAATCTAAAACACACCAGAAAGAGGTACCAAAACAAACGTCAAGTTGCTGTCATTTTATATTAACAATGAAAATCGGGCACGGAATTTTGCAATGATTCAAACATCCTCTTGGGTTTGAGTATCACAAAGTATCTTACAGAAACCTAGATACTAGAGCTTAAATATAATAAGTTAAAAAAAAAGCACTCGTTGCTAGAACTTTGAGAATTACCTGAATTTGTAGAACTACCAAAATTTTAGTATCAACATTCGGAGTCCTCATAAAAAAAAACAAAAAAACTCCACATACTTATTAAAATAGTTTTACGTGAAGGCTTAATTATTTTTCTCTTTTGAGGGTTGATTTATTCATTTGTATTGCATGAAGCGATGTTTAATTTCCCAGAAAGAAAATTGTGACAATATATTAAAATATATATATATAGCCTTTTCAAAAACAAATATTGCGTCCTGTCTCCACGCTACTACATAAAACGGTATCAACGAAAAGGACCATTTCTTTTTGTTATTTGTTTTCGTAAGGAAGAGTGGTGGCAGCTTGGATTCTAAGAAGTAATAAGAGGAATGACGTCACAGAAACGCATGTCGCACGTTGGCTCGGCGTACGCTCCGGGGGTGGTCTTAGCTGGTCTTTCAGCCTTGGTGTAGGAGGTGTATTGACGCTTCAGAATTCTTGCGACACTCTCTTGAATTCGCACCGTTTTAGATTTATATTCAAAATCCAAACAAAGACAATCCATCACTGTCAGAATACCCCACCCACGTTGCACTCTGTCCAATTGCGGACTATTCTGGCCCTGGCTTTCGCATTCTGTAACACAAAACCCATCATCTCGTGGACTAGCCGATTTCTTTGGAAGCTGACAAGTTATATGTCCATATACGTCTTCTTGATGTTCTTTAAAATCCGTTGATTTTATCAGCTGATGCTGTTTTTGACTGAATATCGATCGTCAGTTGTGCAGACAGAGAAATACATAGAATGGGAAATAAAGTACGGAAAAGAATGCTGACAATGCAAATTCTCCAAAGACTCGTTGGTCCCAAGAGAATCGCATATTCCCGCTAAGAAAAGTGACTGTAACTTCTGCTAAGAATCTCTCGAAATAATACGGGGAGGTTACTGCGAAGTATTCGAGTTTTAATATTTCTTTATCAGAGACACTACCTCTGGATTTCGATTAAATTTTGAATTTTGAATGAATGTTTCTTTTTATTTATTTATTTCCTTTCTACTGCTTAGCAACATTTTGCGGGTTATTTACAGCCAGAAAATATTTTTAGATTGAATGAATTTTTGGGAAGATAATAATGATTTAGTTTTACAAGCGTTACTAATTAACCCATAGCTAGGAGGAGAAGAGGTGATTCATACTTTTGCCAAATCTCTTTGATCGTAAGTGAATCTAACTGGAATTGAAATTCGGCACTTCGATTAACAATTCCGAGTCGTTATCCATTATACCACCCACACCTGTTACAGCACCTGTTATTCATTAACGGTTACCCAGGCTTGACGTTGCTTAACTTCAATGTTATGTAGATATAGCCTTGGCTAGCAGTGAGTCTAGAAGTATAACTACTTTGAAGTACGATACCGTGGAAGAGTCAACGAGAAATTAGTCCACTGTTTTTTTCCCAATCAGTCATGGTAATTCACAGTTTAATAAAGTAAACGTGTCAGTGGAGAGCCATGATCACCTAATACTACAAGAGATACGACCCGATGCATTTCATTTAATTCATATTCAATATTAGTTTAACGTTTCTAACATTCCTAGCCCTTCTAAGTTATTAGATGTACGCCAATAGATGTTTATATATTTTTGTTCACCAGTAATCGACAAGTTTTATTGAATACTTGGATTATTTACATTATTTGGACTGTTCTCCGCATCTTCATTGCCATATTCACAAAGTTTCGGCCTTCTTCAAGTGATTAGAATTTTGAACCTAACTGTTTATTTCTATTTCCACGTAGCATGTCTCTTCCGGATGTCTCAGTTATTTCCCTTTAAATTAACCTCCAAGTTTTGCTTTTTGCAATTGAACTCACAACACTTTGGGCCTAGTCAATGGATCGAATCAATGTAATTTTTCCACTGGGCCATCTGCCCTTGAGAACATCTGTGTATGAATTTTTGGGACTTATAAAACTAATGTCTCAGCAACCATTTTTTTCACCTGGAGAAGGCCGGAGCGTACTGCGGCTGAAACGTTGTGAATATGGCAATGAAGATGAGGATAACAGTCTGAATAATGTAAATAATGCAAGTGATAATAGTAACTCAACTCAGAGATATAGATTTATTGACTTAATTATTTAATCGGACTAAAACAAAACAAAAGAAATATTTAATAATTTCATAATTACACTGTTTATATATTTTGTTCACCAGTAATCTACGATGTTCAAAGACATGAAACTTTTGGATTGCACTTATTAGCCTTTCATGACTAGAGATGAAGATCCATTCATTGAAGGCTTACAGCCATATCACATTGCAACACCGAAGCTTAGCAACGTTGATCTTGGTCTGTACCTAAAAGAGTGATCTGCATTAATACAAGTATATTAACTGAAGGTATAAATAGGCAGAATGTATTGTCGTCAGAAAGTGGAATAGACCTTGAAGCGAGTTATGAAGTGCAGATATCAAAATCAAGCAAATACAGACATTTAACCACCTTAAAAGTGTTTTAACAACCGAAGGAAAATAATGTGACCCAGATATTCGAATGTGCATTGACCTAGCGAAAGATGCCTTTCAGAAGATAAAGAAAGTATTAAGGAACTAGAAAAGTTCCTGAGAAAGAAAAAAAATGCCGAAGTGCTATGTCATATCAAGCTCTCCTGCACGTGAATGCTAGATAATTTTCCTCACAAATGAGTTAAGAGAGATGTAGTTCTACAGAAGGATACTGAGATTCCCACAGTCCGGATATGTGAGCAACGAAGAAGATTTAAGGAAGATGGTACCATAAAAAGGACGCTTATTCTGAGAATACGAAAGAGACAATTGTGATGTCTATGAAAAATAATGAGGAAAGAAGGCCTGGAGAGTTAGACACTCGGTATATTGAAGGCAAGAGAGACAGAGAGAAAAGCGAGTGAGTTGCTTATCGACTTCATGTAAATGTTTAGCAGAACAATAATTGAACGGCATTTTAAAAGACAATCATTGCTAAATATTGCCAAAGATAGTATGTCGTGTAGAGTCATGATAGCATATATATTTATTTATTTTAATTCGTTCGCACAAAGCATGGCAATAAAACCCCGAAAAGGAAATGGTTTACTGAGAGGAAGGAACATCAATATATATATATATATATATATATATATATATATATATATATATATATATATATATGAGAAGAGAAGGGTAAAAGACAAGAATCCAAAGAGAAATACGATGAATGGCGTTGTAAAAAGTTTCTGAAAATCGTATTTTGCAGAAAATCCAGGAGAGAGTTTTAGAAACAAGAAGTGTGAGAGAAGAAACTGTTAGTATAGAACTTGCGGTTACATCTGGCAAATTTCAACAATAAAATGGTGTGATCCAGCTCACCGATCTAGTACTTAAATTTGTGAATTTGTGAGGTACCCAATCAGAACAATTACCGTGAAAATATATTTAGTAAACGCACAGAAAAGCTACGTTAAGATCGTGTAAAAGTAACTGATGCCGGTATACTAGATCAGGACTAGTAACGTTGCAGATTCTTCTTTCGATTCTGTCCGAAAATCTCTAGATATAAAACAGAAGTACCGGACCAGATGTGATAGCAATATTTGATGGGAGAATATAAATCGGGGACATATAAATGCGGAAGACGGGAATAATTATCCAGCGTGTCACAGTGAAGGAAATTTCCTGGCAACAGACAGAGCAATTAATTCAACAGAGCCATAAAACTTTAATTAAAAATTATAATTACAGACCTTGTACAAGTTTTGCAAAGAGCAATATTTGGAACAAACAATTGAAAATATGTACTTGCAATGAACAAACTTTTGTTCTGATTACACAGAAAAATGGGGTCATCGTTAATTTTATATTCAGAAATGATTTTCAGCGAAATAAAAAAAATAAAATCACATTCCTAAATTTATGCAAAGATGGCGGCAAGAATATTTGCTTCAACCATACCAAGTTCCAAATTTTAGGATATCTTCAAATAATATGCATTTTATTCATGAGATATAAAATTAGAAATTATTTCAGGCGATTTAATCGGGGCTCGATCCGTTCGCAAATTTTGGAACAGTCTAAAAATTCTTTCTTACGCCAATCTTTCTTTTGCATTTGGAAAACGTAGTTTGATTTCTAGCTATGATTGAAAGTTTCACTAAATCTGCTAAGTTCTAAAGTGAATATTGGCAGAGAAGAAGTTTCTTTGTTAAAAAGTTTCTTTGTAAAAAGAAAAAAAAAATAGAAGTTACGTTTCAAAGGAAGAAATGGAAATGAAATCATCAGAGATTTCAATGCAGAGAACGGAGCTCAAAGCAAGTTGAATGGTTTTGCGAATTCCTTTAAGGGATTCCTTACGTGAGTGGAAACTGCAAGAAATTATTATTATTATTGTTGTTGTTGTTGCTGTTGTTGTTGTTGACCTTTTTTACAGACTGGCGCCGTTTTAAGCTTTCGGCAACACAAGACAGATGCTGATATATTCACTTGGACTTTTTGTCGCTTTTGGACTGAAATCGAGTTACATTTTAAACTACCGGGTGAGTAGTAACCGCCTCGCCCCACTTCCTGGCTGAGTGCGGCCCATTGGAACGAGTTACTGTAGTTGTGGCGTTTTTCATATTCGGTTAGCTTAACACCCACTCTAAAAAAAGTTCCTTGATGTCTTAGATGCGTCCGCTAGGGAACTCTGAGAGTCAGCAGGAATCATACACTAATACAACACACACACACGCGCACACACACACACACATATATATATAGACACACAAAATGTTAATTTCTCTTGTGGTTCTCTTTCCTTTGAAAAACTTTTACGTTCTAGAACCCTTCATATGTTAACACTTATTTAAAATGAAGCAAATCTCCTGTGTCTACAGCTTGAAAAAAGGCATTAGGTGGACAACTTTTTTTTCCAAAGTAATTCAGGATTGGTACAAAAATATCTTATATAACAGACATAGACCGACGTACCCGACCTAGCTTCTTTTCATACACTTTTAGATGTATTCAAATTTTATATTATCCTGTTCACCAAATAATGTCGAATAAACGTTTTAATTTTGTTTGAATATATTATTGTAATCGTTGCACAAAAATATATCACTCATTAATAGTGATTAACTTTCAGAATTTAAATTAATTTACATATGCCATCAATTTTGAAAATCAAGAAAAAGACAAAGGGTTTATTTTTGGACGAGTTCAAGTTTGGTCAAAAGTCTTAAGAATCGGTTGCCTGCATCATCAAAGCATGGCATGAACGATACATTTGCGATCGGAAAGTATTGATGTCTGAATGTCGTAGTAGGGATAAGAGAATTGATGGTCAAGTTGGTAAGTGGCATCAATCTGTATCTGGTAATCAACGTCTGAAATTACTAGTCGAAAAAACACAAAACAAAAAGTTAGAGAAATATCTCAGAAAATGGGTGTCAAGTTTTCAACAATATTGGATCATCTCAAAAAAAAAAAAAACTGTCAAAGTGAATAAACTCGATAAATGAGTCCTACATGAATTTAGTGAAAGTCGACGTTTTAATTTGTGTTCGATGCTGCATCTGTGAAGTTAGAATGATCACTTCCTTTATCGATAAGTGACTTGTAATGAAACATTGATTCTTTATGACAATTGTTTATCGGGTTGACCCGATTCTCTGTTACTGTCCCCGGCCGATCGATTTTCTGACCAAAGCACCAACACTGCCATTTCCTGGCCGCTTACACACCAGCCTCCACTTGCAGGGTCTTCTTGGCGCACTCTCGTCACCATCCAGTAGATCATGTGCTTCAGGGGGATGTCGGAGATTTCATCATCCCAACCTTTGTATACTTCAGTGGTCCGTCGTTTTAAGAATGTCGCAGTTTCCTTAAGCGAACCATATACTGGAAGGTGACCTACAAGTTTTCCGTAGAGGGAGAACTAATTACGACGGGTGATAACAGTTCGAATATCTAGGAAATTAGCCCCTCCTTTCCATCGAAGCAATTTGAAAAATCAAGCACTTTTGCACCATCGTCGAGCCTCATTGGGTCCTTTCTGATCAGTCCAAAGTGAGATATATACTTTCTGATGTGCGCCACGAAAACCGCACTTTCTTCGACAAAGATATCATCTATGTATGCCGAATTGACATTTTGGATTGCTTCATCCTGATAATTGCCTTCATTATGAGAAGTGCCACATTGAGACTGAAGCCTAATCGTGAGACGTTCTGGAAATGCCACAACGACTAGTGTACGTGGACCTGTAGGTACGTTCTCCGAAGGTCCAACAGCGATACATTGCGCCCGCGTTGTCGCCATTCCCTTAGCTTGTTCGCACAGGCATCCGGACTTACCGTGAACAAGTCTACCTACTAGTTTAGTTTAACTCTCTGTACCTTTTCCTTGCTCCCTTGGATAACGGCCATCAGTGGAACTAGACCCTTGGAAGGTCCGAGTTCCTCCTCTAGATATGGTATGAGCCAGCCGTTATCCAACCATGTTTTTAAATCCTAGTTATATACTTTACGCGCTAGCTCGGACACAGAATACTCTACTATTCCTATGATTTTCGGTCCACCCATGACGCTATCCACTCTTTCCTTTTCTGATCGAACTCGACCCTAAAGGCTGGTTCCTCTATGGTGAAAGCGGCACACAGTGATGGTTTTCTGTCGAAGAACTCCACTGCACCCGAAGGAGTGATTCTTACTCCCACTAGTTTTTTGATCGCGTTCATTCCGATCAGAAGGTTGAAACCAAATAACTTCTCTTGCGCCAATCTTGACAGGACACCCACTTTGCAATCGGAAAGCAACGACTCCGAACCCACAACAGGCTCTGGTCTCCCCGTCTGTCATTCTTACGCATACAGGCCCTTTCGTCCACGACTAGCATATCTCAGTGCTGGCAAACAAACAGTATCAACCAGTGCTGGGACGGTTCTGACATCAACCTTGACCCCAATCACAGGTAGTGCCGGGCTGGAAAAGATACTGGCACTGACATATTTTTTCTCACATTTTCTCGGACAGTTTCGAGATATATGGGCCACGGTATGGTAACGAGAACAGCCCATGGTATTGCGTTTAGTCCTCGCTCTCGTCCGCTGTCATTTTGTCGGCTGCGGCAATTTTCGCCATGCGGTGAACCGATTCTCTGTTACAAATTGTAAACGATTAACTCAATGGCGCGTCATGAATCACGCAAAACTTTTCCCAAATCGAAATTGCACTAACAGAAGATTGTGTGACTGTCTGGATGTCAGCCATTGTCGTTATCCATTGGAACCTTCTGGAATCTAAGAAAAGCATTACTGCCGATGTTTAAGGCCAGTAAATTAAATTAAATGCACATTAAGCAAAATGCTACCTGCACGGGTTAATCAATGAAGTTCAATTCTATTACATGATAATGCCCGGCAGCATGTTGCCAGAATAACACTGCAGAGGATCCCCGACTTTGAATATGAGACTTTGACACGCCTACCATAAATTTTCTGATCTCTCTCTCATACTGACTACCAATTTGTCAAGAATATTGACAATTTCTTAAGCCAAAAGATATTCCGTTTCAAAGAAGATACAAAACTGCATTCAAAAATTTCCGGGAATCAAAACCTTTACAACTTTATCGTAAAGGCATAAATAAACTTGTAATTCGATAGTAAAAACATATAAATGTTCAGGGTACTTATTTGGACTTATTTAACACTGTTTAAAGACATTCATTCAGAAATCAATTTTGATTCTGTAATCGAATTTTATTTTATGAACAACCTTATAAAACAAAGACAATAAAATGTTATTCGCAATGAACCAAGCTGGAGTTTGAACTCGATTCGCTGATTACACTTCGAAAAATGTTACGAATTATCTAATGAAGATCTAGCATTTTCACGTTTTTATTGTATCCTTTCAGGACGCAGGCGACCATGACACGCCACGCTTATCCTTTGGAGTTGTAAGCAATGCTTGTCTTCTGATTACAAAACCTTTAGGTAGATCATTTCTTCTTTCCTTCTATTTTTCTTGGATTTCATAGGTATATGTATTCAAGTCCAAGGTCACTTCGAGAAAGTGGATCACTTCATAAATGGCGGTAGTGGTAATATTTAGTTCGTGATTTATTAAAAATTTCATCACGTCCTTTCTCAGAATGGTGGTAATACACCCATTATTACGTGGGGTAATGTAGCTAAAGTCAATTCTTATAATAAGAACGGCAGTAGATATAGTTTATGTCTTATTGAAAAATTAGTTATCTTAAAACACTTAAATAACCCTACCTTATTAAACAAGAGAAATGAATTTAGTGTTACATGTAGGCATAAAAATAAATATCTATTCCAATACGTCGGTTCAGATTAATTTTTAATATAAATTATGTTTTTTTTTGTTTTCGTGAAAAAAAAACAGTAATCTATTTTTATGCTTATTAGAAAAATAATAATATTCAAAGCACAAATTTTTTTACACACACACACACACACACACACACAAAAACACACACACATATATTTATATTTATGTATATATATATATATATATATATATATATATATATATAAATCCAGTTTATTTTAAATCAAAAATATTTTTTAATATACAAATGCAATCCCCGCATAATATATGACATCACCAATACTGTGGTAACAGATATTTTTATTAAAAAAACTTAAATTACGCAACGGCCAATCTATACACAGCATCTGAAAATTGCGTTTTGCATAAAACTACCTGTCGTGTTACCATTGAAGGATAACACTCACACACGCACGAACACACACACACACACACACACACACACACACACACACACACATATATATACACATATATATATATATATATATATATATATATATATATGTATTGTGCATATTTTCAGCAGTATATTTTCATTTAAATAGGTTTGATTAAATAATTTAGACAGGCCAAATCTATTAGTTTTTGTTGTGATCCTTTCAAGTTCGCCGATTTATGTACATACAGACATCTTAAACCCCTGAGAATGGTCTCACATGAGACTAAAAGTACTTTGTAAAATAAAAACTATTTGTAAGAAAATTTTGGTATTTTTCTTAATCATTTTTTTAAGGGTATCAAGAAATTAATCCTCGAACATGAAAGGATCAAGACGAAAACTAATCAACGCGATATATCAAAATTATTTAACTAAACCAGTTTGAAAATATATATATATATATATATATATATATATATGTATTCACTTTTTAAGAAATATACTATAAATATTAAGAGGAATATAAAACCGTTCCCAGAGAATCATCATAAAAACATTTCAGTAACGCAGAGATATATGACAATTTTCGACGTAAGGCCTATCTGATGCGACTGAATATCTACAGACAGTATTTAGGTCTTTATCTATTTTTAAAAAATCGACTTCAAAACATTTAAATGGCATAAGTTTCCCAGGAAAATTTAATACGCACGCATAAGGTGAGTGCTATTGTCTTGAGTATATCTTTTTCTACTGTCTATTGTTTGTGCTTTTCAAACATGAGGGCGCTTTTTATATATATATATATATATATATATATATATATATATATATATATATATATATATACTCTTGGTATAAAGACATATCTCCCGATATATCTGTGGATAAATTTATGTTTCTTATACAGAAGATATCGAAGGAAAAGTCACATACAATTTGCTCAAAAGTTTGAGCAATTCTTTACTGCGACGTTGAAATATAATACAGCCGCTATTTGACATTTACAAAAAATAGAAAAACATATATTTTTTGTCCCAGTTTCAAAAAGAAATATTTATAAAATAGAAAAAAAAAATAATTTGTGTCTTCTGTTACTTTCATAATTTGCCCATAGCTGTTTGTTTGTTGCAGAGACGTTCTTCCAAATGTTAGGCATAAATATCAATACAGAACAGAACAGCAGAAAAAATTCTGTTTATTTCTCACTCTCTCTCTCTCTCTCTCTCTCTATCTATCTAAATTTTTAGGCCTATCACGATCTATCTATCTATCTATCTATCTATCTCTATTTTTAGGCCTATCACAGAATTTCTATCTATCTATCTATCTATCTATCTATCTATCTATCTCAATATCAGTCTATCTAACTAGATATTAAAAATGACTAACAAGTTACTCCTATTCAGTTTAATTTTTCTTGTGTTCTCATGAAAAATAATTCAAAACATTAAATAAAAAATACTTAACAGCAGTATCTTGTCAGTTGTTTTGTCGTTTTTAATGAAACTTTTCTGTATTGCTGCCCAAATACACAATTGTATATATATATATATATATATATATATATATATATATATATATATATATATATATATATATATATATATATATATATATCAAATATTTGGTGCAGTTCAATATATATTACAATGAATCATTCGTAGAAAAAGTAAAAAATAAAATCCTTCGCTAACAAAATTTTAAAGGTGCATTAACCTACAAATCACTCGATGAATGTTATGATCCTTGTTTTTTTTTTTAAATATATATATATATATATATATATATATATATATATATATATATATATCAATCTCTTACTCACTCAAAAATACGAACAGGCTTCTCTATTTTATCTTTTCCTTACTTCCTCGGCTGATTCATACAGTGCTACTCTTGGCAAACTCCCTCCGACCTCATGATAGTATTTTCCGTTCATATTTCTCCGACCAGGCAAGAACTCCCCTATTAACAGAATATTTTTCCATTATCAACGCGCTGACCGGGATTCATTTCGTGATTTTCTTTACGATGACTATTCGAAGGATATTTTTTTATCATCTCCTTGAGAGACGTGCCAGTTTGCCCGGATGAAAGCCGGCATCGAACCTTTCGTGCCAGCACAAAAATGCCTAGAGAAACACCAAACTTCCTCTTGATTCAGTCCCGCCTGTACAGCCGCTACAGCCCACATAAATCACTTCTTCCGGTTATATCAACGCGACAGGTCCGATTAAAACAGACGCCTCTTTGTAAACGGCCGTGTCCTCAAAGTGGCAAAATACCTATCTGCTGATAGAATAAGAGACATTATGGGCTTTCAAAATTTTGTTCTGGATATTACTGACGACTTTGAAGATCAAATCGTCAGTCTCTCCTCAATCAATTTGATGTATTGTCATCTGCTACAGGCAGACAGAATGCACTGCTCGGAGATTATCTTTTGTATATCCATTCTCGAATCACCCTGATTTCCCTCCTCCCAGCGCCATAGTCTAGCTTCCCTATGCTTTTTCTATAAATACTTTCATGGTAATTGTTCTGATGCACTTTTCTCTGTTGTACGTATAAGCGCAGTACTAGATTGAACTTCTCGTCTATGAAACTCTCATTTGGATTCTTGCATCCTAGTCAACTTTCATCTTCAAACATTTACATGCAGTGTCAATCGCTATCTTCTATCTTTGTGATTATTGTACTTTGATTGCTCTCACTTATTAATAGTGTTTTCTTTCATATTCTCCAACATCCAGTAGCCCTTTGTGTCTTACTGGCGTTACTGCCTTGTTTAGGGTGAAATGATTAAAAAAGAAAACAGAGTCTTTTATGAGTGATATGCACATAAATCCGTCTATGGTTTCAGCTATCATTTTTAAATTAGATTCCCACAGGATTCTTGATGGTATCTGTTATGGCCCGGTTCCTTGTACCACGGTGATAGTCCAAGGTAGAACCAAGAACTCGAACACAGGTATGGAATAACACAAATATATTACAAACAGGAATATATACAGAGAAGTAGAAGTGTTAGTATGAACAATCAGGTTTAGTAGAGAGAACAATGTAGTCTCGACCAGTATTACTATTCCAATGTCTTCCAGTAATTGTCTGCACGTGATTCTGTTTCGGACTGCCTCAGACTCAACTCTTGACTCGACTTGAACTACTGACTCGACTTGAACTACTGACTATATTTAGTCACCCCCTCCACGTGGGCATCATGTGGCACAAGGCCGGTTTAACGTGGGCTCTCCAAGCCCGTGGAGTTGGCCAAAAATATGCCCATTGAATCCGTATAAATGGGTTTAGGTTTAGGGTCGGCTTAACTCCCCGAACGAGACTCCGCCTTTCGGCGGAGCCTCGTTCAGGTTCCTCCCGCCCGAAGGCAGAGAGTTCAACCGAACAGCCGGTCAAGACTTGAACGACTGACGATATTCAGTCACCCCCTCACGAGGGCGTCATGTGGCATAAGGCCTTTTTAACGTGGGCTCTCCGAGCCCGTGGGCTCGGCCAAAAATATGCCCATTGAACCCATATAAACGGGTTCACGGTCGGTTTACCTCCCCGAAAGAGAATGCGCCCTTCGGCGTAGCCTCCTTCGGGTTCCTCCCCGCTCGAAGGCAGAGAGTTCAACCGATCTGTCGTTCAAGACTTGAGCGACTGACTCCTTGCCTACCCCTGAGGCGTAGTATTTATTAAGTATGGAATATTCCATTATTATTATTATGGTTAAGATCCCAAAACAGTATCCCTGTAACCTTCCGAAAGAAATACATATACTTCGGGACTGGTTCTTGTACGCTCCAAACTGTACAATAAATATCTCACTGCTTCTTGCTTTCCAACTTGTTGGAAATCCTCCTCTGTAGTTCCTGTCTTTAAAAATTCTGGTGAAAATTCTGACCCCACTAATGATCCCGTTTTAGACTGTTATCTCATTTTTGGCAAAGTACTAGAGGCTCTAATCAATGTCGAATTAGTTAAGTATCTTTTTTCACATGACCTTCTTTCTGATAGACTAAATGGCATCCCATATCTCCAGGTTTGCCACAAATTTTTTAACACCTATCACTGAATTTGTTTATTAAGCTTTACATAAGAACGGCGAGGCTCGTACTTTAGCTCTACATATCTCGAAGATGTTCGACAGGGTTTGACATACCGGCCTTCTCTACATGCTCAAGGGCTACAGTGTTTCAGCACGAATATTTGGATTAATCCAACTGTTATTCACAAATAGTATAATGAAAGTCGTATTGAATGGACTCAATTCTCTTTCACATCACATTAATGCGGACGTCCGTCAGTGCACTTTCCTTAGGCTCAGTTAGTTTCTTAGCTTCATGAACGAACTTCTCGATGTCCTCGGTTCTCGACAATGTATTTATGGCGATAAAACATCTATTTACTCCTGTCTTAGTCACAAGTTCGACAGTTTGGTTAAAGTAAAACTGGCAACTGCTCTCGAAAAGGAACTGCAGTCAGTGATTGACTGGGGAAACTAATACTTTTGTGAATTTTAACGTTTCCTATTTAAAGTTAATAAACTATATATATATATATATATATATATATATATATATATGTGTGTGTGTGTGTGTGTGCGTGCGTGTGTGTGTGTGCTTGTGTGCGTGTGTGTGTGCTTGTGTGCGTGGGCCTGCGTGTGTGGTGAGGCGGGGTGTATTATAAATAATGATAGGGTGGCCGACAGATTAGGTTTAACTTATTTTTCTATCAGCCATCACCATGGCTGATTCTAAACTCTATGAGAGCAACTCTCTATCTGTTCCTGGGCTCTGGTTTTCAATTGCTTAAGTCCACTACTAGGAATCTTTGTTTACTGTGTCGTGAGAGATAATTTCCCCAGACAGAATATATCAAGATTTCTTTTCTATATACATGTGCTACACATTTCCCACACTAGCACAGCTAATATTAATAAACTAATGCATATGATTCTATAGAGGTACAGTTTTGTTCTTTTTACATTCTAAAAGAAAATTTGGCCATATTCCTTGTCTCCGGTTAAAATTCTAAATGTTTCAATAATCACCCCACTGCGTTCTAAAATTAGTTTCTTAACAGATTTTTAATCATTTCACTCTAAGCAAGGCGATAATACCACTAAGATGCAAGGATATACTGGGAGTGAAAGAGAATGAGAAATATTTTAGAAGGAAACGAAAGCCCAATCGTAAACAGGAAACAAGTAATAAATCTTTAGTCCTGTTCAAAAGATCAAAGAGGAGTGTGAACCTGGCGTTAGACGAACCTATCTACTCCTATTAGTTCTTAAGAAAGAGAAAGCAATGTCGCAAAAAGAGCGTGCTTTGGTTACGACTTAATCAAATATGCATCCTGATGAGGTAAATCTCCATTTTCTCACGGACAACACTCGATAAGGTTGCTGATATCCTTTTTATTCCGTTGCCGAGGTTATCAAAGTGTAGATATGACTCAGTATGTACGTTGGCGCTTGAAAACTTATATCACAGTGAGTATAAAGAGGTGGGGTCTTGGATTATCGGTTGCATGAGAGAGCAATAACTGGGCACAATCCTTTTTTCCTTGTATTTCGCATAGTACACAGCCGCCAGCGAAAAAGTTCTCTTTCAGGATTTGCACTGAGATAAGACAAGTTCTTCCTACCGCAGAGTTTCTTAAAATAGGACAATGCAGTTTGGATGACGGAGAAAACTTGCACATTTCTATCTCTAGAAAGCTGCGAGCGTTAGAATTGCAGATATTTGTTTCCCGCGGGAGGGATCTCTAATTTGATTATTGCTTGACAAGCTGAACTCTCGGCTCTATTTTGAAATCTGAGTTTTTCCTTCACTCGGTTCCAATGATGCCGTGACGTTTTTTCTAGATAGATTTCTTAAGAAATCTAACCAAAATATATATTTACATAAACAAGCATTGTAGAAGTATATAAAGATGACACAGTGATTTAATACAGACAGAGAAAGGAAAATGCAAGAACCGCCACAGAAGATAATTAAAGAAAGAAAGAACAAATGAATAAAAAAAAATCAATTGTAAGAGGAATGCATAGTTGTTAATAAAAGTAACAGGTCATCATGCAAATTACAAATTGGAGATACCAAAATAAAATAATATAAATATCTTGAAAGTGTATTAACTGCAGACTGGCAGTCTGAAACTAAAATTCGACGTTGTATTCGGATAGCGAAACATGCCTTCCAAAAGCTAAGCAAAGTCTTTTGAAAGAGAAAATACTTAGAAACAAATAAATGTGTACTTAAATTTTACGTAATACAAGTCCTTCTATATGGCAGTGAATGCTAGACAATAAGTCTCCTCATTGATGAAGAAGAGACTAGAAGCAACAGAATGCGGTTCTACAGAAGGATGCTGAGAATGCTATGGACTGAACAGGTGAGCAACAACGAAATTTTAGAGAGAATGGAAGCAAAAAGATATTTATACGAATCAGGAAGAGAATGTTGAAATTTCTAGAGTATATAATGAGAAAGAGGGCTTGGAAAATTGAATACTCATAGGTCATATTGAAGTCAAGAGTGACAGAGGAAATCAACGCATAAGCTACCTAGATAGCTTGAGTAAATGAAAGTCGAAGTAAGGTTAACTAGCGATAATAAAATGAAAACAATTATAAAGAGCTACAAAGGATAGAAAAAATATAGAGAGAGCCCTGATTACCAACACCCTGAAGGAACACAGGAAGGAATTTCATAAGAGGCCTGTTCTAAATAGCGAATCAGTATAATTTAAAAGGACGGCCCTTAGTGACGGTGGCGTAGTGGTTATAAGAGTCAGTGTCACAAGTAGGCCGTTTGTTGCTGTCATCTAGTGGTCATGAACTCAATCCTTGCATCAGTTAGTGAAGTATCAATTGAGCAGAAGCGAACAATAACTGGCACATCTTTCTTGCTTTCTATGTGCCATGTTCTTTCAGGACCTAGGGGATCATGGCTCTCACCCCCACATCTATCCCTTGCAGCACTCAACAAGTCCCCCCACTTCCAAACTCCCGCAGACCACGTTCTGTCATTCACTTGCTTAAGGCCGCTAGGTATGCCATGCGTTGTTTTCCCTTATCTGACTAATCAAAAGATATCCGATATCAGCCAATCGATAGATACCTGATGATGACCAGCAGTATGTCGTCGAAACGTTATGTCTGTAATAACATTTATATAAACCAAGATGAGAACAATAGTTTGAAATAGTACAAGAAAATGAAAGATCTTTCGACAGCAGGTGGTTTTTGGGTAAGTATAATGTTTATACTATTGTTCGCACAAAATAAAGGGGAAAAACGACTGAAGCTAGCGGGTTATTGAATGAGGTTGTTGTACGTAAAGGATGAAAGTAAGAAGTGCATATTATGAGGATATGTAGGATAGATAACAGTTGAATTTTGACTTGAAGAGTTTAAGATCTTAGTGGCTGCGGAAGCATCCGCTCGGGAGTTCTATGCATCCACTAATATCCTGAATGGACTTCCTCCTTACCAGCGGAATACGATGGGAACGAGGGTGATTCGACCCTCTGTATGTGATATAGTTGTCTTAGATGTGTCGATCTGAACTGCTGGAACTAAGAAATACACATCATTCGAACATTTAGCACGATAGAGAAGCTTACAAAGTTTGTTCTATTGGAAAGGGGTTTTAGGATAGAAAATATTTGATCACCCACAAGGCAGCATAAACGCTTTTGAATCCTGTTAAGGATGGGAAAGATAAGAATGTGCAGTTCCAGCTCTGATATGTAAGGAAAGAGCAGGGTAGGTGGTGTCAAATACATTCTGGAGCGGCACAAGGAACATAACATTTTTCAGAATTTTTTCTGTTGATTAGCTTGGTCATTAAAGGACAATTTTCTTAATCTGACGCCTGTCTCTGGGGCTTTGATCTTCCGATGACTGTAGATGTACAATAATCCACTTCTTTTCTTTATTTGCTGCTTAAGCCCGAAACGACTTAATCTATTTTTTTTACCAAAGGTTATTTTAATAATTCATTGAATATTTCTGTCAGTGACTGGTTTACATATATTTGAAAGATATTGGGTCTCTTGATGTTTTCTTCGATGTACCATGTCCCTTCAGATGATCCTACTTCTCCATGACTTCTAATCTCTTGTAGTTCTTAGGTATTTTTTGCCCCAGAAATTTCGATCGTCTCATTCTGATTGTAAGTATACGTTTCGTTGGAGTTTCTATGCTTTTTAAATTTTTCATCGCTTAACTTCATATTCATTACATCTGTTGGTAGAACTACATCTCCGTCACGTGCAGTTTCTTCATAAACTCGAAGATTTTCCAGTATCGACTGTCATATAGAAGTTTAGGATATATATTGATTTGTTGTTTCTTACGGCTTATCAACCTTTTATACTATAATTAAAGTCAACATTTAAAGAAAATAATGTAAAAATTGTAGATGATAAACATGCAATGATACAAGGCCAACTAATTAACCCATAGGTGGAGTTTAGGTATTATGATACATAGTGTACTTAAAATGTGTTAGATAATGTTGCCCCAAAAAGAACTATCTTTTTAAAAAAATATGTTTTTCACAATTTACTAGTTTTAAAATTTATACGTATTTTTCAGACAATGTCAATAGGTGTTGATAGGTTCGCCTATCGTTCACTTCACACTCCCCTTCGATCTTTTGAGCAGCAGTAGTGGTTTATCCCTTGTCTCCTGTTTACAAGTGGTGTTCTATTGTCAATCTCTTTCATTCCCAGTATTCCCTTGCGTCTTAGACGCATTATTGCCTTGCTTTGGATGAATTGATTAAAAAAAAAAATTACTGAGAAAATATTTTTTTCGAAATGATGCTTACCAGAAATTATTAAAAAAATAATTAGATCAGTTTCTAAATAATAATAATAATAATAATAATAAAAACATAATAAAACGTATATTTTTTCTCGTTTCTTTTCGTATCGGCATAACTAAGCATTAACTAGTGATTTTATTTTGCACAGTAAAATATTAGTTTTACGGCTTAAAGTCAGCTACAAGGACACATTAGTGAATTGAAGTAACCACATTATTTATTTGTTTTTAATTTTACATAGAGTATTTTCAATTTTTAAATTTTGATTAATAATTTTCATTTTAACTTTTCATCACTTTTCGTTCACAGCTTTAATCGGGCCGTCACTCTACGGTGGTGAGCAAATACTGATGATCAGAATTAATAAAGAAGAGGATCCATGTCTGATTCGAACTCACATCGCATTTCTTTATACTAAAACGAAGATAACATGTCAAATTTTAATTGTTGACCTTTGTCAGTCCTATATTTTTTTTATTGATTTTATGTTATGTAATATTAACCCTGTAGACTTCACCGCAAAAAGTAGAGCCACTACCTTACCACACTATGTGGTACTCTATCGGCATACAATACAAGGCCCAAGAGCCATTCAAAGTAAGGGGTTTCTGCATGTTTGCAATGCAAATAGCGATTGCCTATACTGATAGATTTCAAATGCGCCTACTAGACTATGTAAGTTATGAATTGTTTTCCACCCTTTGTTACAGAACCGCCATGGCAGTTATACGAGGATGAATCATCCTCATTCACTTCTTATTGCTTTAACAAGGAGGAAGTTCCATTGGGATAGTTTCTTACCAAGAACTTCTACTTTGTGGGACAGACGCGTAGCAAGATGTTTTCCTGGTCACTACAGTCTTAACCCACTCGAGTCTAGTGTTAACCTTTATCTTGCCTACATAACCTCATACATGTCCTCCTTGCCTTCTCATATGCTCACACATCACCAAACTTGTATTGGGAAAACATTAGCTTATCGTAAAACAAATATAGAGAATAGGGTATCCTTCCCATCAGGGTATTGTAGAATAAAACCATCGTATTGGACAGAATAAAACCATCGACAAACCATTGACTTCTTCGAGACACTTTCGTGTATCCAATGGTACAAACCATTGACTGCTTCGAGAATGGTATCAATTACACTCAGAATGGTCAAACCATTGACTGCTTCGAGACACTTTGTATCCAATTACACTCGGAATGGTATCAAACCATTGACTGCTTCGAGACACTTTCGTGTATGGTGGTAGGGTCAAACCATTGACTGCTTCGAGACACTTTCGTGTATCCAATTACACTCGGAATGGTAGGGTCAAACCATTGACTGCTTCGAGACACTTTCGTGTATCCAATTACACTCAGAATGGTAGGGTCAAACCATTGACTGCTTCGAGACACTTTCGTGTATCCAATTACACTCAGAATGGTAGGGTCAAACCATTGACTGCTTCGAGACACTTTCGTGTATCCAACCATTGACTGCTTCAGAATGGTAGGGTCAAACCATGGTGGTCAAACCATTGACTTTGAGACACTTTCGTTTATCCAATTACACTCAGAATGGTAGGGTCAAACCATTGACTGCTTCGAGAAACTTTCGTGTATCCAATCCAATTGGTAGGGTCAAAATTGACTGTTCGAGACACTTTCGTGTAAACCATTGTACGGTTTTCAAATGGTAGGGTCAAACCATTGTCCCAACGATACCGCACAAACCATTGACTGTGATCACCTACCACAGGCCCATTGATAAATTTCGTGTATCCAATTACACTCAGAATGGTAGGGTAAAACCATTGAATTGGGTTGCTTCGAGACACTTTCGTGTATCTTACACTCAGAATGGTAGAGTGAGATTCGAAACCTAAACCATTGACTCTTCGTCGACCATCCAGAATGGTAGGGTCATTGTATTTTTAATATCCCTCCCCACCACAGGCCTATATATATATATACCATCCATATATTTATATATATATATATATATATATATATATATATATATATATATATATATATATATATGATATAAATATTGTTTTAAGGTATGTCAGATTTATGAGTATCAATATCAGGGATAGAGCGTATGTGGATATAAAAGTGGACATTGAGGTCGGAATTTAAACTTAGTCCCGAAGTCCTCTTTATTTTGCCTTCATCACGATATTTAGGGAGTAGAAGATGCGATAGATAACATTAAAATACAGAAGAACTGACCGCTGCATTTAAGTATTGGATTCATATTTAACCTTAATTTTGAAAAGTTCAGCGCTAATTCTTCTGTCGTCATTCAATTTAAAGACAATTTGATGTATGTAGATCCTTACTTTCCGTGCAAAAAAATATTTTTATCTTGTGGTGACTTTCACTAGATTTCGAAATTAATTTTGATTATTTCCAAATTTATTTCCAACTTATAAAAATTGATATAGAACAAAAAATTCGTCGCAAAAATCACGTACAAAAATCGCCGAAAACAATCGCAGTATGAAAACATGGGAATGCAAAATTTCAGGATTGCAGGTTGTGAATATATATATATATATATATATATATATATATATATATATATATATATATATATATATATAGTTAACTTGAAATAATACATTGAAGCTAAAATTGCTCACTTTCAAGTGGTTTGGAGATAAAGAGGTATGAGAGCTTGTGATAGAGTGCTCAATATAAAATCGAAGACATAGATAGAGCGTTACTAGAATTAATATGGAAAAGTTTATATATATATATATATATATATATATATATATATATATATATATATATATATATATATTGTGTATTTACGCAGCATTTTTTTCATTGATGCACGTTTCATTAAATAATATAGACTAATTTTGTCTATTTATTTTATGTAAATTCATTTCATATCATTAAAAGATGAAAGAAAATCACCATATTGATATATATTTGTTCCACAAATATTCTTAAATGCCTATAATTGATAACAGAAGCAATTGGTTTATAACAACGGCTTCCCATACTTAATATTTCTTGTTTTCACTCTTGCGTGGTCATCTGCGATGTCATGAGCTGCGGTGCGATTTTCGCTTCCAGCGTCTCGTATGCACGAGTTTGTCGTTGCTTGGAAATGTTCCTTGCAAATAAAAACAGACTATCATTATTGTCTTGTTCGTGTATTGGTTAATATATTGTAATTGTCATCTCAGATAATGACTTATGTAAGCCGAAAGCTTAGATGGGATTAAAAAGTATGTACCAATATGGTGATTTTCTTTCATTTTTTAATGATAATTTTATTAAGCATATCAGACGATACGAAAAAAACTTACATAAAATAAATAGAAAAAACTTGTCTATATTATTTAATGAGACATGCATCAATATATATATATATATATATATATATATATATATATATATATATATATATATATTATGAAAATTTCTCAGAGTTAACCTGTAGAAAGGACAATATTTATAAATATGAATATCATTAGGAAAACTGTAGTTATTGCTGACGCGTTTTGTCCAATGTGGACTTTCTCAAAGCAAACAACGAACATTCTAAGGACATTCTGTTTTTTGTTATTGTTAGTTATGTTCTTTAATTAAATTCATTTCGTTTTTTGCTTTCCTATTGTCATTTATATTAATAAATAAATAAATATATATATATATATATTAAATTAGGAAAAGTTTATATGACTTTTCTGGTTACCCGACTCAAGAGTTTCTCATTCAAATTCTAATTAGGTCAAGATAATTTGCAAATCACTTGAGCCTTTTTCAACTTATCTATTGGGCACTTATCGGAAGAATTTCTGCTACCCTTAATAAAGTGTAAATTCTCGTATTTACCTTATTTTCACTGTTACATCATACATATTCTTTAAAAATAACATTTCTTAATTATATAATGTGATATCTTTCAAGATAATGAGCTCAACTTTTTGGAAAATTGCATCTCATCTTTAAAAAAGTAAATCTGTGCCCAGTTTCCTGCTATTTCATCACGTTCAAAGAAACATAAGAGAACAATATTATTCCTTCCAGTGTTGCTTATATATATATATATTACACAAACACACACATATATATATATTACACAAACACACACACATATATATATATATATATATTACTCAAATATGATCTTCTACTAAAAAGAAACGTTTAAATATATAAAGAATCAGTCTGATTGATAAGTAAATCCTTCACTTAAGAAAACTAGATTGTTTACGTTTGGATAAGAAACAGAACAGATATATATATATAAAAAATCATGAAATTTAATACGAGAAGAATTTCGATTCAAATATTATTTGAACATCGAGGTTTTTTCTGAGGTCGAGATAGTTAAGGTACATCGACTCCAGCAAGGGTTTCTATCTACCTAGAGGGACGCATGTTCGACTCCTGATGAAGTGTAATTTTTTGCCGTTTTTCGAATATTCAGTCCGATAGATAGATAATAAATAAATGGATCATCTACTCAAATATGATTATCCACTAAAAATAATGTTTAAAATATATATATATATATATATATATATATATATATATATATATATATATATATAAGGAACAATAAAATTGTTGTTTAAAATCGTATGTGTTAAAAAGTGCTCAATATAAAGTTACACACATCAAATCTGCACAGAGATTTCGACCACGAACGTATTATTCGGTATTTGACACAGCGAAGTGATATATACTTTTCAATATATATATATATTGAAAAGTAATGAGTTGTAAGATTTTCGTCATAGAAATAGATACAATTTGTCACAATTTAAAATCAGAATTTGAGATTAAGGAGTAAATAGAAGGCTCCGACACTGACCACTGGCGGTGACTAAATTGAGAGTAATATAAATATCAACAAGACATGAGCCACGAACATTGTACAAGCGTTAGAATTATCCCAAAACAAGAGTATTGGTGCCTTATCTAGACTCGAACTCTTTAATCTCCTTTTTACAGACATGATAGATCTTAAAATCGGTTAGGCAGACGCTACCTCTATTCAGGACAGTATTTTTCGCAGACGCGGCGTCACAAGCCTCTGCCATTTCCATGGCAAATACGTGTAAATTCCCTGATCTCTGTTGTTCCCCTCAAATAATGACAGAAATTCTAATGTGAATCTTTTCTTTACTCAAGACTTATATTTATTGATATTGGGAGTGCGTGTCTTTAAGCAAGTTCCAAAGATATATTGACATCTGATTCTATTTTTTGTTCTTTCGTTTTCCCTTGCTTCTTATTGAGAGTGTGCTGTCGTTTCAAAGAATAATCACACCTCCTCGAGACCTCCTATATGTCGTGTTTTCTTGCTTCCCTTGACGGTCACCGAACATTATGCTTGGCACTGGGGAAAAATGCCAGACAAGACAAGAACGTCTTTTCCAGATGTTCACGTCGCTTTGATGAAAAAGCAGGTGATAAATGTTAGGAATGCAAAGAAAATAAATGTACCTATGGCGAAAACGCCGACGTTGTAGCAAGCCTCCGCCGTAATGTGCCCCCAAAGCAGAAAAGACAGCTTGATATTGGGGAAAAAGAAGTAGAATTTGGCAAGTAAAAACGAAGAGAGAATTGTAGATGTATACGTTTTTCACAAGGTTATATTAAATGTCTGTTTCCGTATAAGGAAACATTTAGGATTTATTGACTGAGCAGCCAGTGCTACTTACGACTGAAATTTATAAAATCTTTCTATTAAGACAATCTTTCAGGAAAATAGGATAACTGTTGTTGCCCTTGCCCTTACTGTTAGGGGCCTCCTTCCTAACTTTTTAAGGGTTACGCTGGAGGCTAATATTCCCCTACCGTACACATTTATTCTTTTATATCCTGTTATAGTAATGGTAATAATAACCATTTCCTTACAAGAAAACCTTTATAATTCATTACCGGAGTAAACAGTAGTGCTTTCTGTTTGAATTTATAAAATCCCTGTTTAAAAAAAAAAAAAATTCAGGACAATATGTTTTTCAAGTTCAGTCTGTCCTTCTTAACGGAATGTTGGAGGATTACCTTAAAGATGAAGAAGAGACTCGAGGCGACGCAAATATGGTTCTACAGAAGAATGCTAAGGAAAACATGGACTGAGCGTATGAGCAACAATGAGTTCTTAGAGAGGATGCAAACAAGGAGGTGGTTTATACTTAACACCAGGATAAGGAAGTGAAGTTCCTGGGACACAAAATGAAGAAGGAGGGCCTGGAAAATCTGATACTCACAGGTCGAATAGAGGGGAAGAGAGACAAGTGAAAACAACGCATGATATACCTAGCGGCCTTAAGTGGATGATAGAACGTGGTCTGGGGGAGGTGGCAGAGGGAAGGAACTTGTTGAGAGCTACAAGGGATAGAAGGAGGTGGAGAGACATGATCACCAAGGACTCGGCACATAGACAGAAAAGAAATTGCTATTGGTTTTCCCAGTATTAATGGGAGTTTCCTTCCTAAGATTTTATTCAAATTAATGTTGAATGTCAAAATCTTGATTATGCTATTATCGTCTCTTCAAGTGTCATGCGCTATCCATTTTAATTGTTGCTGTTTTTGCAAGTCTTCAAGTATTGTGTCTTTTTTTTTTTTGGTACAGTTTCTTTGGATTTTGTAGCGTCAGTTTATCAGGTTTAAGATGGATAGTTCTCGCTAAGTGAAGGCTTCATAGGTCTTTTAATCATTAATCTGAGAAAACAGTTGTATAGAGCTGAATCTTTAGATATTTCTGAACGAGTGTGGCACCATGAATGGCATCCAAATGAAAGTTTCGTTCTGCCGAGGGTATTTCAGAACATGATTCGGGTTTCTTGTTTTGATTTATAGCCATTCTCAATGTTGGACGAAACTAAACTTTGTACAGATTATTCTAAGATCAATATCCGAATCTGTTATGAGGGAGAGACTTATTAACTTAAAATTAGTATTTGAAATCTCATCGGCGCTTGAAAACCTACAACTGCAACTCCATTTGCTGTAGAATATTTTCAAAAGAGATTGAAAAGCAAATAAATAAATATTAGCAGGAAGGAGATATAAGCAATTTTTGGGAGTATTGATTTATTGACTGATTCTTTTTACGGCTCATAAACTATTTATGGTTAATTTAAAGCAGAAATATGTTTTGGGTTGGAAGAATATTTTTGTGGGTGAATATTGCATTAAGAATATTTTGGTCATAACAATAATATTTTCAGATACTATTTAAGCAATACCTGCGGGAGAGAAGTATTTAAATCATATTGTTACCAAGCGTATTTGCGCGTAACTGAATCTAGCGAACTCGACTCGACTTGAAATCGAACTCGGTGAGTTCTTATCCATGGCACCGCTGCACATACTCGTTTTGCGGAGAAGCGATAAGAATAAGGAAAGAGAATAAATAATGGATTGCACAAAAGGAAAATAAAAATTGGTAAAGACGCGTTAAACTTATAAAAGATATTGTATGAAAAACAATTAAAAGAGAAGAGAGAAAATTGAAAAGAATGAGGGGAAAAAAAATCAAAGAAAAAAGATATCTTCTGCAATTCTAAGATGAATCATTATTATTCCAAAAGTTGTTTTTTCGGATTAGTGAACTCATTTTACGTTCTTGCTTTTGTTGTTACCAGAAATTTTCACCGATGCATTCCACGGATTTTTCGGGTGTACAATTCTTATGAAAAGATGTCGCTGATATTTTTTTCTCAGTATTGAAAATGATAGCAAGGGGAGAGAAATACAGAGAGAGAGAAAGAGAAAGAGGGGGGGATAGAAATGGTATGTTTGTGAGAGAGAGTGTGTGCTTTGAAAATAGGGAGGCAGCCGCGTTTATAAAAGTGTATGACACCACCTGTGTTTTGTGCGTTTCTGTGAATAGGTTGGTTATGTCTTTAGGGGAAAAACAATAAACCAACAACAGTGACAAAAGGTCAACAGGTTGAACAAAATTTTATCAAAACATAAAACTCAGGGACCTGATAAAAGAGGTAGAAAGGACAAAGACGAAGAAAGAAAGAAAGAAAGAAAGAAAGAAAAGAAAGAAAAAGAGAAAGGAATGATAAAAAAGGAAGAAAAATAAATAAATAAATAATAATAATAATAAAAAGAAGAAGAATGATTGAAAGCAATAAAAAGGAAAAAAAGACAGAAAAAAATGAAGAAAGAGATGAAATTGAATGATAATAATAAAAATGATAACGAAAACCTCTATTAAGGAAAGAGAAGGAGGAAAAGAAAGAAGAAATACGAATAATGATTTAATAATAATAATAATAATAATAATAATGAGTAGATAAAGATGAAGCAGAAGACGAATGATGAAATGAAGTAAAAAGAAAAAGAGGAAAAAGAAGGAAAAGAAGAAAAAAGAGAAAAAAAAGAAAGCAAATATAAGAATGGTTGAAGGGGAAATACTACTATTACTACTTCTAATACTAATACTATTACTACTACGCATAATAATGAAAACAAGTAAAAAAATGAAATCATGAATATAGAATAAGGAAAACTATAAGAAAGATGAACGAAGATGAAGAATGTCAAAATGAAAAAAAAAGAAGAAAGATATAAAGAAATAAAAGGAGGAAAGAGAAAGAATAATAATAAAAAAAGAATTAAAAGGGAACAGAAAAAAGTAGAAGAATGATAAAAAATGAGAAGGAAGAAAAAAATAATAAAGAAAAGAAGATGGAAGTAGACAAAAATGATGAAACGAATAAAGAAGTATACACTGCGTGCCAAATTATTATCGAGATAACTTTTTTCTAACATTTCAAAAACCGACCAATCAATTCACACAAAATTTTCACACAATGTTGGCAACACGAACCTGCGCAATCACGGCAATTTTCGTACTGATCTGCGCAATGTAAACAAACTGGCGCCATATTTGTTATCAGCACGGTGATTTGAGCGTGCCAAATTATTAGAAAAGTGTAAGAATTTAGTGAAAAGATGGGCCGTAAAAGCAGTTTAAGTGATGCTGAAAAGAAAACTATCACCTCAGAACTCTCAAAAGGTAAATCTACCGTAGAAATTTCTAAAATGATAAGGAGGTGACATCAAACAGTGAAAAGGTTCACCGCCGACCCTACACAAGTACGCAAAAGGGCAGATAAAGGCAAGCAGAAGGTTATTTCACGTCGTCTCATGCCACGACTTAATCGAGAAGCCACGAAGAACCCTGGACTTACCAGTCAAGAGCTTTTCAGTCGCATTGGGTATTCTACTGTGTCTAAAAGAACTCGGTGTCGGTATCTGAGAGAAATAGCAACAACAGTCAAACCTGTATCGAAGCCTCCGTTGACGAGAAATCACATTCAAAATTGATTGAAATGGGCCAAGGACAATATGAACATTGACTTCTCTAAAGTTTTGTTCACAGACAAAACTCGAGCAACACTTGATGGGCCAGGTAGATGGTGCAAAGGCTGAGTAATGAACGGACAGAATCGCCATCAGCGTTTGAGACGCCAACAAGGCGGTGGAGGCATAATGATCTGGGGTGGTATTATTGAAAAAACATTAGTGGGCCCATGGAGAGTACCAGATGGCGTCAAAATGACTGCTGATGCTTACATAGCGTTTATGAAGGAGCATCTTGAACCGTGGATGAAAAGGCAAAGAATTGCCTTCAGAAGGGCCATTGTTATGCAAGATAATGCTCCCTCACATGCTGCTCACAAGACTACTGAATATTTGAAACAGTTAGGCTTCGATGGATCTCGAAAAATGAAGTGGCCAGCAAATTCTCCGGATTTGAACCCAATCAAAAACCTTTGTAGCATCATGAAGCGAAGAATGTACGCCAACGGACGACAATTTAGGAGCAACGCTGAATTGTGGGAAGCAATTCTTGACGTATCTCGCTGCATTACAGCAGATGACATCCTACAATTAGCAAATTCTATGGATCGTCGTCTTCTTCAAGTAATTTCAAAACAGGGAAAGCACATTCCCTATTAATTTGTTTAAAACTGTGCCTTTGTTTGTATCTGTTATTATTTGTTTGATTATCTTATTTATTAGCTTCTTTTGATCATAAACATTGACGTGCAACGTTAATAAACGTTTTGTTTGCTCAATTCTGGGAATTTTACTAAACCTTTCTAATAATTTGGCACGCTCAAATCACCGTGCTGATAACAAATATGGCACCAGTTTGTTTACATTGCGCAGATCAGTACAAAAATTTCAGTGATTGCGCAGGTCAGTGTTGTCAACATTCTGTGAAAAATTTTGTGTGAATTGATTGGACGGTTTTTGAAATATTAGGAAAAAAGTTATCTCGATAATAATTTGGCACGTAGTGTATAGGAAAGAGAAAAATAAGACGAAGGAATATAACGATCGTATTCCAGTTATAAATATTCGAAGACGAATTCATTTTCAGCACTATATATTTCTAGAAATACTTCACTATAATTTTAAACTACAGTCAGCGTTGGCTTAGCCCATTTAAAAATATAGACATGGATATTCTGTACAGATCTAATGTCATCACACTATTATGTAATTATTGCCATACTAACGCAGTAATTGCTTGATTCATTTATAAATCGCAGATATATTTAAGGAAACAAATTAGTTTTCCAAATATGCATGGTATACGTAAAATGTATCATATTGTCTAACGATAAACTAAGCCAATATTTCGAGATGTGATTCTCTGAAATGATATCCAACGCTTTCATTCACAAATAGCAGCGTGTATCATTGGATGATATATAAATCATTTGAAATGGATATGAGATAATTATTCTGTTTGTCTCGCCCAAAGATTGATAGAAAAAAAAGAATCACAGTTCAAACGGCGGTTCGGTAGATTAATAAGTATACTAAAAACTGGTGCAGTTGACAGAAGAAATCCCTATTGTAGGAATTCATTTTAAACTATACTAATGCCATTTGAAATGAAGAAAAAAAAACAGATTAAAACGAAGTTTAAAACAAAGCGAAACATTTACAAGTTAAGAATATAGAAACGTATTGAGAAAGGAAGGTAGAGGAAATAGAAGAGGAGTGGAAAAATAGAGAAGAATACGAAAAAGAAAGAAAAGAATCAACGGAAAGAGAGAAGAAACATCTGTAAATATAAAGCAATCTCTCTCTCTCTCTATATATATATATATATATATATATATATATATATATATATATATATGTATAAAGTGAATATAAATATAAATAAATATATATATATGTATAATTATTTATATATTATATGCGCGGTACTTATAAGAAAGCGCTGACGATCGCTAAAGCGTGAAACCCAGGGTCACAAACTCACATCTATCCAACCATATATATATATATATATATATATATATATATATATATATATATATATATATATATATATTTTATATCTATTTTCTATCTATCTATCTATCTATTTCAGTCTATTCATATTTATTTATTTATGTATGTATCTATAAATCTGTCAGTCCATTCATATCTATCTAAATCAATCTATTCATATTTATTTATGTTTGTATCAATAATCTCTCTCAGCCCATTTCTATCTATCTATCTATCTATCTATCTATCTATCTATCTATCTATCTATCTATCTATCTATCTATCTATCTATCAATCTATTCATATATATATATATATATTATACTAATACAAGATAATACTATATATATATATATATATATATATATATATATATGCATACAGGGATGTATCTATCTATATATGTTAGTCCATTAAGATCTATCTATCTATCTATCTATCTATCTATCTATCTATCTATCTATCTATCTATTCACATGTATGTATATATGTATATGTCTATCTATATATGTTAGTCCATTCTGGATAGATGTCATTCTGATTATACTCTACAAAAGAAAGGGGAAGAAGTCAGACTGGTAATTACCGTGGTATTTCACTGCTAGAAGCAGTTGTAAAAGTGCTTGTAAGACTTCCTAAACGGGGTCGTGTCAATTTCAATGGCTAGCTCTCGGAGGAACTTCCCATCGATAATGGAGTAAAGCAATGTGATATACCTGCACCAACATTGTTCACAATTTACCTGACGGCTGTACTCTGTACCCATGATTGTGATACGTGTTTACATCGGATTCCGAACAACTGGAAAATTTTTCAACTTGAGAAGATTCCAAGCCACAACACTTGTTAGGGAGCATAGATATGCCGACGATGACAACTTAGCTGCGCACTTTTCGGAGGAAATGCACTCAATGATGGATCCCTTTACTAATGCTTCTATCTGCTTTGAACTGACAATCAGCATTAAGAAAACCAAAGTCATGTACACACTCACTTCTGGTGATCTTTACGCGGAACATGACATCTTTGTCTATGGGAAGCGTCTTGAAGTCGTCAAAGGTTTTTGTCCTTTTTCTTATTTACATTATCTAATGATGGTTCCCTTGATGGGGAAATCAGAGAATACCAAGGCATCTGTGTCCTTTGGTAAGCTAGAAGATAGAGTCTGGTCGGATGGTGATCTAACTCTGCCAACTAAAGTGTCTGTGTATCTAACATGGGTGTTTTCAACCTTATACTATGCCTCTGAAACCTGGACCTTGTATCAATCTCATATAAAACTGCTTGAGAGATTTCATCAGCACTGTCTCAGACCTATTATTGGACTGAAGTGGGACAATCGTGTTCCAGATACAGTTGTCTTGACTAAAGTCAAAACAGTCAGCATTTCTACAATTCTGGTTTGGAACCAGATGCGTTGGGTTGGTCATCTTATTCGGCTTGATGATTCAAGACTCAGATGTTTTATGGTGAGCTTCTTTCTGGCAAGTAATTCCATCACGCCCCTCAACCTCCCCCCCCAAAAAAAACGGTTTCGAGATATTGTCAAGAAGAGTTTAGTGTATTTTAGTGTTCCTGTGTTCAGTGGAGGGCTGTGATTTTCCAGGGTGCTGCACATTTTGAAGCTGTGTGGATCTGTGAGGCATGTGACCGGACTCTGCTGTCAAAGGCAGGTCTGGTTAATCAGATGAAATAGCATGAAAGCAATCTAACTATACTTGCTGTCCCTCTTTGGGCACCTCGGCGTGGTGTAATGGTTAACAAGCTTGTCTTGCTAGATCAGTTACTACTGAAAAGTGAGTTCGATCCTTACTGGATACCCCATACTTTCGGACGTGTGCCACATCTAATCTACGCTTGAAAAATCTCTACTTGCTGTCCCTCTCATTCTGAGAATTGACTCTCAGCATGGTAACTTTTTATTCTCCAACTGCTCTGGAGTTTGCCGATCAGCAGGTGGTCTCAAACGTAACATACTGCTAACAGCGTGTCTGGCGTCTCAACTAATGCCGATGATCATGAGTGCCAAATTTGCTGGAAGATGTGCATCTCGCTGGCAGGATTGAAAAGTCATCAACGGGCTCAAGGACGGTCAATCAATGACGGACTGACAGTCGTCTGACAAAACGCCGCAATCGACGTATCAGTCCATACACATCTATCTATCTATGCGTATGTGTATGTGAGTGTTCGTGCGTGCACCTTGTAAATAGAAGTGTGCTTGTTGATCCTATTTTCCTTTAAACTTCCTTGTTGGGAACGTTATTCACAGCGTCCGATTGAAGAACCATTTCATTGTTGCCTTATCTTATCTGTGAAAGTTTATCCAAAGTAAGGCTAGCAAGCATCGACCATCATGATTCCTTTTGATAAATGATTATATATTGAATAGAAGTTGCAAACCCAAACTCAAACACTGTTTTTTATGAGTCTACCGATTGAATAGTTGTTACCCTCCATTTATAAAAAATGCTTTGTTTTAGAACGACATATTTCTGTAATATATTGCGCCTTCGGATAATAAAATGCTACGCTAATTCTTCTTGCGGCAAATTCTAAATTCACAAGGCATTTTTTAAAAGAACATCAGTCATTGTACAACAGGTTGATAGGGAATGCATGTTTTTATCTAGATACAACTCCGCCATGGCCGATGATCAAATAAAACTTTCTTTTAATCATTTCACACCAAGTAAGGCTACTAAAATGCAATATATTAATGAGAATGAAAAGAAATGAGAAAAAAGTTGGATAAGAAATAGGACAATAAAAGGCAGAAGAAGGCGATTGACATTGTACATTTTTTAAAGATCGTGTACGGGGTAGGGAAGTAAGGAAATGCTAGAGAGATCCACAAGATGAAAAGAAAATATTAGAATAAAACATAAATTTCCATCTCGTCATTACAACAATAAAACGATGAGACCTACTTGCCAATCTAGCAGTAAAATTAAATTCACGCGGCCGTGGTAAAAAGGAGGGGTGCTCATTAGGACTACTCTCCATGAAAATATTTTTATAGAAATGAAATGAAAAAGGGAAACCAGATCACTCCGATGAAAAGTCACTGAAGACGAGATGCCACAACAGAGCCGATAACATTGCAGACCTTTCTTTGAATTTTGACTGGAATCCTGAGATACATAACAGGAAAAACAGACCAGACATGGCACTAATAGTCGACGTACTGGCGAATAGAAGATGTATAAATGTACAAGATGGATTTTGGCGAGAAACATTGTTTGGTATTATAGTGATTAACTTTTATTTTTGTGGTTTATTAAATATTTTGCCGGTTATATAAATCCAAAAAAAATATTTCTAGATTGTAAGATTTATTTGAAGATAATAATGATTTACTGATACACGCCTTATTATTTAACCCATATTTAGGGAAGAGAGGTGGAATCGTATCTTTCATATCTGCACTTAAGTGAATATAACCAACCCGACTGAAATTGGAACTCGGTTCGCTGATTCCGAATTGCAATTTGTTATCCATTACCTCACTCGCACATACGAACTCACAACACCAGTTATTCCAAATCGGTCACTCATCTAGATGCTGACAAGGTTCGATGTTATTTAACTTGGTATGACAGTGTGAACCAACTTTCCTAGCAGGAGACCTAGTGATTGATCGGATATAAGCCTTCCGCTTCATGTCAGTGGAAAATCTGATACGAAGACGACTCAATGAGTTCCTCTCCGGGAGGTTAGCGTCAGTCATGCAGAGGGAAAGAAAAATCGTTCTCTATGATGGTTGGAAAGCCAGGTTCGAATCGCGCTATGGTCGATTAGTCAAGGCGGTCACTAATTGATAATATCGTTATTGCGAGAAGGTCCCTGCATACGTCAGCGTTGGAAAGTGTCAGAAAATCATATAATAATTTGACCCAAGACCTCTTGGTGAAACTGGGGAGATGAAACTACTCGGAAATCGTTGATACTGTACGCGTCCGTAGCTATAAAAAGTGGATTAATGTAGAGAAATAAGGTATTTAGACGTATTTGGCCCCGTAGGACATGTATGCAAAATCACGAACCATTTGTACGCTTCGCTATGCAGTTAGAGTTTAAAAGCCATTCACGATAAGTTTCGTTGCCCGGAATTTATGGCATTACGCCAAACCGCTAAATATCACCCATAACACCTATCTATAAAGCTATAGTTATTGGAGTAGTCTCGCACTGTATTAATATTGTCGTATAGTACTGGGCGTTTTACACTTTTAACTTTGTGCTATTCGAAGCTAGGCATAACGATTTTAAGAAAATAATTTTACTATTTATTTGGCAAAAATATTCGGTGTTCGAATTCAAATAAAAACAAATATTTACATTTTGTACTTATACTGAAAAAAAACTTTCTCACAAGAAAAGTTTGAAGTAACTCAAACTTCCAGTTTTATGTTTCTGTGTAACCTACTATCGCTTCGTATATATAGCTCTCCTCTGAGTGTTAAATTCTCCAAACCTTATTTTTCATTACGGAGATCGGGAATTCTAGAAGTCTGTTTCTAGTAATGTTCAATTAGCTGAAGACTCGAACAATTTAATACCTTCTGGGCACATCGAAGTTAGGAAAAACAGAGATAAATATGACGACAAAAGAGGTTTGGAGAAATTAACACTCACAGTACACACCGAAAGCAAGAGAATCAAACTAGTAAAATGACGACAAAGATAAAAAGGTTGAAAGCGAAAGCTGTGGAGCGTCATTGACTGAATGAGTGAATGCGAAAGAACAGAGGGCGAGAGACATATCCATCTACGAATCATTGGAATGGCGATTTGAGGAGACACAGAGACATTACTAAAATAGTGAATATGTCTGAAGGTAATATTGGATCAATTATTTTAAAGAAGGCTTAGCGTACGATTGCACATATCTTGCCACTTGATTTATGAACCAATATTTTGTGCTTTTCGACACGTATTTGCTGCAACAACGCTTCCATAACTTCATACAGACAGTTTTTGTCTATGAGCGACAAAGATCAAAGACTCTTCATCTTGTCTTTATCACACAAACCAATATCGGAGTTATCCAAGATTTTCAAAGAACTTCTTCCCACTTGTCAGGCATCCGGAGAACATTCTTTTTGCAATTTTCATGTTTCGTGTCCTTATACAACGTCTGAAATAAGGAAACATTCATATTTATTTTTTAAGACAACCTTACGATCCATATCAAAATCGCAGTGTGTCTATCAATTCGAGCTTTCAGGATATTTCATAGAAATAACTACTGTTTGTCTACATCTGCGCAGAACGTACCGGCTTTCATCATAACTGCGCAGATAGATGTTGCTCTAATACAGCAAATAAATATTTTGATACTCTGATTGTCTTTTCTCAATCATATATTTTACAATTACGTAAATGTGTTTATATCTATCTATCTATCTATCTATCTATCTATTTTAGGATATTACGCCGAAAACATGTAAAAATCGCTACACAATTTATTTCTTAGTTAACAGTTGCATAATTATTTACTAAATAATTCTATCTTTAAATCATTTATTAATTTCTTAAAGAGGCCATTTATTTATCAACCACAAAAAATTTAATGTAGGAAATTTTCGAAGCATATAACTTGTTTAGCATTTTGTTAAATTACCTCTTCAACCAATTTTTATTTCTTACGAAACTGCATTGTTTGGTTTGTATATTTTATGTAACAATATGTATCTGCTTTAAGTTTATGTCTAGCTGCCGTTAGCTTCCAACCTACGGATCATGACTCATTTGTAAAAAATAATTTTTAATTTTTGCTTTTTCGCTTAGTTTGAATTTAATGTAGGTCATATTTGATTGGTTGATCAAAGGAAAGACCACACACCTCTTTTCTTTTTTTCGTAAAAAGAGTTTGTATTTTCCTTTTAAATCTAAATAAATCTTTCCCTCGCCAGTAATTTACAATCGTTTGATGAGATGCATTGATAAGCACTGAAACACGAATGCAATTATGTAGCTATCTTTACATGTTTTCCATGTAATATCCTAAGATAAATAATGTTGCTTTAGTCTGTATTGAGCCCGCTTTGTAAATTAAAGGTTACGAACGCTGGAATTGTACTTTATTCGTTCTCATCGTATCTATCTATCTATCTATCTATCTATCTGAGACTGTTGATTATCTATCTATCTATCTATCTATCTATCTATCTATCTATCTATCAGAGACTGTTGATTATCTATCTATCTATCTATCTATCTATCTATCTATCTATCTATCTATCTATCAGAGAGTGTTGATTATCTATCTATCTATCTATCTATCTATCTATCTTAGTGACCTATTGCTGACCCTCTCCGGTCACATTTATCTTTCAAATAGTATTCTCTATACAGTATATATATATATATATATATATATATATATATATATATATATATATATATATATATATATATATATATATATATATATATATATATATATATATATATATATATATATATATTATAATAGTTTACAATAAAAACATCTTACATTGCTGTACAAAATATTTCACGATTCGGAATTATAATGGTTTGTCTTCAGGCTATGGTAAATACCATATGTTGACAATGATTTATTTGGGAAATTTGAAAACAAATCGCTACCTCTTTTGGAAGTTAAAAAGTGTGCGGAGAAAGGCCTAACGGCAGAATTAAAAAAAAATATGTACTTGTGGGCATGTCTGGATTAACCAATTAAAAGTCAGATCTAAGCTAAAATAGAAAAATGAAAAATAAGCTTAAAGGGTGGAGGAAGGTGGGTTATTAATTCATGTCATGATAAATTCTCACTCTAGACAAGTCAACTTTAATATCGCCATGATTTATCGTCCATTCAATATAATTAGCATCGAATAAAAAAGTTTTTTTTAAATTTATCTATTGGCCCACTAAAGAAGTTTCCTGAGTATAAAAATTTTGAAAATTTTAAAATAAATTTTATGTTCAAGGTAACTTTATGTCTATTTCAACACATCTGAACACTATATTTGCATACAGTAGTTCTGATACTGGCTTGTCTTTAGTGTCAGTTTATCATGACATGAATTAATAACCCAACTTCCTCAACCCTGTGACGTTATTTTCATTTTGCTTTCAAATTTTCGAAATAATTCATTTCCATCATATGTTATCTACAATCGTCCGAAGAGGAACTATTATAGTTCCGAAACATGAAAGTTTTTGTGTAGCGATGTAAAATGTTTTTATTGTAATCTATTATAATAAAAATATTAAAATAATAATATTTCCGCTCTAATTTGTATTGAGAACATTTTCTAAAAACTAAGTGATAAGAACTGTGGATTTTTACTCCATCTGTTCTTTCTCTTATTCATGTTTATATATATATATATATATATATATATATATATATATATATATATATATATATATATAAGACATACAGTATTAATATGTTCTATATTTATGGGATAAAGTGCTCAATATCAGAGATAGAGCGGATGTAAATATAACAGTGAACATTGAAGTCAACGCTCCAGAAGCGACAGGCTGTTTCATGCTAAGCAAAGTTGTCAGGCTGCGAGTGTTGGGTTTTTCTCGACTATTTATATATACGGGTGTCAATACACCAGTGAATCGTATATATAAATAGTCGAGTAAAAAACAAAACAACACTCGCAGCCTGACGATTGCGTCTAGCATGAAACAACCTGTCGCTTCTGAGTGTTGACTTAATGTTCATTCTATATATATATATATATATATATATATATATATATATATATATATAACAGAAGGCTCCGATATTGACCATTAGCGGCGGCGGATACACACATACACACACAGACACATACACACACACATATATATATATATGTATATATATCAACAAGACGGGAGCCAAGGACATTGTTTAGAAATATACCAAAGCAGGAGTATTACTGACTTGTCTAGGCTCGCACTGTTTAATCCTCACTTTACAGCCATGACAGAGTTCAATATCAGTTAGGCAGACTTTGTCGCCATTCTGCAACGTATTTCTCGCAGACTCAACGTCGCAAACCTCTGATCTCTTGCTATTTCCATAGCAAATACGTGTAAATTCCCTGATCTCTGTTGTTTCCCTCAAATAATGACAGAATTTCTAATGTGAATCTTTTCTTTACTCAAGACTTATATTTATTGATATTGGGAGTGCGTGTCTTTAAGCAAGTTCCAAAGATATATTGACATCTGATTCTATTTTTTGTTCTTTCGTTTTCCCTTGCTTCTTATCGAGAGCGTGCTGTCGTTTCAAAGAATAATCACACTTCCTCGAGACATACCTATATATGTCGTGTTTTCTTGGATCCCTTGATTATGTTCGACGCTGGGTAGAAATCTCTGAAAATACAAGAGCATACACACACACGTATATATATATATATATATATATATATATATATATATATATATATATATATATACACACACACACACACACACACACACATATATATATATATATATATATATATATATATATATATAAAGCAATGTGTCGCATCAATGAAAGAAGGATAGACATGCAGATTCATAGCCTGTGAGAGACAGTTGAATTCTAAGATAGATAATGAGGAAAGAGGACTCCAAAATTTGATACCCACGGACCAGACTGAAGTCAAGCGCGTCAGTGGAAACCCAACCATAACCTCTCCAGCATGCTTCATTAAATATTTGGCGGAGCAAGATTTAGGCGAGATAACAAAAGGATATAATTTATTAAGAGCAACAAAGGTCAGGAGATTGTGGAGTGCTATGATCGCCAACGATCTGAAAGACGCGTCACATAGAAGAAGAAATGAAGCCTTATATACAATTTAGGTAAATCACTATGTTAGGAAAAAAGCAAAAATTTACTTTAATAAAAATTACATTATGTTGTTAGTAATGTATTTCCGTTTTAATTTATCATTTAATAATCATTTGATAAGTGCGTGTGGAACACAATCCCTCAGCTTGCTAACTTTTTTTCTCTTTGCTAAATCGTAGACTGTAATCTGTTTAATATCATCTCGGATTCTCGAGAATTTCGGAATGTATTGTTTCCACTAACGACTGCAATGTGTTAATATCTTTATGATCATTCTCCAGAATTAAACTTTGCAAACGAATTGCTTATCTGCCTTCAAGTTATGACTCCTTTATCATAAACAATACACATTTTTGTACCTGCATCCATAATGTCTTTCCCTTGTTCTGTATTGTGGGCTTAAGAAATTTATTCTGTAATGTACTCTGTATGCTGCCCGTTCCGTGTAAGAAAACTAATATATGCTAGCTTACGCGAAATGTCTTCTTAACTGTATAATGGCTGACACATTCATCGTTACAATCTGCTCCCTTAAAGAAAAATTACTTTTCACTAAACCTACTAGAAGAGCAGACACCTATATATGGATACGTAGCCCAACAGTGTATGGCCAAAATAGGTAGGGAAGAATTTACGACGCTACAAAGCTGGCTCTCAGCCATATATGACTCGATGGTAATTGAAGTATATATATATATATATATATATATATATATATATATATATATATATATATATATATAAAAAAAAAAAAAAAAGTAAGATTTCAGCGTTCAAAAAATTAATTTAAAACAGGGCTCAAAATACAAAAGTATAGCAATAAATATTTATTTATTATGCAGTGTTACATTAGAACATACCCACTAAAAACTGTATATTTTGTTTCAACGGTAAATTTCCTTTAACGTTTCATCAGGTTGTAAATCACGATACTAGAGTAGTAGTTGAAACAATATATACAGTTGTGTAGTGGATATGTGCATGTTCTAATGTAACACTGCATAATATATATATATATATATATATATATATATATATATATATATATATATATAAAACGAAACTTGTTTTAGTGTGGCGCAAGGCCATTATAACTGAGTGCCTAGTGATGTTAAAAGGTAGACTAATTCTAACTTGTTCAGACACTATAGAAACCGACAAATAGTTTGGTGGAGATTAAATTAATTCAGAGTGTCGTGGAGAGTAACAGTTATTGGGTGAATAAAATGGTATTGGATGACCATGTTCAAATCTTTCCAGAATGTGTTTAGTTTTGCGTAATCGTTCAGTAATGTTGTATAATGAAATGTATTTTTATATTCCAGGGGTTTTATAAGCAACAATCTTTCAAATAGTTTCAGCAGAAGCAATAAAATCTGTCAAATCTTTTACATACCTAAGAAGCTAAATAAATTCTACTGAAAACGATGTGAAAATGTGCATACCTAAGGCCAGGGCCGTCTCGGATAAAATAGATGCAATATTAAAATCTGATTTACCAAACGAATCACGGATTCTTTAGAGCCACTGTATAGGCGGTTGTAATGTATGTTGCTATTGCTTGGACATTAACTTTAACCATTTAGTCTAAGCTTGATGGAACTTACATTTCGATGCTGAGAGCTATATGTAAAATCTCTTGGAGACAACATCTAACTAAATCACAGCCCACGTTTCATATTTTTACTATCTTACGTAAACGTAGAATGCGCTTTGCGGGACACGACTCGCAAGCGAAACAATAACTAGCGAGTTATCTACAAGACTGGACGCCTAGCCATATCGCAGGCCGGGGTGGTACCCCAGAATTCACAGACATTAACCAACTATGTTATGAGAGAGTGTCATGCTAATGGTATTCTAAATTTAACGCAGAACCGTTATCGTTGGCGTGATAGACTTATAGGAATTAAATACTATATATAATTTTTTTTCAACCATTAAAATCCCATCAGAAGTTTTGTTTGATAAACAATCATTACTAGAGCAAATAATTCAAAAATACTTACGGACATAGTTGTAAACCTACCACGTACTGATATTGGACCATTTAGAAAATAACAATAATAACCTCGTTCAGCAGTCCTACAAACTCGAGAAAAAGATTTTCGCGAGCCAGTGTGAAAGTATTTTCTAAGCAATGAAAACATTGTATTCAAAACGTTCACGCCTCTATGTCAAATTAGATTTAGAATCCCCTTACGGATATAAAAACAGAAGCCTGCTGCTTTTCGAGCTTCAAACCAATTTGGGAGTTTCTTTCTACATGTGCTTACACACATTCACGTAATGGAAGAGAGACTACCAGCAGACGTCGACTATGGCCTTGTCCACACCCACAATATGAGGGATTATCCAGCAACAACTACTGAATCTTTGTCTATGGAGTCACAAAAACATTAGGCTGACCGTCATAAAGTATGTCTGCACATTTCATTTCTCAATTAGAGCACTTAATTACTTGATAAAAAGAATTCACTGCAATGATAATTGAACATTTTATTGCTATTGTATATTTCTGAAAAGTATATATAAATGTTATTCCAAATGACGTTCAGAAAATAATATTTTTTATGTTTCATTTAAAACATGTGTTGCGGTAAAGTTTTTGGAATTTCAACATTCAGATTGCAACCCCCTCCCCAAAACGGCAACTGGCATTTCCAAGTGATCACCCATCTAGGTAGTAACCAAACTCGACGTTGCTTAACATCGGTGATTGTTCGTGTTGTAATTGAGTAAACACGAATTTCTGCTAGGTTTTTTTTTGTAAAATTATGGCTCTTGGCATCGACTAATACGTCAAAGAAAGGAATTTTATTATTAATGTTGAACTCTTACGTTAAGTGTAGGACAGAGTTATTCTCAAAAGTTTCCTTCAGTTTTTGAATTTAATCTAAGCAGTTTGCTAATGTGAATATGTCGTCGATATAAAGTGCGTATATAGGGGGCTCGTTGGAATTCTTGAAGAATTCGTTTTCTACATGACGTATATAGAAATTAGATAGATTCGGTCCAGAGACAGAACCCATAGCTACGCCACTTTGTGTATAAATGGCGCCACATTGGTAGTAAATTGGTACTTGCGTCGTAACGGATAGGAGGAGTTTTCGTAGAATAGTTGATCTGATTTTAAGTGGTGGGAACGAAGTGGTTGCTGGGATATGTTCTGTAGGTCAATGTCTATGGTCTCTTTTAATGGGACTTTAGTAAATAAAGTTTCTGGATTAGCGAGTCAAAATATTCTCTTCTTCGGGCATATTGTTCTATAAAGAAATTTAACAAATTTAAAGAAACCCTAATTAATAATAACTTCCTTAACCACATCTTTGACGAACAAATAAAAAACAAACCCGTAACAAAATTTAGAAAATAATGACGCCAGACGCGCTCCTTGACGCAAGCAAAACTAGACACAACATTATCTTTATCGCCTCAAGGACCCATGCACAGTGGATAAAGGCGTTGGTTAGATCCAGTGACAGGACCCAAAGAGTGTGATTTCATACCGGGTTAAAGCAGTGGAGAACATCGAGAGGGGAATTAACAGGAGATAACTGATAACTGATATCCATTAAAACATGGCACGTGGAACTAGAACAGTCTATTCCAGTGAGCGAAATAAAGGATTTAGTTCGACATTCCAACCACTTGAAGAAAGCCGGGGCGTACTACGGCCGAAACGTTGTAATAAATATGGCGACAAAGATGAGGGCATTAGTCCGAATAATGTAAATAGTGTTCACCGGTTTATATCACTCAATGATGCTAAGTAAAACCTAAGATTTATCATCTACTATGACAAGTTTAAAAGTTTAAAACATTTAACTTAATTATTACCAAAAACAACACGTCGTATAAAATCTCCCCTCTGTAAAAATCATTTCGTCTATGAACTCTCATCCCCGCACCAGGGAGATTGAATTTCCAAAACTGATAATCAAAAAACAACATTAAATATTTCCATTTGGCACACATGCACCATGTCCTCTCGCAGATTGATCTGTCATCTGTCGAATCTGTGCACACATCAACCAGCACATCACGACCAAAGTCCCATTGTCAGCATAAGACAAATGCTAGTAGAAAACATCAAAATACTCTACAGTACCTAATGCATGAAAACACTAGAAGTTATTATTGTACAAATATAAACAGCCTACGTCACATAAAATATCCTTCATCAAAGAAGTGCATGTGATATAATGAATGTTCTCACAATGGTATTATAATAAAAAATAAAATAAAAATAAGAATTTAAATAAATTTATAAATAAATAAATAAAGCGCAACCTTTTAGTCTGCTCTCATTCCCAATAATAGTTAAACGTTTCAAAAGTCCAGCTTCACAAAAAAAAAAAAAAAATAAAACAGAACGCAGACATAGGAAGTCCAACTTCCATCCAAACACCACATCGTTTCTTAATACTGACAGCGAAAGTCGAAAGTACTTGAACAAAACTAATAAAATATGAACTTCGGATAGTTTATCCGCAACTTGGAGCACAATACATAACACCTAATCTAAAAATTGGGAAACACAAAAAAATTCACCAATCAAATTTGTTTGTATATATATTGGGTGAACTCTCCTGTCGTATTCCTCGTATGAGGGTCAAGCATCCCAGTTCCTAGGAACCGAAAGATCGGACACCAGCACATATGATTTGATTATAGTGGTGAAGGCTTTGTGTAGAACCAACCACACTTTTTGAAGGGCCGAATATAAAGTATTTGTTGAATTACGTGCCACAAGGTCACCAAACGATAATCCGCAGGTTTTTAATTCAGAGATGTCCTAGATCAGTTGGCGTCCAAGGCTATAAAACTCTGTCTGTCTTGTTATTTATCCGTAGCTGGAGGGAGAAGAGGAGTATTAATACATTTCCCAAGTGTATTAGCACGTAAGTAAATGCAATGCATTCTATTGGAATTCGAACTCGGTTCTCCGATTCCTCACTCTTCACTACTCTCTCTCTCTCTCTCTCTCTATATATATATATATATATATATATATATATATATATATATATATATATATATATATATATGTTATATTTATGGAATAAAGGGCTCAATATCAGAGATAGAGCGAATGTAAATATAAATATAAAAGTGAACATTGAAGTCAATACTCAGAGGCGACAGGCTGTTTCATGCTAGGCGCAATCGTCGGACCACCTGACGATTGTGTCTAGCATGAAACAGCATGTAAGTTATAATTTAAGTGTTTGTTTGAATTCGTTTACTAACACTTTCAAATTTGAATATATGTTGGTGTGTATATGTGTCTGTCTTTATTAATGTATGTGTGCATGATCGCTTATATATGTCTTTAACTGTATGTATATATTGTCTGTTTCGTTCGTTTTTTTCCGTGTTTATATATCTAAATATGTCTACGTGTTTGTGCATTATAATTTGATTGCGTATGTGTTGACTTTTGCAAGATTTCATACTCCCCTTCCCATATCACCACTTCAAAATATATCTGAGTTGCAACGAAGCTTTACATCCACATTACATTTTAACGTTTATTCTGATTTTTTGGCCTTTCAATTAAAACAAAATAAATAACAAAATATATGTATTTTTTCCTCAGTTTCTTCTTTAAAAAACTTTATATTTTAAACTTTATACAAATTAAATTTAAAATTGGTAATTTTAAATTTTCAATTTTATAGTAAAATTTATTATTAATTAGAATGATTTCTGTTTCAGTCTAACCCTAACATTAAAGCTTTAATTATTATAACCAAGGTTTGTTGTCAAGTTTTTTTTGACTCTCGTATACTTGTATTTTGATTGGTCATTACAGCTTATGTAACAGCGTTTGCCCTAACGAGGAGTGGTTGATCGATTTGAACTTTTTAAAACCCTTTATTCTACATTCAACATCATCACTTGATAAGACAACAGAAGTGTTGAAACAAAATGGCTATTTTTGTAGTGATTTTATAACATGCTTATGTTATAATTTTTGAATAAATTATATATATATATATATATATATATATATATATATAGAGAGAGATAGAGAGAGAAATAGGGAGATAGAGAGAGATAGAGAAAGAGAGAGAGAAAACGACATATAATTTTTTATGTTTTCGTACGACGCGTTTCATCGGACGAAATTGATGGTTTCGATGATGCGACTACACAAACTTAACATAAATTTGTCTACACCTAAAACAATAAAAGACTTAATACAAAATAAATAGTAAGCTAAATAATTAAGGGGGAACTTAATCTGTTGTCGGTGATGATTGCCACTAGGAATATATAGGAGAAACCTCAAGGAATTTTAATAAAAGTTTATATAAACTGTTAAGGGGTCCACTCCTTTTTCATACAAGTGTACTCGCCCGGTGTGTACTTCTACTGCTGCCGGTGAATAACCGGGAGAGTCAGAGAGTCAGACAGTGACAGTGATACAGAGAGTGAGAGTGAGAGCGGGAGGTAACCGCTTTGTAGGAGTCACAGTTGCGAGCACGTAGATTCAGAAGGAAGTCCTACTTCGATACTGAATTTCACAGACTGTATATATATTATTATTGCTACTAACCGCATTTCTGGTTCTAATAACCGTATTACCAATTGTATTATTACGTCAATACATTTATTTTGCTATATTTCATTCCTGCGTTTGTCATTCATTAGAGACAGGACTTCATCTCGGAATCTACAACATAGACACAAAAGCGGTAATTTAAAAACAAAAAAAGCATACTAAAAGCATGAGTTGCTCATTGTAAGGAGGCTTACCAAAATTTTGACTTAAAAAAATGCTACTATAATTAAAAGGTGAAATACTTTACTAAAATGAAAATGTTTAGCATGTGCTTTTAACCTCTAGATCATCCACTGTAAATTTGGGTCTAAATTTTTACAACGTTTCACTATTCTTTGGCAGATCTTCTATTATCACAATGTTGGATATTTAATAACAGGAATGATGGAAACATAATCAAAAAGCTAAAAAATAATCTAAAATAAATCTACTGAATTACATAACCGAAAGATATATAAAGAAAATATTTAAATTTTAAATTTTCAGCGTCACCTTTTCGTCCTGCACATGTGTAGGCGCATCAACATAAACGTCACTTTATTCCGATGAAGCCCCAAAGACGAAATGCGTCACACGAAAACTTTATTACCTTTTCCTATTTTTTTATCCCCTAAAATTCCTTTCGATATATATATATATATATATATATATATATATATATATATAGAGAGAGAGAGAGAGAGAGAGATAGATAGATAGATAGATAGATAGATATAAGTCGTATGTATTACTTTTCACGAAATTGAAGAACCCGTTTCTTTTCAAATCTGTTATGAATAGATTCGAACAAATAAACTTTCAAATAAATCGAATGTTTAAGATGAAGAAACAAAAAACATAAAATAATAACCAATTTAATTTCAGAAAAATTTAATTTGTGTAAAACGACAAAACAGTTCGCGCTGAAAAGACAACCTCCCATCTTTTGTTATTTTAACGACAAAATAAACGAGATTTTTCTGTTTATTGTGTATCATGTTGCCTTCGAAATTTATGATTCCTTGTTCAAATGACTCAGCACTTTTGGAGTTTCTTTTCATTTGTGTTCCACATTTTCAATTTACTTGAAACTGTCATGTCGTCCAACTGCTTAAAATTCCCCAGACATATTTGTCGTTCGTCTGCGTGCTTGTAATGACAAGAAAAATCAGAGACAGAAAGAAAATACTTGAAAAAATTAATACTAATATTTACGTTTGCCCGTATCACTTTGTGTGTGGACAAAAGTAAAAAAAATAAATAAATAAATAAAATAAAATAAAAAAAGCGAATAAAAATCAAATAAAACTAGAAATAAATAAATAAAAATATAATAACGTTTTATAGCTTCCTTTTAATTTTGAGATGTGGCATTTTCGATATATTTTGACAGGTTCGAATTATTGTTCTCAATTTTAACCGTAATTGATATCATGATAGGCACATTGTATTGACCACGCACCGTTTGTTCATCATGTAACGCGGAATAAGTTTAGGTTAAAAATTATGGAAAATAAAATATCTGTTAACAAATAAACAAATACACATGTGTGTCTATAAATATGAGATGAGTCATTATAACTATTTACACTATTGTTATCCTTATCTTTATTGTCATATTCCAGACGTTTCGGCCGTTGTAGGATCCGGCATTCTTCAGATGATATACGTTGGATTTTCGAACCGAATCCTTTATTTCGTCCGTGTGTGTGGGGGGGGGGTAGATTGATTTAGTTCCAACTGACATGCTTTTTCTGGATATCTTAGTTTTCGCCATTTTTTTTTATAACAAAAACATCGTAATATTAGGTTGTTTAGCTTTTGGAATTTGTCTTTCGCTAAAATAAGGTACGTTCGGATTTCGGTGTCACATTTTTCCCGCCTCTCTTAAAACACATCCCAGATTTAATGATTCTGTACTTGTTTGATGATAAGATATCTCCAATTCGTACTTCTTTTATTCTCTCTTTTCTTTACTACCTTGTCTATAGTCAGTGAGTTATGTGCCATGCCTGATACACGCTTAGGCGATCATGTATCTTTCGATACATGACTGACGAGGCATATTTTTTCCCGCAGTAGGTTGCCATTTCTTTCTACAGTAGACCACTTGCCATCCAAGGCTATAGAACTCGGTCGGTCCTGCTATAGTTGGGGTGGGGAGAAAAAGAGGATTCATACCTTTCCCAAGATTATTAGCAAGTAAGTGGGTGTAATGGATTCGACTGGAATTCGAACTCTGCTCTCTGATTCCTCAATCCGAGCCGCTATCCATTATTCCACCATAAGAGACTGTAATTTTCTTTTCTGTGTTTGCCAGCAATACAATGTCATCTGCGTATTTTAAGATGACGCCAGGCGATAATGTATCCTGGTAGGGACTTTTGATTGATTAGGTTTTTACGGCTTATCGACCATCTTAAGTTTATTTAAAAGCCGAAACATATTTTTGCATTGTAATAATTTTTTGGAGGTAACACTAATTTATTGACACAATTTAACTCATAGCTGGGAGAAGGAGATGTGAATTCATACCTTTCATAAGGGTATTTGCGTACGAGTGAATATAACGACCTAGACTGGAATTCGAGCTCGGCTCTCCGGTTTGCAATTTAGAACCTTTATCCGTTGCACCATTCGCACATTCAAGCTTACAGTACTTGATATTCTTGAGCGTTCACCCATCTAGATACTGATTAGGTTCAACGTTGCTTAACGTGGGTGATCCAAACAAGGACAGGTGTTTCAACGTGATATGGCCGTACACCTGCAGTGCCTCCAGTTCACTTAAGGTTGCCTCGCTGTAGAGGTTGAACTATCTATATTCCGTTGAAGAGAGAGCCACTTTGATTTTCAGCAAAAATCAGTCCAATATTGATATATTAGTATCAAGAAGGCCGTAGAGACATACGTAGAGACACAAATGACTCGGTAACACTACATTACAACTATAAGAGAGATAAACACACTATCCAGCGACATGGTCAACCATTTGTACATATTTCTGGTATTATGTACACTATTTACAATATTTGTACTATTGTCTTAATCTTTGTCGCCATATTTATCACAACGTTTCGGCCTTTGTACGCTCCGGCCTTCTTCAGGCGGTTGGAATGTCGAACTGAACCCTTTACCCTAAACCCTACATTGGTGAGAAAGTGACTAAAGCCAGGTGATGATCGATTGCTTTACAAAACCTTTTTTGGGACCTCCAAGAAGCTCAAGATGAAAAGCAGGAACAACAGACCAGATATTCCAGATGTATTCAATGCACGGATGAATTAATTTAATTTCTACCAACCAAAAAAATATGCCACAAGTTACGAATAAAACCTGTAATTCCTTTTTAATTTTGAAATAGCTTTCTCATGCCTACATTTAGCTTCAAAATATATCTTTAGATTAAATGATGTAATATGTGTTAGATTTCTGTTAAGAAGCACGTTTCCTTTCGAACTCTAGGCCGGTAGACATTCCTCTCACTGTTTAAAAACAACAATGTCTACTCAAATAAATGTAACGTTTATATTAAAAAAATATAATGGGATAAATATGTTAGATTTCTATTTCGAGATTTTATTAAAATTTATTAAAATTATTATTTATTAAAATTCATTATTAATATTTATTAAAATTATTTTAATTAATTTAATTAATTTTAATTAATTTATTATTAAACTTTATTAAAATTATTATTTATTAAAATCTATTATATTTCTAGATTTTATTAAAAAATATATCGGGATAAATATGTGTTAGATTTCTGTTAAGAAGCACGTTTCCTTTCGAACTCTAGGCCGGTAGACATTCCTCTCACTGTTTAAAGACAACAATATCTACTCAAATAAATGTAATATTTATATACAAAAAAATATATCGGGGTAAATAAAAATCCATTAATGACTTAAGAATATATGAAGTATATATTTGAGTATAAAAGAACGAATATCTGTTTTCAAAAGTCACGTAACAAGAGCGTTTCGACTTATCTGCTAATGATAAAGAGCGATACAGGTTCTTCTTTTTTTCCTTCCAAATTTAGTTCTACTGTGAGTTATGTTTGTGGAATATGACGTATATTTCATCTTAAGTTTAGAACGGTTGTCGGCAAGCTCCCACTGAAGGAAAGAAAGAAAAACAAACATAAAATATCAAACACACAAAAGGGAAAAGGGGAAATAAAATAAAAGAGAAGGTGGGGAAAGAGTTCGTTAAGTCGTCATTTAGTTTCTTAATTTATCTGAATTATGATCATGCTACACCATTGTGACTGAAAGTGTAAAACGCACCCATTGTTCGCAACGTGTCTACCAATCGGCTGTCGATCGATTGCGGTTTCGTTATTTTTGTACACTGGTGACATCGGTGTTAAACGTGTGCACGTGCCGTCTCACTCTTTCTGTACAACAATGAATTTTGAACATTAACTGCAGACCTCCAGCAAACAATCCCAGAACTGAGATGCCACACAACCATCAAAGTCATCTATCTAAACCACATTAAAAATGATGCAAACAGCATCAGACAGGTTTGCAGCTACATCACGTTTTAACACCAATTCCCGTATGACTACCGAAGTTAAGCAACGATAGTACCTAGATTGGGTGACCGTTTGCGAATATCAGGTGTCGTAAGGTTGGATGTACCGGTGATCTAATGGATAATGTTTCGGAATTATTAATCAGAGAGCCGAGTTTCAATTCTTATTCTGTTCGTTATATTCACTTACACGAAAATTCTCTATGGAAAGGCATGAATCCACCTTTTCCCCTCTAGTTATGGGATAGTTAATAAACTTTGTATTAGTAAAACCATTATTTTTATTTTTAAAAAAAAAAGTAATAAAGAAAATACATACATGATATTTAGATTTCGGCATTAAATAACCAAAAGATGTTGATATGCCACTAAATACAATCAACCAGCCAATACCATCAGAGAAGCCCGCTAAGAAGACCTTTCTTCTGTCAAGAAAGGTAGGTGAAACGGTATAGCCATCTCACAAGTGCCAACAATGTTTTCACGACCATCCTGTAAGATAGCACCTTAGACAACGTAAGAAGTATTAGACAGAGTAAAACATGGATTTGCAGTGTCACTAATTGAACTGAAAGATTATTCGCAGAAACTCAGTCGTTTTCTTCATAAAGTAGAATCGTAGAGATCATAGGACCGTACTCGATCATCGGACCGATATTAGCAGAGAAAGCTAAATATATACAAAAGATAATAAACTCTATAAAGATGTATTGATGCTATGAAACAACAAAAAAGTAGCAATACGTTGAGATAACCAAATAATCAAGTATAGAAACAAGAAATCCAACTTTATTGATCAAAACACAAATCAGAAATAAATAAAAAACAAGGAAGAAAATGACAAATTCAATTGATTCATAGAAAGAGTAAAGGCTAGCTGAGAGTGCTGGCGTTTTGATTGCTTTCAGTTTTATTTTTTCTATGGGGAAATAAACAACAAACAATTGGTGCGATGTAAAGTGTTATTAAGACTAAGATAAGTCGTTGTGTCTATCACAAACGCAAAATAAGTTTGATTTTGAGCGCGACACAGTTAAGAAATATCGGGCAGTTTTTATATCCAGTTTTTCAAAAGTTTTTTTTCTTTATCATTTTTTCCTCTTTTCAAGCCATTCTTTATTTTATTTTCTTTCTTTTTTTCTTCTTTCTTTTTGAATGCGTATTTTATTCTCTTTCCTTCTCCATTCTGTTTTATTTTATTTTTGCTTTATTTTACCTTGTTTCGATGTTTGCTTTTATCTTTCTTCAAAGACAGTATTTTCCTTTTTTTATTTTCTCACTTTTTCCTAATGTCTTTGACATTTCTTTCTTTCTTTCTTTCTTTTTACATTTCTTTCTTTCTCTTCTTTCTTTTTACATTTCATTTTATAATTTTCTTCTACTTTGTTTATATTTTTAGTTTTACTAAATACAGTGTATTCATTTCTTCAGTTTTACATTTACGTTCTTTCATTATTTTTCCTAATTTCTCATTTTCCTCTTCTTTCTTTCATTCATTCTTTTTCTTTCTTTCGTCTTTGTTTCATTCTTCGTTTGTTTGTTTCTTTCATTGCTGAAGTCTGATTTTATTTTCCTCTTCTAGCAGACCCTTTTAGGCTTTTATTTCATTTTTCTTCTTCATTTTGACTTCTTTGTCAGTATTCACTTCTTTTTTTCATTCTTTAAATACATCGTTTTCCTTTCTTCTTCAATTTCGCATTTACGATCTTTCTTTCTTTGTTTTCCTAATTTCCTTATTATTTTAACTTCTCTTATAACTCTCTTTATTTTCTTTCTTTCTTTTCCATAATTTTTTGCATATATTCTCTACTCCCCTCTTCTTTCTTTCTTTCTGTCTTTCTTTCTTTCTTTCTTTCTTTCTTTCTTTCTTTCTTTCTGTGTTGTTATATCTTTCAGTTTTTGCACACATGCCTTTGCATCTCTTATTCCATTTTCTCTTTTTTATTGGGGATTATGCTTATTTCTTTAATTTCCGTCATCCATATTTTTCTCGCTTCTAATTTTTCCTATTCTTTTTGCTTTATCTCTTTCTAGTGTTTCCTTTCTTCCTCATTCAAAATTCATTCAGTTTCGTATTTATATAGAACCGATTCTCAACTCGATGAAATAAAGATTAAAAAAATAAGCGAAAGAAGAAAAAATCAAATATAAAAATCGCAACGCTCATTTAAAAGATGCAATAAAGAAATTATACTTTTTCTGCTTCTTAATATGATACTTCAAGTAATGCTATCTATCTATCTATCTATCTATCTATTACAGTTTGTTCATATCTATCTATCTATCTATCTATCTATCTATCTATCTATTACAGTTTGTTCATATCTATCTATCTATCTATCTATCTATCACAGTTTGTTCATATCTATCATATCTATCTATCTATCTATCATAGTTTGTCTATCTATCTATCTATCTATTACAGTTTGTTCATATCTATCTATCTATCTATCTATCTATCTATCTATCTATTACAGTTTGTTCATGTCTATCTATCTATCTATCTATTACAGTTTGTTCATATCTATCTATCTATCTATCTATTACAGTTTGTTCATATCTATCTATCTATCTATCTATTATAGTTTGTTCATATCTATCTATCTATCTATCTATCTATCTATCTATCTATCTATCTATTACAGTTTGTTCATATCTATCTATCTATCTATCTATCTATCTATCTATCTATCTATCTATCTATCTATTACAGTTTGTTCATGTCTATCTATCTATCTATCTATCTATCTATCTATCTATCTATTATAGTTTGTTCATATCTATCTATCTATCTATCTATCTATCTATTACAGTTTGTTCATATCTATCTATCTATCTATCTATCTATCTATTTATCTATCTATCTATCTATTACAGTTTGTTCATGTCTATCTATCTATCTATCTATCTATCTATCTATCTATCTATCTATTATAGTTTGTTCATATCTATCTATCTATCTATCTATCTATCTATCTATCTATCTATCTATTACAGTTTGTTCATATCTATCTATCTATCTATCTATCTATCTATCTATCTATCTATCTATCTAATGAAAATCGTTCTACTGAGGTCCTCCGGAATATCATCACTGTTATTTATTTTGTCTGTAATCTTGTCAATGCCGAAATCATATAAGGTTGCCACTATCTCTATTACAAATTTCTCTTGCTGCTTTGTTTCTGTTCATTTGGCCAGTTCCTATTTCGATTCAAATTTTAATATTTCTGGTCTTCGATATTCCTGTGGATTGCTGTTTTTTCCTTCGTCTGTCACCGATGTATTCCTTCCATGTCTGAAGTATTTTTTCTTTCTCTAATATCAATGACCTGTCCTTGGATTTTATGACTCCTGTCGATGAGCATGTCTTTTATCTTCTTAATTTTATTTATTTATTATGTATATCTGTTTTATCTCTGAGACACACTCTGTCTATTTTTGCGTATTTTTCGTTGAGCCATTCCTCTTTAGATTGCCTTTATTTATTCCTAATTTATTTTGTGCAGAGTCTTATATTCTGGACCCAAACCTTGGCATTATTTTTTGTCTCTTTTACATCATATCGAGAATTTCATCTGTCATCAATTGTTTTTTTTTTCATTGTCTATTTTTCTTTAGGTGAACTCGATTGCTGATGTTACTAAAGCTTCTATTAATGTGAACTCATTCTACCGCATTTTAACGGTGTCAATATATTTACCTTCACAATCAGGCCATTCAAGTTTCTGTCGTATTGCAATGTTAGGGCTACCTTAGCTCTCATTATTTCCCGTAGTTTCCCTCTAAGTTTACATATCATTGCAAAGTGGTCGCTCCTGAAATCAGTACTTGAATATGTATGGCAGTGTAAAACGGCATTCCTGGATATCTTTTTGATAATTATGTAGTCGATATTGTTTTCGTTTCTCTTTCTGGAATTCTCCATGTCCATATACGTCTCGGGTGTTCTTGTCACCAGGTGTTAGTTACCAACTGTTCGTTCGCCTTATGCGTTTGGACTTTTTTTTCGCCACGTTCATGACGTGCTCCTAGACCGAATTTGACAACTATTTCAGCATCTCTTCTCTTGCTTAATTTGGCATTCAGGTTTACCATGGCAATTGTAATTTCTTGCGATTTGCATTGAACATTGATTTTGACTAGCATAGTCTTAATCAATGCTCATATATTAACCAATGATCATATATTAACCAATCAGCGGCGTCGTGTGAAATTCGCTGCAATCATTAAATTTTCAACTTTTATGCCACATCTAACCTCGTGGGGCGGTTAGCAAATATCCTTGCTTCGGCAATAAGTTGGAGATTCATCTCCAGCTAAGCTGGTCGAACTCTCTACCGTCGGGCGGAGAGGAATCCAAACTAAGCTACGCTGAAGGGCAGAGTCTCATCTGTGGTGGTAGACAGCAACCCGAACCCATTTTTTACGAGATCTACGGGAAAATTTTGCCCCAGCCTACGGGATCAGATACCCCGCGTTAAGTTCTGTCTTGTGCTACATCTGACACCGTGTGGCGGTTGGCAAATATCCTTGCTTAGCGAATTGGAAATTCGTCTCCAGCAGAGAGGAATCCAGACGAGATTATTACCTCGCATTAAAAAAGGCCTTGTACCACATCCTGCCTCACGGGGGAGCTAAGGTAAATAACCATGCTTTGGGAATCAGTTGGAGATTCATCTCTAGCTGTGCTGGTCGAAATCTCTGCCTTTGGGCAGAGAGGAACCCAGACAGCTACCTGACCCCGTTTCATACGGAGAATTTTTGACCGAGCCTACGGATTCGGATACCCACTTTAAATTCGGCCTAGTGACACATCTGACTGCCTGTGGCGGTTGGTAGATATCCTTGCTTGGGAAATTACTAGCCTGCCACCCGATTCCCTGGATTTTATTCTCTTTTATAATAAACCTCTCTTTCTTTCATCTATGCGCGTGTTGCTGTTCCTTCACTCGAGTACCAATTTTGTCTGTTTGTATCCTCTTAAAGGATACGACACTTGTAAAGATTTTTTCTCATATTCTATGAATCTTAGTGACCACTTGCGATTCAGTGGTTTTAATCCCTTGCTTAGGAAGAACTAATTAAAAGAAATCATTAAAATTTTAAAAGACCTAAAACATTCGCAGATACACATGTCATCAGTAATGACAACACTATTGCAGTCGTTTACATATGTGCAGCTCTGATAAAGAATTGTAGAAAATGCAATAGATTTATGTGCTGTCGCTGAAAACTCATTTCTTCACTTTGAAATTCATTTTTTGCATAGAACCGGATTACACAGATGTCGAATCATTTTTGTGCATGTTGTAGGCTCCGATTTGAACTTCCACATTCGCATATTTTAACCAATCAGCGGCGTCGTGTGAAATTCGCTGCAATCATTAAATTTTCACTTTAGAATATGATCGACTACATTTTCCCAACTTAAAATGAACATTTAGAAACGGGAAATATTTATTAACCAATAAAATTATAACTTTAATAAAATCTAACTTTTAGTTCTTATGAGCTGATTTCTCGGGAATAAAAGCACTCATATTATTAACCTTCGACCAGGATCATTTGTTCGTTATACAAGCTGAAATCCTCAAACCTTAATTAATTTCTCATATATTTGCATATTTATTCGAGTATACTATATTACAAAAAGGCTTAGCGATGTTGAGTTAAGAAGCACAAACGCAAGAAGTAGTATTAACACAGCTTCCTGCTGACAACTTTTAGGAAATTACACGCATACACAAAACTACGTAAATACGTGACACTCATTTTCATACGTAGTAGCATTCCGCTTTTTCTATACTAACGCAATTAATTTGCTTGTATTGTAAAGAAGTCAAACAAAAATATTTTTTGTGTGAAGTTGTTTTGCTAGGAATCTTTATATTTCATTTCTTTCAATTTGAAACAAAGCAAATATTCAATAATAACATTTACCTGTAGAGCCGTGTTGAAAATTTCGAATTTCTTCTTTTTTACACGCCTTAATCGCTACACATAGATCTTTTTTATATTAATTTAAATAAGTTGCACGAAGAAAACTTAATCCTTGAATACAAATAAAATTCAAACCTGTTCTGTATCAAAAACTTTGTGACGTGACAAGATTTTAATGTTAGAAAAGGTTATAATTTGACAATATTTAATCTAAAATTAATCGGTTTTAGATTTTTAGATTTTATCATTATGAAAGGTATTTGTGTAAGAAAGTTCGGAAAATAAACTGACATGTGGTGTATCTGAAAAATAAAGAAGTCTTAAAATATGTCTTTCGAACTTTCTTTAGCTAAGGACTATTGTTGCTTTATTTTATAATAGCAAGAACTTTATTTACCACATAATCTGTTTGCCTTTTTACGGGAACCTTCCGTTCTTCCGTAGTTACGTTATGCTGCTTCAGGCGTCAATATCCTTGGTTATTAAAATTATCATTATTCAAATATTGAGATATTTTAATGGCGCGTATGGAAGATAATCTCAATCAGAATATTGCCACTATTTGAGTTATGGAAAGTGAAATATTGAATACAGAACAAGGGAAATGAAATAGAACACATTTGCAAGTTAAAAACAAGAAAAAAATGTAAATGTATTTAGGAAAAATTGAAAATATAATAAGTAAGAAAGTCTGATTGGTCAGTAAGAAAATATTTGAAAAAATATATTGTGAATAGAAATGTGAAGAAAATAGAATATGTTAAGATGTAGACTAAAAGAAGAGACCAGTTTATCACATTTAAGAAAATATCACAAATAAAGTCATGTAAGTTTGATGGAGTAATAGAAAACAGCGTTCTTCCAATTTCTGTAATGGTAAATATTTGCTCATTTACTAAAAAATGTTTTCAAAGACGAGAAAAAATAGGTCTCCAATATAAAACATTTGTATAATGGCCTCACTTGAAAAATTCGAACTGGGTTATGTAAACAATATGTTATTAGTCGTCGTAACACAGATCCCCCCCCCCCCTTCGCTGACTGCTGGAAAATTACACGCATTCATAAAACAACATAAAGAGATGAAGAATCAGAAAGGGATAGTTGGAATTAGGGAGGAAAAAGGTTTACCGAGAATTTAACACTTGCAGAGCATATTAAAGTCCCGAACAGAGGGAAGCAAATAGTAACATATATAACGAGCATGTGGAAATGGATAGCAAAAGGTACTGTAGGGATGTTTGATATCAAGAACTAGAAAGATAGGATGTTCTGGAGATCCACGATCGCTCATATTATGCAGTGATATGTCACATAGAAGAAGAACGCATATGATGTGGATGTGCGGTTAGTATAATGGCAATTGGTGCGTAAACTGGAATCAGCGTACCGAGTTCGAATTTCTATTTAGTCTGTGGCGTTCAATTACGCACTATGCACTTAGGAAAGGCATAAATGCACCCCTTCTTCTCCAGGCTGTTCTTTAAATAATTGTTGAATTTTTGCTTCTCTAATATGAGTGTTCCGTCCTTTGATTTTAAGCAGCCTGTTGACAAGCATGTCTTCTGTCCTTTTAGTTCCCTTATTTGTTTGTGCATATCTCATTTGTTGATGGTACTCAATCTCTGTATTCTGCACATTTTTTTTGTTTAGCCATTCTTCTTTAGCCTGTCTACATTTGATTGTGTCATTTTCTGTATTCTGTTCTGTCTCATTTGCATCTTGTCATCCGTTCGTTTTTTTTCTTTCTTTTTCGTCTGTACTCCTTTGGGATGACCTCGTTTACTGATGTCACTAATCGGTCTCTTAGAGTTTCCATTGTGTCCCTCGTGTATTCTTTAAACATTTTCCGTATATTTTTCTTTCAAGTTCGCGTCGATCAGGAGTTTGTTGTACTGCAGCTTGAGTACTGCCTTAGCCCTCTTCTGTTTCCGTAGTTTCACACTGAGCTTGCATATAACCTGACGATGATCTCGGCACTTGGGTAGGTTTTGCAGTGAACGATTTCATTCCTGAATCTTTTGTTGATAGTTATTCAGTCTATTTGGTTTTTAGTAATCCTCCTCCGTGTACATAATCGTCGCGGATGACGATGTGTTGGCTATTACTTGGTCACTGGCCGTGCAACATTGGATACATTTTTCTCCACGTTCGTTGCGGGTACCTAGTCCGAATTTTCTGGCTATATCCCCTGCTCTCTCGCTGCCTACTTTGGTGTTTAGGTCTCCCATGATAATGATGACTTCCTGTGATTTGCAGAGAGCCTTGGCATTGTCCAGCTTTGAGTAAAGATTTTCGATTTCTTCATTACTTTGCGCTTTGAACGATTTTTAATATGCCAAAACTATTTAAAAACCATATTCACTTAAAAATATAAATTCATATATGTCCCAATGGTATTTGCTCGTAGTGAATATATAGAGTCCAAATGGAATTGGAATTCGGCTCACTGATTAAAAATTCCGGGCCATAATTTATTACACAAACCAAACATCCAATCGTCACAAAGTTTTTGATACAGAACAGGTTTTATGATAGATATGTTGAAGGACTTTTTCTTTCATTTTGAGTACAATAATTCTTTCGGATAGTTGGCAGTAACCCAGAACGCAATTCTTAATTTTTATCTAACATCAGTCCTACTTCTTTGTCGTTCTTCATTCCGCCGGCATGAATAATCCTATGCTCATCACTGACAAAATCTCCGTTGTTTGGCCGCAGTTGTTCAGTAACCGAACATTTCATGTCCAGATAGGTTATTTTATATTTGATGCGAAAAGTCACAGGTGTCACCGGACCGTTATCATATTAATGTTATTAACCATGAGCAAGTGGTATTTGGGTAAGTTGATTTATCTGTGCTCTTCATTTCTGGAACTGCTCAATTCCACGTGCTCTCCTTGCGAGGGAGAGGCTGGGAAAAGAAACCTCTAAATTTACCGCTATAGAACGGTTTCTTTTTTTTTCTGTGGAAATCATTGGAATTAGATTTTTGTATTTTTTGTAATCGCAAGATTAATACAACCACTGCCGAAAATTACCGACCAGACACATGTTCTTGGTAACAACGTAAAAAAAAACCCTCACAAAATATCACATCGACGAATTGCAAGAGTTTAACAGTTCTTTGAGACTAGGAAGATTTTCATTAAAGAGCAAAAATGTTCTTACGACGCAAATATCAGTGATCGACGAATAATAGGTTTCAGGAAGACAACCGTTCAAAAACAATACATAGATGAATTAAAAAAATAACTCTTGCCTTATGATATGGCCGTCGTTATAGATTTTGCTCTCAGACTAAGGCTCTTTGACTCTGTCGTACCTACACGTCCGTCGGTATTTATGACGGACACCAGCCAATAATATTCCAGTGAGCGGAAACATAGGTGTATGCATATTCTATTATATTACCTTATGATTCAATCATAATATCTCGAATATAATATTTTGAGACAGCCATATAACAAACTGAGATACGACACGAAACTTTATGTCGCCTAAAGGCGGTAATATTTGACTATTGTTTTTTTTTTTAGATTTCTCATATTGTTCCCGTTTATATTTTGGTTTTGCTCTTACAACACAACAGAATTATTTCCGTTAGTGTGATAGAAGAAGCAGATTCTTTCTACATAAGGAAAGTGTCACATATTTATGTTGTTTTATGAATGAGTGTAATTTTGCAGCAGTGAACGAACATGGGCTGTTTTATGACTAGTATTAACATATTGTTTACATAACTCCGTTCGAAGTTTTCAAATCTGCTTAATTAATTTAAATTTCGCGTAGCCATTATAAAGCGGCTCCTGGATAAACTATGCGAAAGTTTGAGTAATTAATTATACGGGATGTGTGCGAATTCGGCTGTACAGAAAACAACAACCCTAGTTCAAAAGTTTGCTGAAACACTAAAAACTGATACTATCTTTGGGAATTTATGCAATCGTATTTATAAAAGAATACAGCTTCTTGAAAGCTAATAGAATTACTAAACTCATAATTTTATTGGTTATTAAATAATTCCCCAATTTTTAGGTATGTATTTTTAGGAGGAAAATATTGCTTTTTGTGAAGTGATCTCGCAATTATCCTAGTAGACAACAAACATAGTTGTCTGAAATTTTAAAGTTCTAAGATTCGTTGATTGGTTAATAAATGATAATGTGGAAATTCAAATCTGGTGCCTATGTTTTGCATATAAAGTAGTCAAATGAAATTCTTTTTTATACTATTTAATTTTACTGAATTTTCTACAATTTGTCACGGTGTTCCACTCACGTATTAACATTTAGACAGCAAATGTTCTTTTAGGCCAAAATTATTATTGACGACAAACAGGTGTCGATTAATTTTACTGATCGACTTTTCGAAATTACGAATAATTCTTCTCAGGTAAGGAGAAAATGCGACCAGAAATTGTCCCAAGTACAATTATCCAAAGAACATGTGATCGAGCAACTATCATTCTACTTATTTTATATGCAGTGTCCCTTCGGAGTGCCGGTGTATATCGCTGTCTACAACTTCCTATCCTTTATAGCTATAAGTAATATTTTTGTTTCCGTGTTATCCCATTAGTCCTTGTTCTGCCATCCATTTACACAATCTTTTTAGGTAAATGCTGCCTTATACTTCCCTTCCCTCCATTAGAATGTCTGACGCTCAACTTCTCGAGAGCAACTCTCTGCGGCTTCTCGGTCTCACGTTGACTGCTGACCTGAGATGGAATAAATACATCGAGTCAATAGCCTCGTCCACTGCAAGGAAAGTTGGCTCCCTGAGCCGCGCTAGGAAGTTTTTCTCCCCGGAGTCGATCCTCCAGATCTACAAATCCACAATTCGCCCTTGCATGGAGTATTGCTGCCATATATGGTCTGGTGCCCCGTCTGTCTGCCTCGGGGTTCTTGATAGGCTCCAGAGGCGGATATGCAATGTGGTTGGCCCTGTCCTGGCGCCTCGTCTACAGTCACTTTCTCCCAGACGCGCCGTCGCCTCCCTCTGTCTGTTCTACAAATACTTTCATGGAAATTGCTCCGAGGAGCTGCATTCGCTAGTTCCCAGAGTTCCAGCGCCCTACGAGGCTGGCATCCCGCTCTCACCCCTTCACTGTCGAAACTGTTAAATGTAGCCGTCTCTTCTACTCTAATAGCTTCATGTCTCGCACCTCTCGCCTGTGGAACTCCCTTCCCTTCTCCTGTTTCTCTGTGAGCTATAATCTCCAGCTATTCAAGTGTAATGTCAATCGACATCTCCAGTTGCCTTGATCTATCCACTACCCTCATTCTTTCTTCTATCACTCCTATCTGATCTTGCTCTAAATTTTCTGTAACCCCTTGCGTCCTAGTGGCTTCCCGCCTTGCTTGGGGTGAAATGCTTATATATATATATATATATATATATATATATATATATATATATATATATATATAATCATATGGCGCCTATAGGTTTTAACGAGAACCATCATTCTTGGAGTATCGTAGACTGAAATTACAAAAACATGTAACAAGTAATAGAACTCACATCACTTAGGGAATTTAAAATTTAAATTGGATATCATATATAACTCGAAATATAAATGATATTACCAAGATGCTGTCACTTCAAGCAAAAGAAAGATCCGAAACAATATTGGAAAGCGTAATAACAGTTACTAGACATGAGAAAACTATTTCCTTACATAATGTCTTCATATAAACATTAAAATGGCTAGATACAACCGTAGGTTCTTTGTTAACAGTTTCTTCTCTAGCACTCTATACTTGTTGAAGTCTCTTCTGACTTCTTTGTTTCCAAATAATTTTGAGGTTCGGAAATTTAAATGCAATCGTAGATTGTCAGGATAACAGAGCAGAGACGGCGATCGATTGTCAAAATACGAACATTAATAAGAGCTACAAAGAATAAGATGATATGGAGAGTCATGAACATACACATCCTGAAGAGACACTGCTCATACAAGATGATGAAGATTAGGGGGAACAGATGAAAATTTAGTGAAATATTTCTACTAGTTCGTCTTCTTCTATGTGTGTTATGGTCCAGTTACTTGTACCACGGTGATAGTCCAAGGTAGAACCAATAAAAAAGAACTCGGACACGGATATGGAATAACACAGATATATTACAAACAGGAATATATACAGAGAGGTAGAAAAGTGTTAATACGAACAATCAGGTTTAGTAGTAATTGTCTGAACGCGACTCTGTTTCGGACTGCCTCTGACTCGACTGACTGACTCGCTCTGACTGACTGACTCCTGACGGACTTCAGTCCAGAATTCAGACTGAACTCCCTGCTTCCTCTTGAGGCGCAGTATTTATTACGTATGGAATAGTCCATTATGTTATTATGGGTAAGGTCCCGTAACAATGTGTCCCCTCTCTTCAGCGATATGGCGATCATAGCTTTCGTGTGACTCGTAAGATTTATTTCCCTTTGTTAAGGTCGTTCTCCGTTCCGACGTCCATTCACACAAGCCCAGCATATAAGTAACTCGCTACCTTCCGCTATCTCTCTTGACCTCAGTATGTCTCGTGATGGTTACGTGTTCCTTCCATGAACACCTTCCAAGTCAGTTATATGCCATGCGTGATACACTGACGAGGCAGAATTTTTTTCCGCAGTAGGTTGCCATTTCCTTTTGCGTTAGACCGCTTGCCGGTCTGTCCTGCTATTTACCCATAGCTTGGGGAAGATGAAGATTCATATCTTTCCGAAGGGTATTAGCACTTAATTGAATGTCATGGATTCAACTAGAATTTGAACTCAGATCTCCGATTCCTCTATTTGAGCCGTTATCCATTGCTCAACCGTGTCTCCAAGGAATTACCGCTGCCTTTTTCCTATTCTGGGTATAAGTATTATTTCTGCTACCATTTTCGTTAAGACTTCATGTTGCTCCGTTCATGGAATTTTCAGTACTCTTCTGGTGAATTACATTTCTAGTTCCTCCTCGTCTGTGGGGAGGTTGTCCAATATTCCCGACCACTACTACTGCTACTATTAATAATAATAAAAGCCCTTATACTAAAGCATCCATATCTGTCATGGCTTCTAATCTTAATCGATTGTAATTGTTAAAATCTACATATTTTATCTTGGTTAATTAAGATGTGCTACAGTAAGTATCTCGTCCAGTAGTTTGTCAGATGCTTGACATTAAACAGTATGGCATGTCGCCTAGTGACTGATGTACTATGAATCGATGAACATCATGGCCAGTTGTCGAAAAGCTATTTAAGTTTGAAGAGTGAAGCAGCTAAGACGTTATGGGAGTAACGTCTAGATACTTGATATCAATCTAATTTATTTTGATCATTTCACGAATAGCAAAGTGATAATGCCACTAAGACACAGGCGCTTACTGTGACTGAACTAGAATGAAAAGATGTTAGTAAAGGGAAAGGAGAATAAATGAACATTATTCAAGCCAACATAAAGTGGCAAAGGGCGTTTAATTGAAATTTTGTACGTGTCAAGGAAGTAAGATTGTACGTGTCAAGGAAGCAGAAAACCGTTAGAGAGTTCCACAAGCGAAGAGTGCGAGGAAACAAATTATTAACATAGAACCTAGGATTATATCTTGAAGGTATTTTGTTACTGGGGTCCAAGTAACAACTCGCTAAATCTCGCACATTTGATACATCAGCTTGGTTTACATTACCGAAATGAGTTTCATAGTTGTATATCCTGAAACATAATCTTTTTGTAGATTCGTACCTCAGCTTTATATTTTTGTCTGCTGCTCTTTCATTCAAACGATCCTACTAAGTCTGCGGTTGCGTGTGTGCTTACGTCCCTCCGCCCGAAGCCTAATGATTTACAAGTTGTTTATACAGTAAGTATTTTTAGTTTAAGTAGACAATTTTTAATTAAAATATTTTTAAGTTAAAGACATACACAAAGAGATGCCGCTTTGCTATTTTGGCCAGATGTTTGTAGAGTAATTATTTATATTTCATCTTTCTTTAAACAAACAATATTTTAAATATTTTAAAAATATTATAAATATTTTAAAAATATTTTTGACATATTTAAAAAATATTTTTAAGTGAATAGGATTTTAAAATATTTTTGGCATATTAAAAATATTTTTAAGTTTACCCAGGAAGTTCTATACCTATTAAATTCAAGAAACAACCAGTAAAAAGTTAAGCACGCACTTTTAAACAAGACCAATGATCACACATATTGAAATATTTAACTGAATCATAATAAAATTAACTTTCATTTCAATGGAATTTTGAAATAAACTTGAATATTTTATAAACAGAACCGCCAGTGACCCAACGTGTCATGGGTAGTCTAGTTATTATTATTATTATTGATAATAATAATAATAATAATAATAGGTAGATAGATAGATAGATATGGACTGACTCGTTATCTAGGGCTTATCAACGTTTTGTAGGTTCTCTAAAGCCAGAACATATTTTAGACTATAAGAATTTTCATTTATCTTTTTTTTAAGATAATAATGATTTGGTAATTAACCCATAGCTAGCGGGGGATAGGTTGATTCATATATGTCACAATGGTATTTGTGCGTAGTGAATATATAGATCCCAAATGAATTTGAAATTCGGCTCTTTGATTCAAGCTTACAGTACCTGGTATTCCCAAGCGGTTACCCTTCTAGGTACTGACCAGGCTCAACGTTTCTTAACATTGGTGACCGTACGAGAACCGATGTTTCAGTCTGAAGTAACTTTAAGTCAGATAGATAGTAGAAAATCATAGTATAATTCTACTCTTGAAATTCAAAATGTAAAAGTAATAATATAATTAAAGTAATAAAGCCTGATAAGAATTCTGTTCAGAAGGAAGTCAGTGGTGAATCATAGATTGAGCGATACCAAGGGACATAAGTATAGCTGAGAATGAATGGAGAATAAGCAAGTTATCAAGTTTTGAAACATGATAATGTTGAAGAGGCTTAACAAAAAAATGTGTTCCTTTTGTTGTAGGCACATTTAGAAAAGTGGATGACAGATTCAGTAAATGACTGACTAAAAGGTTTGACACCATAACTCAAGAACAGAATTGACTACAATAATGTTTAACACCAACATAATAATAATAATAATAATAATAATAATAATAATAATAATAATTTGGAATAAGATGAAGCCTATAATTACCTAGGAATTAACGAAAGAGATGATGTAGAACATACCAAAAGAGAAGGTAAGAAAGTAGTACTACAGCCCTGTGCGTCTTGTACGGAATACCGAGCTGAATTAAAAAAAAAGAATATTAGTCATAAAAACCTTGGCTGTCCCTGTGGTACAATACAGCTTTAACATCCTTAACTGGACCATAGCTGACATTAAGCGAATGGACGCCAAAACGAGAAAGCTCCTTAATTGTTACCGCATACATCATCCCAAAGCTGATGTTGATCGCCTGTATGTGCCCAGATCTGAAGCAGGCAGAGGATTAGTTCAACTAGAAATCTCTTACAAAACTACACCAATTGGCCTTCAAAGATACCTGGAAACTACAGAAGACTGGATGATGATATGTGTCAAAGAACATGAAAGTGGTAAGGGTTTTTAATCCATCGTAAAGTAAGCCAATAAGTTGAAATTGAAGTTTGAAATGGGTGCAGAAAGTCAAGCACAATACAACGACTGAAGCTCCAAAATACTTAAAAAAGAAAGCAAAAGAAAATGCAACCGACCAGCTATAGAAATAATGGCAAGATAAACCTCTTCATTGTCAATACTCTGCCCGTACCAAAAAAGCTGATGTAGTCCAACCCCGTATCCATCAGTAGCTACGTAGTGCAGGGTTAAAAGCAGAAACCGAAGGTTTTATCCTTGCTGCACTGGACCAATGCTTGTTAACTAGAAATTATCAAGCATCCATACTAAATTATTGTGTTAGCTCAAACTTTAGACTGTGATAAATATACAGAAACAATTGATCATTTTGTATCATTTTGTGCGCTATTGGCACACACTTAATACATAAAACCCGGCTTGACAGTGTGGACCATTATCTTCACTGGAGAAATCTGCAACCTTTACGAGAAGGAAAGTGAAAGAAATTGATATGAACACCACTCAGACCCGCTTACGGATATCCTGTTACAATTTTATGGGACTACACAATACACACAGACAGAACAATCAAATCTATCCGCCCAGCTATTGTTATTAGAGACCACAAACAAAAAAGTGCCTCCTTATTGATATGACAGTCCCTGCAGACTGCAATGTATCTTTGAAGATCTTCAAAAAGCTATCAAAATACAAGGAACTTGGAATCGAAGTCTCAAAAATGTGTTCACATGGGAACAGCAACAATCCCTGTCGTAGTTGAAGTCTTCGAATTAATTGGAAAAGATTACAATAGACAAATTGAAAAGATTCCTGGTATCCTATACCTTAAAGAAATACAAAAAAATTGTTCTCACGAATACAGCCCACGACATACGAAGGGTTCTTATCTTTGTAAAATATATGTGTGTGTGTCTTTTAATTGTTCAGTGGAAAATGTCATGATACCATTTCTAACCTTAGGTCTCTGAGCGGGACCCGGAAATAAATGTGTACACACCAGAAATCAAAGGAAATAATAATAATAATAATAATAATAATAATAATGAAAGACTTGCATCGTAAAAATCAATATGAAGCCAAGCATGCCATCACTTCAGAAGTTTACGTTGCATGACACCTCAAATATTCGGCGAAATCTGCTCTCTGTCTGGGGTTATCGGACTCAATGAAGAGCGACCATAATGCGAGAACTCCGGCTAACTACAAAGACCGCACGCAAGAAGATACTGAAATAATTTTTCGGTTTGCAAAGATTGCAATCATCCAAACAACGCCGTTTGTGGTCTGTAGATCTTAAAGAAGATTATCCTCTTTAACATTTCATCGACTTGTTCCACATAGAAATGTACCAAATAAGAAACACCATATCACATGAGGACCTTCAACATGAAAAAAGATTTACACTTTTTACATTGGATGTAAGCGTTGGTTGAAATAATCCAGTGATGTGACCCAAAGAGTTGTGAGTTCAATCCCTGGCCACGGCAGAGGTGAACAAAAGCTTGGAGAGATGAGTTACTAAAGGGAAATAACTGAAACTGAAATTGAAATGTCCGGAAGCGGCATGGCACGTGGAACTAGAACAGAGTATCCCAGTGGACGAAATAAAGTTTTCGGGTCGATATTACCTGAAGAAAACCGAAGCGTACAACGGATGAAACGTTGTGAATATAACAACAAAGATGAGGATAGATATTAAAAAAAAAACGCATTTAACTCGAAGAGAAAATGTTGACGCAATCAAGATATTCAACACAAAATTCTCTCCAGCCGACTATGATCTTTATAAAATTTAAATGCAATGTCAATCGCTTTCTACTGTCCTCCTGGTTATTCTTCTGCTTTTCTCCCTCCTTACTGTTTCCTAATTCTTCCATACCCAGTAACACCTTGTGTATCAGTGGCTTCACTGCCTTGCATGGGGTGAATTCGATAAAAAAAAAAAAAAAATTCAAACAAAAAAAAAAAGGAATTACCCCCCCACCATCACTACTAGAAAGAACGATAACAGTTAGTGGACCCGAGAAATTTATTTCTCCCGAAATAAATGTTTGAAGAGAAAGATTTTATTAATTTTAACCAACAGTAAAGCTAGGCGTCAATGAATGTCGAATGCTTTCTCATGAGAAAACTCACTGTTGTTTTAACAATGCTCGATAAGGTCCAATGTAGGCCACTAGTTGTTACGGGGATTGCCCAATTAACACGAAGAGAAAATATAATCAAGATGTTCAATTTACACAGTCAAAAACCACAGCAATTGAATACTAACGACTGCAGCAGCAGCTAATATGGATAGAAAATGTCAATTGAATAAAAAATAATGACACAATCAAGATGTTAACTTGTTGTGACCAAGTAAATGGTTAAGGAAATACAAAACATGAGGTTGCAGATAAATAGTAAATTGAACAGTAAAAACAACAGAAGTCTGTTACACGACTTGGGAGTGTGTGTCGGTTGACCAGGCTTCCGATTATATCACTGTTTCCTCCAAGGCTTACTTTTTCTACTACCTTTACTGTAAGTAGAAGAGTCCACAATAGTCTCATTAGAGGGAATACACCACAACATAACATAACACGCCACATCAATAGAAGGCTAGGTAGAAAATCCCGTTCAATACGAGAAACAGCGATAACAGATACTGGACTGGAGAAATCTGTTTTCCAAAAAAGTGTTTTAAGGGAAAGATTTTATAAATCTAAACATGAAGCAGTACTGGATTCTCGGCCAATGAATGCTAATTTTTTACCTTTAGATTAATGGCTAATATTACCATTACCATTAAACAAATGGTTAGGTAGGAAACATCCATCAAGACAAGAAAGTGTGGAAACACTTAGTGGACATTACAAACCTATTTTCTAAAACTGTTTAAGTGAAAGATTTTCCAGATTGCAAACAATAGTTAAATGCTCACTGAATATCGAATTTCTCTTTATAGAGAAACGGTTAATCTCTCAATTATTTTTACGGTATTGGGAAAAGTGCTGGATTACAGAAAAGATTTACTGTCAATTCTCCAATGTCTGTCACTACTTGTTACTTCTATGAACGATTCAGTGAGTTAAAATAATTAAATTTTATATAAATATCAATTTCTAGTTTGTTTTTATTGGTTGCTGTGCAATGTTACATTTTTGAGCGACGTTTAAATGCCATGTGATAATGTGCAAAACAGAGAGGGAAAGCGAAACATGCGTATCAATGTGAATATAAGATTATTAGGAAGCATAAAGCTTACAAATAAAATCATAAGACTATTACAGAAAGGAAAGCATATTTGGTATCTTTCATCATTGATAAAAAGAATGTTGTTTAAAACACTTTATTATCTCCTCTGAGAAGTAAAGGAAAATCCGCACATTTTTCTATTTTTGATAAAATGACAACTTTTCATGAAAAATAAACCTTTATGTTATTTAAAAGTATTTCTCATCAGTATTTCTCTAAGATATAACGTAAAGGAACAAGATTAAATATCTTGGTACACATTACGAGGAAAGATTTAATACTCACAAAAGTATTAAGAGAAGGAGGGAGAGTGGGAAAGAGTGAACGAAATACATCATGCGTGTTTTTCTAATCATTTCACTCCAAACAAAGCAGCAATGACATTAGTACGCCGGGATGCTTAAAGGGAATGAAAGTGAAAGTGAAAGTGAAAGTGAAAGAGAAAACTGAGAATAGAGAGGATTGGGGAAAGAACAAAATATCAACTTAGTTCAAGAATTCAGAATATGGAGGTTGACGATGCATTTATATTTTTGAAGATTGTAGTTATCAGGGAAGCAAATAAACAGAAGGGAGTGTCACAGGCGAGGAGTCTGAGAAAAGATAATATTGGAGTAGAAGTAGTAGTTGCATTTAGATATTGCAACATTAAAACGGCGGGACCTATCTGCCAATCTAGTAGTACGGTTACATTCATGTAGTCTGGGTACCAGGGCAAAAAACTCGTTACCATGAAAATATTTGTAGAAATGAGTGACGGAGGCCCCGTCACGTCAGTGAGAAAGTGACTGCTGATGAGATGCCAGGTCATGATCGATTACATTACAGATTATTTTTTTGATTTTGCAAAGAACCTCAAGATGAATAGGACGAGCACCAGACCATATATGCCAGGGGTACTCAATGCAGGGACTAATGGCAATTTTATAAATGTGCAATTCTGGCTCGACATAGTGAGTTAACTTTCCCTGCACTAGATGCAGCTATTGATTCTATGTTGTTGCTCCACTTCAAATCAGTCGAAAAAGTGAGGCCAAGAAGGTGTTCTTCAGGAGTCTAACCTCAGCCATGCTGATGGCGGGCAGAAAATGTTCTCTCTGTTGGTTAAATGAAAATATTTGTAGAAAAGACAAAGGGAAGCCACGTCATGTCGATGGAAAAAAGACTGAAATCAAAATGTCTAGTCAGGATCGATTACATTCTTTGGATTATGTCAACACTCTATAGTTGTACAGCGACAGTACTAGCACAGATATGGCAACACTATTCAATGCACTGACGAATGTTAGATTTATAAATGTGAAAGATGGATTCTGATGAAAAAAACAAAACAAAACAAAAAAACTTATCGTATGACACAGTGGTCAAGCTTTCATTGCAGTAGATGCAATTATTGATTCAATATAGTCACTTCCCTTCCTGTCAGTTGAAAATGTGAGGTCAATAAAAGATGGCAAAGCAGGTACAAGAAGGAATGTGGAATAGTCAAAAGTTGTTTTGAGCGACAAGGCACAAGAAGTTGGAAAGTTTGTTTCATTATATGCCCTAGAAATATAAACTGTCTTTTTCTAATTATGCGTATAAGTGTCATATGATTTAAACTTCCTTTAAAACTTCATCGTTGCTCACCTGTTCAACCCATGGTATTCTCACATTCCTTCTGTAGAACCAAGTTTCTGCTGCCTCAGGCCTCTTCTTCATCGGTGAGGTGATTGTACAGATTTTTCAGCCATATAAGAGGACCGATATTATATAATATTTCAGCATTTTCTTTGTTTCCCGTATCTTAATACTTTGCTTAGCTTTTCCAATGAGCTTTGTGTACTTTATTCTGTTTTGGTGTTTCGAATTCGCAGTTCGCATCTCAGGCTGTTTCTCTTTTTGACAACCAGATATTCTGTTTTCTTACAATATTTGGTTAGTGCTTTCTTGTCTCTTTTTTTTTCATAGTGCAAAATAGGTAATTGCAGAATTTTGAAAAACCTGAAAAATATCATTTTTATCTAATTGTGGAGTGAAAGCAATAAAGGAATCTGATCCGAGGAGACAACAGAAGATCGTCTTAGATAGAAAAGCAAGAATCCTGAAGAGAGTTCCACAAGAAGTGCTAGTGAAGAAGCTATTAGCATAAAACGTAGAAAATACAACGCTAAAATGATGACGCTGAACCTTCAATCTAACACTCCGCTTAAATAGAGAGGAAAGCGTATCAGAATAATTACCATGAACATATTTATAGAACAAGCAAAGGAAGCTTGCCTTTCAACGGTGGAAAATGACTGAAGCCATGATAGCAGATCAGGATCAATAATATTGCAAAGTCTTTGGATTTTTTAAAAGAATCTCGATACAGAGAAGCACTATCCAAATATGTCAAGAATATTTAATGTACGAACAAATGGTAGGCCTTTACAGATATTAGATAAATTCTGATGAGGACAATTGTCTACAACCGCATTGAACGAACTTTCCTCACAGAAGGCATACCAGTTGATTCGGTATAACCTTTCCACTTGATGTCAATGGAAAAAAATGGAAGAGAAGCTGAAATAGCCGTTTTCTTAAAATGGAAACCTTTTTTTAATTGACCGATCAGAATGTGCGGTTCGAGTTACGTTTTTCGTCATTTCTTGAGCATCGGGTGATCAAACAGTAATACTTGTTATCCCCATCTCTAAGATTCTTCTTCTGTTTGCTATACGCCTTCAGAACTTGTCGTGTCATCCAGTTATACAAGCTCGTTATGTAGACTGTGTGTTACTTTCCTGTCTCACACTTGCTTTCGATCTCTCCTGTGGGTATCAAATTTTCCATGCCTTCTTTTTTCATTATGTGCCCGAGAACTCTCTCTTTCTGATGTTAAGTATAAGTGTTATTTTTGTTGCCATTTTCTCCAAAACCTAGTCGTTGAATATAAAGAAAGCAATCGCTCATCTTTTCATTCTGATTAGGCATAATGTCAAGTTATTTGTACAAAAAAACTATATTTTTTTAATGCTTTATACCTTTATGGGATAGACGATAGTGGCTCTACACACGTTTCTTTTATTTCTGTTCTATGAATTGCCATGAGTTCTTGGGAAATATTTCCTTCTCCATAATTTAGAACATATAGTTCTTCTCTTTAACTGACTACTAACAAAGGTTAGAAAGTCCAGTCCATAGTTGATGGGGGAAAAGAATGTATCCATGCCTATTCAAGGTCATGAGTACGCGGGGAACGCTGAAATTTTCAAATATAAAAACAGCGTCAGTAAAAAATAGAAATATCGTTTTCCCCCTCTTGATGCTGATCTGTAATCTTTTAGTCTACCTCGGTTCTTATCTTCCTTCTTTCTTTCTTTCTTTCTTTCTTTCTTTCACACACATATATACTTTACTTATATATGCATTCCTGAGATTAGTGGAGTTAGTAACAGTTCAAATAAAGCGGAAGAGGTCAAACATAGGTCTTAAGAATGCGGAGAATGATTTCTTTAAATAAAGTTTCTGAACGATGAAATCTTATTAGTGAAACTATATGACAGATGACTCCGAAAAAGGTCATGTAGTCGAAGAGAAGGAAATTAATGAGATCACCATTAATTCCTCGGAATTACTACTACGACTACAAGTACTACTACTACTAATACTACTGCGAAAACAAATAAAAATGAAAACAAATCGTAGTTGTGCAAAAGGGCAGTCATAAAAGAATCCTGCAGTTGGCGAAAATAGATGCCAAGAAAGAACAGGAAAAAAAATCAGAATAATATAAGGAGCAAAAACTCAAGTTGTTCCCGGTGTGGTTCGCGCTCTTTGGACTATCAAAGAGAAGCTCTCTGCTCCCCAAAACCCCTTGGCAATAACTGGCGTCATTGAGAATAAGCAGGTGGCATTGCTGCTCAGAACAGTTTTCTTTCTAAGGAAAGTGTTGCGTCTCTAAGCAGCGGGTAGATACCGAGATATGGCAATAAAAAACTCTGTTTAAGTCGAAGGGGATCTCAACCAATAATAACAATGACAATAAAAGAATTTCCGATTAATCTCTAGGTGTACATTCCGTTAAGATTGGCCGGGCTGATAAGTCAACTGAAGATGACGAAATTTTCCGGACGGGAGATTCTATAACCGGCATCATGAATTTGCGAATTTCAAACGAAATCTTAAAGCCAGAAAGAAAATTGAATGATTATATACATCTTCGATCTGCAAAGCAAATAAGGACGGTGGTGTAATGGATAGCGGCTCGGATTGAGGAAACGGAGAGCTGAGTTCGAATACGAGTCGAATCTATTACATTCATTTATGTGCTAATACCCTTGGGAAAGGTATGAATCCTCTTCCTGGAAAAGGTATGGATCCTCTTCTTCTCCCTCCAGCTATGGATAATCAGCATGAAAGACCGGGTTCTATATTAGATGCCAACTGGTCTACCACAGAAAAAAATGGTAACTTACTACAAGAAAAAATCTGCCTCGTCAGTTATGTATCGAAAGACACATGTTGGCCTAAGCGTGTATCACGCATGACACATAACAGACTGACTGGTGATCCATCTCATTAACAGTACCTTCACAAATGTTCTAATTTTTGTTTCTTTTTTTTTTAATAAGCATTTCACTCCCAAGCAAGGCGGGAGTGCCACTGGTACGCAAGGGGTCACAGAGAGTGTAAGTATGAGAAGAGACTGGGTATGGCGGGGGGTTGAAGAAAGGATAAAACCCTGAGTTAGGTGTTCAAACGTTTTCTCTTAATTTTTGCATCAGTTGACAGTAAATAATGATATTGTTTTCCTTTCGTTTTAACTAGGGTTGCGGAATACAAATTAGCGCTTATCCTGATTTTAATAATTTCTTGATGTGATTAATTTGTCTCATATATAATCTAAACCAGCATTTTTTACCCTTGCGTAAACCTTAAAATAAATTACATGTCTCAAGAAACCCCTGCGCAAAAAACAAAAACGAAATTATATACCATATCTTTCTCATATTATTTTCATCGTAGTTCACGAGGCAAATATCATAAGATATATTTTTAAATAACTAGTTTAAGGAAATATTAATACGTCTTTGTCAAATTGTTCGACAATACTAAATAAAATTCATACTGTTCGTTAATCAGGGAGTTTTCATTCACACAAGAATACTCTAAACTCAAACGTAAAAAAATAAATATAAGTATCCAATATCATATACCTATAATATAAATGTAAAAAGAAGGAAAACAGATAATTGTCGCATCAGTTTATTTATAATTTTTTATCCTTTACTGGCAATGTTGAAAAGACATAAGGCAAATAAAGGCTAAATATCCTGGAAACCAATAAATAGGCCACAAAAATGTTACTTTCAGAGCCATTTGATAAAGTGAAACATGCTTCTCTAATGTGAAGCCTGTATCTGTCTTTCGCTACATAAATAATTCGAGGTCTAACTTTAGATAAACACACACGGATTTCATTCTCAAGACACAATTTCTGTCTTTGCACTTGATACTTGTTAAATAAAAAAAGGCTCACACATGTAAGATGTGGAAAACTGCAAAAATATATTAATCGCTTTCCTATAAATATATTCCCAATGATTATATTTTTTAATAACATAATAGGATAGATAGAATGATTTCTATACTGCAATAAACAAGAATATATTGTGTTTAGTAATATTACGTATATGAATACTATTTACATTATTCGGACTATTGGTCTCATCTCTGTCGCCATATTTATTACAACGTTTCGGCCGTTGTACACTCTGTCCTTCTTTAGGTAGTTGGAATGTCGAACAGAACCCTTTATTTCGCTCACTGGGGTAGACTGCTCTAGTTCCACGTGCCATGTTTAATGGATGTCAGTTATCAGTTATCTCCTGTTAATTTCCCTCTCTAAGTTCGCACACTCTTTTGGTCCTGTCACTGGATCTAACCAACGCCTTTTGTCCTTGAGGACATCTGTGTATTTCTGGATATTATAAACCTAATGTCTCAGCTATCATTTTTTACCAGTGCTCACAGGGCAAGTTTTTGCTATTTTTATTGTATGTGTTTACCAGAGATCATATTGTAATTTTTGTTGTTATTTCGCACTCTTTATTCTCTGGCACTCCTTATTACTGGTTCCCATATTGTATTCATTTCTATGTTTGGTCGGCTCAGGATTTTTTTTTGTGGCCTAGCATATGTGCTGATTCCTCAACATGAGATAACTGATAACTGACATCCATTAAACATGACAAGTGGAACAAGAACAGATTACCCCAGTGAGCAAAATAAAGGGTTCAGTTCGACATTCCAACGATCCAAAGAAGGTCGGAGAGTACAACGGTCGAAACGTTGTAATAAATATGGCGACAAAGAGGAGGACAATAGCCCGAAGAATGTAAATAGTTTACATAATACATCATCTCAGAAATACAGGCAGATACGGATATGAAATTAAATAAAAAGTCAAAAGTGCATTAGCTCATCTAATTTTTTTTTTATCTCACCTGTTCTCTCAGAACCCTTGGGGACTTTTGCGGAACCTTATGGTTGCGGGGAACCCCGGATGAGAAACGCTGATCTAATCCATCTTGTACATTTAATTCTACCATTCTTCCGTGCATTGTATATTACTGCTATATCTAGTCCATTGCTCCTCGACATTATTCGTGCTTCTCGACAAAATCCAATGAAGGGTCTGTAATGTTATCGGTCCTAACCCGGCATAACGGCATCAGTCGCTTTTTCCACCGTCGTGACGTGGCTTCCCTCTCTCTTTTTCTATAATTACTTTCATGGCAGTTGTTCTAAAGAGCTCTCCTTCTTGGTATTTCGACCGCGTGAATTTAAACGTACTAAGAGATTGGCAACTCTGTCATATCGTTTTACTGTTGAAATAGCTAGATGTACAACCTTGTATAGATGGAAACAAAACGAATAATTTCGTTATTATTATTTTTTTGTATTTTTACAATGAAACATGACGCATTGCACATGTTAGTACTTCGTATTTCCATTCCACGAAGTCGTTCCTAGCAGATTGACCACAGATTCTCGATTGGGTTTAAATCAGGAGTGTTTCCGGGCCAGATTTATTACTTTGATTTGCTCACTGGAAAGGCTTGTCAGTGTATACGTGCAGCGTTACAATTTTTGTACGCTTACTTGGAGTAAGATCCGTCGCAGACAATAGCCGGAGCACAACTAATCGACAGTCGAGAAAATAATGTCTGGGTGTGATGCAATCACGGATAACGCAATATTTTTCAAGGCCAAACAAATTTCATCATACACCCCGAAAATAAATTCATATCACTGCACACCACTGCCAGTGAGCTAATGTGAGAAAAAAAAAAAAAAAAAAAAAATCGATTAGTCACTCTAGTGGGTCTAAAACTGACCGTATGTTGAAAGAAAGGAAACTAAAGCGGTTGTCTGAATTAATTTTCACAAGGATGTAGCCGTAAGTTCTATGCTGATACTTTCTTTTCTCGAACTTCTCCCCTTTGTATCTAACTTTCGATTTTTTGCTTCCATGACACCAACAATCTTCAAAAATTAAATATAAAGTCAATCGTTTCCGTTTTATTCCTGAGATATTATCTTATTGTATTTTTGCCTCGCAATCTTTTTAACATTCTCTTTCAACCGGAGTAACCCATTGCATCTTAGGGGCATTATCGCCTTGATTTGTGTGAAATGATTAAAACAAATTGGATAACGCTGAGAAAAACGGGCTACCGTAAGCAATTTTGCCAATGTACCATATGAAGCAAATCTAAACCCTTTTGGTCAGTTCATTTTGATATACCATTCCTTTTTGTATATCCTTAGATGTCTGTCGTGTCACACGGGAAATATGTTTTTTTTTCCCTGCTGAAGTTCATGTCTCGCAAGGTTTCAGAAAAACTAGAAAAGGTTGTATATATGTAAATAATCTAAAAGACATTTGACAGATTTTTACACGAACTACAAGAAAAGTTATTTTATATGAAATGGTAGATATTTTTTAAAATGTATTTTCAGCTTATATTTTTCGTTATTTATTTCAGCTACTGTTTCTTCCGTTTTATTCATGTAATAACTCGCCAGCGGCAACATTAAAAGTTAACCTTTAAACTTTAGATAAATTCGATTTCTTTTTATTTATGCACTAATTCATAAAAAAAAAATAAATAAAAAAATTAAAGAGTACACATGACAACATATTTGTGCTGCAATTTTTAAGGATGTGCAGGTAGTGTAATGGATAGTGTCTCTGAATGAGACACTAGAGGACTGAGTTCGAATTCCAGACTGGTTCGTTGCGCCAATTTACGCACAGATACGCTGGGGGAATTGTATGAATCTATCTAGCACCCCTTGCTAAAAAAAAAGTAGGACAACTGTTTTAAAAATCAATGAAATTCTCAAAAAAAAAAAAAAGAAAAAAAATAGTCAATGAAATATTTAATCGTGAAAAAGAAGAACTATTATTCGTACAATTCCTCCACCAAATATATATCAGCTTTGATATGTTTAAGGGTTGATAAGCCGTAAAAATCAATTCAAGTTTACATTGTGATTTGAAGATTTTAAGTTTATATATTTTTATAATATTATGTTATTGTTTTATTAGTTATATTTTATTTTATTATATTTATTTTGATTTAAACGACTTTCAGTTTCAATGTCATATATCTTGTAAATAGATTTACTCAAAACCGTACAATAAAAACTGGTGTAGAGCAATGATCGCCCTTGTCCTAAAAAGACGCAGGACATAGAGGAAGAAGATTAGTTTTTAATTTTGAATTGTTCTTAAAACTATTCAAAATTAAAAACATATCTTCTTCTATTTGCCGCGTCCTTTCAGGACATGGACGATCATGGCTCTCCATCAGTTTCTGTATTTGTAGCTGTTAGTAAAATTTGTTTCATTATATGCCCTAGAAATATAAACTGTCTTTTTCTAGTTATGCGTATAAGCGTCATTTTATTTCCATTTCCTTGAAAACTTCATCGTTGCTCACGTGTTCAGCCCATGGTATTCTCACCATCCTTCTGTAGAACCACATTTCTGTTGCCTCGGGTCTCTTATTCATCAGCGAGGTGATTGTACAGAATTTTCAGCCATATAGGAGAACCGATATTACATAATATTTCAGCGTTTTCTTTGTTTCCCGTATCTTAATATTTTGCTTAGCTTTTAAGTAACTTCTTTCGCTATTCCAATGAGCTTTTTGTAGTTACTCGGTTTTGGTGTTTCGAATTCGCAGTAAGCATCTCAGGCTGTTTCTTTTTTTGGCAGCCAAACATTCTGTTTTCTTAAAATTTTTGGTTAGTCATTTTCTTGTCGCTTTCCTTCGAATTCGAACGCGGCTCTCCAATTCCTCAATCCGAGCCGCTACCCATTACTCGATATATATACAAATTAGGACAACAGACAATCACGCTACCTTAGTTTCAACCTTTTGGTATCTAGCTGATAAGTGCCAAAATGTATTTTATTTATTCTATTTATACGTGTATTGAGCACTTTTTAATACAAATGTTTCTTTCGTCTAATACAATTCTGACTAATAACTTTTTACAATTTACAACAATTTACTGGCTACAAAGATGCAACCATATTTGTTTCTCACCAGTCGAGGTGCTATTAAATGCACCGAAACGAATTTGCATCTTTGTAGTGAGTAAATATTTTTTGTCTATATGAAAAAATTAAAATAAATAATTATTACTCTACTATGGGTATTGAACCCTCTTTTGAATTAATGCTGTGAACGTTAGAATTTATATATTATTTTCGTTCTCATTACATTCATATATATTATATATATATATATATATATATATATATATATATATATATATATATATATATATATTAAGAGAGGTTGGGAAAGAAAGATGAGCGAAAGAGATTAACAGACTGAAAATCATAAATAGTAGGTATGAATAGACTTAAATCGGTAGACAGGTAGGAAGATTATATCGGTAAAGAGACAGATATCATTGATATAACATATCTGTGGAAGTCTTAGGGCTAGTGTAAAATCTCTTTTAAAAGACTTTTCAACTCGATATAGACCTGTGCCCCCTGCAAATAGATATTTGAAATCATCGCATTTCCCCTTAAACGCAAACGCCACTATCGAGTGTCAGTGGAAAATCACCCTGTCACTGTAACGAAACGAAGTGAAAAGGAAAGAACATTAAGGCAAACTATTGAAACGGCGAGGGGGAAGAAAAAGGGAAACAGAATAATGGATGAAGACCTGATGAGAGTATATGTAGAAATTATAAGAGAGACTGGCATAAAGAAGAAAAAAGAACGAAGAACGAAAGAAACATTACCTTAAAAGAGAGATAAACAGAAAAGGATATTGTGTGTGCGTGTGTGTGTGTGTGTGTGAGAGAGAGAGAGAGAGAGAGAGAGAGAAAGTGAGGGAGAGAGAGAGTGAGGGAGAGAGAGAGTGAGAGGGAGAGAGAGAGAGGGTGAAATTAAGAGTGATAAAGAAAGAAGTAATGAAAGAAAATATAAGGGAAATTAATCAAATGAATGAGAAACTGATTCATCGAAATTAAGAAATTAAAAATATACATATGTATATATACATATGTACATATGTGTATATATATATATATATATATATATATATATATATATATATATATATATATATATATGTATGAGTGTGTGTGTGTCTGTGTGTGTTTGTCTGCGTGTGTGTGGGTTCAGTGTGAAGAGAATAAAATTAAGAGTGCTGACGAAAGAAAAATACCATATAAATGATATATATATATATATATATATATATATATATATATATATATATGTGTGTGTGTGTGTGTGTGTGTTGTGTGTGTGTGCGTGTGTGTGAAGAGAATAAAATTAAGAGTGCTGGAGAAAGAAAGAAAGATAGAAAGATAGAAAAAGAAAGAATGAAAGAAAGAAAGAAAGAAAGAAAGGGATCGAGGGTGAGAAGTAAATTTGTAGGAATTAAGACAAAACATTGTAAGGGAAGGAAAAGTAAAGAAAAGTAAAGAAAAGAAAGAAAGAAAGAAAGAAAAAGAAAGAAAGAAAGAAATAAACTGGATCGAGAGTCAGAAGTAGATTAATAGGAAGTAAGACAAAAGAAAGAGAGGAAAAAGAAAGAAGTAAAGAAGGAAATAAAGAAAGAAAAAAAGAAAAGGCATCAATAGTGAGAAGTACATTTGTAGGAACGAAGAAAAAGGAAAGTAAGGGAGAACAGAAAAAAATGAAAGAAAGGAAAAAAAGAAAGAATGAATGAATGAATATAGATTGAGAGTGAGAAGTGGATTTGTCGCAACTAAGAAAAAAGAAACAGAGAAAGAAAAGAAAAAAATAAGAAAGAAAGAAACGAGATCGAATGTGATAGATTTGTGTGAAGTAAGAAAAAAGGAAAGAAAATAATGACATGAATAACAGAATGAAAACTAAAACAAGGAAAAAGATATGGATTTAAAGGGAGAAAAGAGGATAGAGAAAAAGGAAAAGAGAGTTATATAAAATGAATGGACAATGTATGGAAGAAGAGGGAAAAAATAGGAGAAAGGAATCGTATTGTAATAATGGGAGTAAAATTGTAAAAGAAAGAAAGCGAAACAAATGAGACAAACAAAATAATGAAAAAAAGAAAGAAAGAAAAATAATGAAAAAAGGAAAGAAAGAAAAATAATGAAAAATGAAAGAAAGAAAAATAATGAAAAAAAGAAAGAAAGAAAAATAATGAAAAAAAAGAAAGAAAGAAAAATAATAAAAAATGAAAGAAAGAAAAACAGATAAAAACTGAAATATTTTAAAGGAACAAATGATTAAATGAGAAAAAGAAAGAAAACGACTCCGTGAATGTCGGAAAGTTTAGCCGATATTTCAATTGAGATATAAAGAAAGAAGGGGATTGAGAGAGAAGGAGAGAAAGAGAAAGGGTGAGATAGATAGATAGAGAGAGATTAATTTTTCTGGTGTCCGTATCGAAGAGAGAACGTATCAAACTCGAGCATCCGCCTTTTAGTCTAATTCCCAAATCAAAACATCCCAATTCTGCTTTAAAAGTGAAGCCCAAAAGGTCAACGTCGAAGGAAATGAATTCGATAATTATCTCTTGCAAGTCTTTTAAATTCCAAAAGTTCCAAACACGTATTTCTGGTTATGCGATTGCGTCTGGTGCTTTCAAAGTAGACAAGACGAACAAGCATACCAGCAAGGTGATTGGTACGGCGTCATTGTAGAAAATCAGGAAAATGTATTGAATATACAAGAAAGTTTACAGAAACATGCAGTATAATAAAGGAAAAACACACCAATAAATTAAACTTAAATTTTGAGTCAATCGAGAAAAAAAATTAAAATACTGAGACAAAAATATCTCATTTTAAAAAAAAATGGCCTCTTGAAAGTGTAATTTTTTTTACTGGTTTTTAATCAATCTTATATACTTCAATAATTTTAAACTTATATTTTACTAGTAGTAGAGCCCGGCGTTGCCCGGGGAAGTAACAGTAAGAAATAGATCAAGTAGCGACCATCATAAAGACTGAAAAATAAAATTGACAAAGATTATTGTTTAAGGTTGACGGACACGCATGTCTTAATTAGTTTTTTGTTTTTTTGTTTTTTTTACGAATTTGTCAAACCCAAACTCAAACAAAAACATTTTTTTCAATCGTTATGAGTCTACCGATTGAATAGAATTTTATTATAAACAATTGTCTTGTAAATGAAATTTTTAAAGCATTCTGAATGTAAAAATAAAGAAAAAAGTGTGCAAGACAATAAGAAACACTACCTGCCAAAAAAAAGTGAAGTTTTGTTGAAATAGGTTGAAAAATATAGGATATCCGATCCCATATATAAACGAACACACACACACACACACACACACACACACACACACACACACAACCTGGGTTTTATAATAAGTATAACTCGATATGAGTTGTCCCCCTTTCATTCTCGCGATGCCTCTTAATCGTGTTTTCAAATTGATTTCGTGCAAAAACAATAGTGTTTTTCCAATTTTTGGCGCTGTTAGAACCACTGCAAGGGAATTTTACGTAGTCCTGGGAAGTTTTGTTGAAATCGGTTGAAAAATATAGGATATCCGATCCCATATATAAACGAACACACACACACACACACACACACACACACACACACACACACACACACACACACACACACACACACACACACACAACCTGGGTTTTATAATAAGTATGATTAAATGTTATCCAATACAAGTCCCAAGAAGGACGTCTATTGAATCAGGTTCATACTATGAATATAAGACGGGGAAGCAAAAAATTGATGAAAATAAAGCGAATAGATAACGATTGATCTTAGACATGATGAGTTTAAGATTGCTGCCTTCAGGGAAGCATCCACACGGGAGTCTATTCTACTAAGCAGCAGTCGGGAAAAAGCTTTCTGGGTGGTATATCCGTCCAACCAAAGGCATATGTAGAGAATGAGGGTGATTCATCCCTGTTGATGTAGGCAGCTAAGCCGATCCTGTCTGCAAAACTCTGAGCTGGTTAAACTAAAGCCCGACTGAACAGTTGCCGTGGAGATAGCAATAAAGCAGAAATTATGCCGCATTTTTGCGAAGTGGGCTATCGAGTGGAAAGCGTGTCCTTACCAACAACGCATCATCAATGATTTCGAACACTATTAAAGATGGGAAGGGAAGATTGGTTAGCGTCAGAAGAGATATAGCAGCAATATTTTTATTTTGAGTCTAGTCTGAAACTTGTACAGATAGCGTGAGCAGATATCTTACTTCGGCCTGTTTCAGCGACATGTAATTGTGATGGAGACAGATCTGCTGACGGTGCTGTGCAAAACATATGTTTAAATAACTGCACAGCTATCAATCACCTGGCCATTTTTGCTTACCTGCTGAGCAAATAACAGAGAATTAAAGACGGGGTTATTTCTTTATTTTATTTACATTATTATTCTTATTCGTATTATTAACCTAGGAAAACCGAGAAATCAAACAGAAACTAAAACAATATGACCCAAATCATTGATAACGTACAGAAAACATGAAAAATGGAAACATTGAATTAAAAAGAGCTTTTAAGACAGAAAAACTGCCACATAGTACAAAGTGCAGTACATAGTACCTATGTACATAGTACCTATGTACATAGTACATAGTCATCCTGGGTATGACGATAAACTACATCGGCGTCCTGGGTAAGACGATAAATTACATCCGACAACAAGGCCTTTGATCAGGAGGTTTGAGGAGCCTGGAACCACCTCTTAATTGCTGGTATTCTCAAGTCCACCATGGCCCGGGGTGGTAGCATCTGTTAGGGTTCCAGCTATGGGCAAATAGTTAACCTTAAAGCAGGGTCAAACACGATAAAAGTTTAAAAATAGGTCTTAATACCAGAAATACTTTGTAAAAAAATTATTACCAGCAATTAATTTTTGAAGAAAAAGATATTATCAGCGATATATTTTAGAAAAAAAATATTACCAGTAATACATTTTGGAAAAATATTACCAGCAATACATTTAAGGGGAAAATATTACCGGCTATATATTTTTGGAAAAAAAATAATACCAGCAATACATTGTTGGAAAAAACATATTACCAGCAATAACAATCTTGTCGGAATTAAATAACCCATTGAGGTTGATATGCCAAACCAAAACCACACCATAGTACATAGTGCAAACACCAACTGATTATAGAAATGTAATTTGATCTTCGTAAAAACGTCTAAAGTCTCTTACATTCAAAAGAGGGAGAGTATTTCACTACTCATCGAAAGGCTCATGTTCATATCACGTTAAAATACTGGTTCTCGTACGATCACCAGTTAAGCAACGTCGATCCTGGTCAGTACCTACATGGGTGGCCGACTGCGAATACCAGATGGTTTAATCTTGGATGTGTCGGTGGTGTAATGCTTAACGGTTCGAAACTGGAAATCCGTGAGCCGAGTTTCAATTCCATTTGGGTTCATTTTATTCACTTAGGATCAAATACTCTTTGGAAAGGTACGACTCAACACTACTTCCCCGGTTATTAGCAAGAATTGTATCACTTAATAGGTATCATCTCAAAAACGAAGAAAAATTCTTGCAACCTAAAAACATTTTCTGGCTTGTAAGTGTTGATAATCCGTAAAAAACGAATCAAATGATATCTATCCTTTTATTATTATTATTATTATTATTATTATTATTATTATTATTAATAATATCACATTCTAATTCTACTTGATCTACATACTTTACTTCACGCCCAAATACTCTTGTCAAAGGTATGACTCAACCTTTTCTCCCTAAGCTACGGGTTAATTAGTAGAACTTGTATCAGTAAATCATGATTATCTCCAAAAATAATTACAACCTAAAAAGATTTTATGGCTTTAAATAACAAGGAAATGGTTGATAAGACGTAAAAACTAATCAATCAATTATATCACTCTTTGTGAAAAAAGATGAAAATAATATTTTCATATGTTCAGGCGACAGAGAAGTTTTTTTTTAATTTTTAGTTATGTTCTCTGCAACTTATGTCATCAGTTGTAAATAACTTGTATTAAGTCGTCTAAAAAAATTAAAAAAAAACAGAAAAAACAAATCTCAGTGTAAGATATAATTTCAGGAATCCTTTTTAAAAGTGTTTTTATCTTTTCCTCGCTGTTATATATATATATATATATATATATATATATATATATATATATATATATATATATATATATATACGTGCGTGTGAATAAAGAATAAACAAAAATGAGATAAATAATCCTTAAGAAGAATTTCTTTTATTTCGTATAGAAAAGGTTCTTTGTGTTATGGTAATTATGTGGTGATTTTATTTTCTCTTTGATTCTGTTATGCCTGACAGTTTCACTAAGAATTATCTGAAGTTTCGACGCAAGTTTATCACGCAAATTTGTTCATCATCAGAATGCAGAGAGCAGCTGCTATATATATATATATATATATATATATATATATATATATATATGGTGGTGAAAGGTAAAATCACCTACCTCAAAAAGAAGTGTTCATATCCTGTTCTGGGCTTGTCGAAGAAAAGGAAAAAAAAATCACATACTAGATAATTGCTACCTTAAGCATACTTCACGCATGGTATTTTTTTAAATCATTTCCGATATAGGGGCAAATCACAAAATTTATCTCGTGAAGAAAAATCTCGTGGCTTTTTTTGACGAGAGGAGCGTTTTTTTTTTGTCTTTTTTTTTTTTTTTTTTTTTACGCTTGTAAGCTCCAATGAGTTCGATGCATTGGAATCTGTAAGTTGAAATCTTAGCCTAATTTTATTTTGGCTTCTGGACTTTTGTCATTAGACTTTCTGAATTCTATACAATTCGACTTTCCTGACTGGGAATTGCGATACACACTTTTTTCACAGTTCCTGTTATATTGTACGTGTGTTTCATATATATATATATATATATATATATATATATATATATATATATATGTGTGTGTGTGTGTGTGTGTGTGTGTGTGTGTGTCTGTGTCTGTGTGTGCCTGTTTGTGTAAATATATAGAAAAATAGGAAAGAACACGTTAGGTAAATAATCCGAAGTTCTTTTAGTATTTTTGTTTTTATTTAAAAAAAAAACAGTGCTCAATAAAAAAGTAGAGCCTAAATCATAATACATACATACATATATATATATATATATATATATATATATATATATATATATATATATATATATACATATATATATATATATATATATGTGTGTGTTGTATATATATATATGTATATATATATATATATATATATATATATATATATATATATATATATATATATATATATATATATATATATATATATATATATATATATATATATATATATATATATATGTATATATATGCCTGTGTTTATATATATATATATATATATATATATATATATACACACACAAAATTTGTGATTTTTTCAACCTTGTGTGGGAAAAGCGAGAAGTGCCACAGCAGTATAAGTATGCTTCAGTTGTCCATTTATATCGTGCAAACGGAACGGGTGTGAATTAAACAAAGCATAGAGGAATATCACTTTTGGTTGCTAGCAAAATCCTTTTTCGTATCATTCTGAATAGGCTTAAATAATTTGTCTCAGAATCGGCATTACCAGAGACCCAGTGCGGCTTTCGATCCTTTACAAGAACCGTGGATATGATTTTTGCCTCCGAGAACAAAACCAGGATCTATTTGCTGTTTTTGTAGATTTCACAAAAGCTTTCGATACTGTATCTCGAACTGCACTTTGGAAGGTTTTGTCAAAATTAGGTGTTTTAGAAAAAATTCTCCACATTATTACCTCCCTTTCACGAAGCAATGGAAGCTTTTGTAATGTCAGGAAGTGAGCAATCGGACGCCTTTTTTTTGTCTCTAACGGTACAAAGCAAGGCTACGTTCTTGCTCCGGTTCTCTTTGCCCTTTTCGTTTCTGTTATGCTTGAAAAAGCATTCTCTGGTCTAAGTGATGGAGTCAATGTTGAATTGAGAACAACTCGAAGTCTATACAATCAGCGACGTTGTAAAGCACGAAAACTTGTTCTGCAGCTGGTACGCGACCTTCTCCTTGCAGATGCTGCTGCTTTATTATCACACAGTCTAGAAGACATTCAAATTACCCTTGATAAATTTTCTGTAACAACATAACAGAAGACTGAGCTAATGTACCAGCCAGCAACAAACAATCCATCTCTCACTAATCATTCCGTCTTCAGTGAGGGTACAGCATTTAAAACTGTAGAAGCGTTCACATATCTTGGGTAAACAGTCTATTCTGATGAAAAAATGGACAGAGAGATCGAATCTAGAATAGCCAAAGCGAGCGCAGCATTCGGTAATCTTAAACATAGGTTATGGAACATCAAAGACATGTCTCTTGGAGTAAAGATCGACATATACAGATTATTGGCTCTCTCAGCGCTTATCAGTTTTGGTGAAACTTTGACCCTATACCACAAACACATAAAGCAAATTGACGCCTTTCATATGCACTGTCTTTGTGATATATGTGGTATAAAATGGGATGACAGGTTCAAGAATACGGTAACACTGAAGAAATGTAACAACATCACAGGCAATGAAAGCATTCTGACAAAGATACAACTTATGTGGGCTGGTCATGTTGTGAGAATGGGTGAGCATAGGCTTCCAAAAAACGTTGCTGTATGGACAACTACTAAACTCGAACTGTTCAGTTGGACATCCATTCTTACGCTACAAAGACAAATTGGAAGACAACTTAAAGCGTCTCAATGTTAATCTGGAATCTGGAAAGTCCAAGCTTCAAACCGAAAGGAGTGGCGAAAGATTTGTTTCATTCAGTGGTCAGCTTCGCCAGGCTCTGAAGCAGAGACGCCATCAAAATCCTGCTTCAACAAATTTCTTCTGTCAGTGTGGCTTTTTCGCCCGCAGCAAGGCTGGGCTAGTATCGCACTACTTTGCGCAATAAGAATGTATAATTACTCTCCAATCTTAACAGAAGAATCGTGATGAAATCGATTATAAACGAAAATGATATGTTCATCATTGATTAATCAGAGCTAAGGATCGGACGCTCATGAAATATTGGAATAAAGTTCAAATATACATATATTATTACTGGGACCTTTTCTAACTTATTCACGATAATCTTCTCCCTCTCTAACTTTCTAAGTTTTTGTTCTCGCGTAGCAAGTTGCCTTACAAATTTCGCCTGATTTTTTTCACTGCTTTTAAACTGTCATAGCTGAAAAATCTTTCTCACGTCCTAAAAGTCTTATGGATTTAGTTGGATCTTTTCTAATTGATCTCTTTAGCTCTAAGTTCAAATGATGATCCCTCTTCCTGTTGTGACCTCCTGATCCATTTTCCCTCTATTTCCCTCTTTTTTAAACTTATTCACCGTTCTCTTGATTGACTTTGAAGATGGAAGCCAGTGTATGAATATTGGTAGTATCAATGAATGCCTGAATGATATTTTCCTCTCACCATTGCTCTCGTGGGAAGACAGTGGGTCTGACACAAAACAATTTAAACCTGCACTATTTTTAACTGAATAACTCAAAAAAGGCTTTTCAGTGCTAAACGTCTTATCTGAAAACCTGGAAAAAAGTGACTCAAATAGTTTATTGATTTTTTTTTATATCAAATATTTTGTTGGATGTATAATTATACAGTTACACGATTTGGACGATTTTGCTGTTACTCCCCGTATATATGATGGCCGCAAACCCGTACACGTGTATTGCCGTCGCTTGATACACCTATACAGGTCTTGGTCTTATATAACTCTTTAAGCCAGGGACTGGCATTGTTTACTGCAAACGTTATTGCTGAAAAACCCATGACGTGTGTTGCTGCTATTTACTAGTCATTGTTATGAATTTTCATGTGTCTCTTCAGACCACCCATTGAAGCGCACTCTTTTCCACAACATCTACATATTTTCATACCATCATCAATTCAGTTAATGACGTTGTGGTTCATGTGATGTCGCTGTTGAATTTCGAGGGCTGCTTTACCCAGGCATTTCTTACCGAATCGAAGACACGTAAGATCCAATTCAGTGCCGACATACTCCGGGAGGTCATCATTTTTCTCTTTTCACTACTGTTGCTTCCTCCTCTGATCTTCAAATGCACTTGCACCTGCTTTCAAGGAACGCCTACCGCTACCACTATCTAAAAAATGTATATTCCAAGTTCTCAAATGCAGTGATTGCTTCAGGCAATTATTGAACGTCATATATATATATTTATATATATATATATGATAGAAATTATTAGGAGGATTTGATAATTATATTTAAGTAATTCATCGAGTCTGACAGAAACCTCAACAGAATGCAGAAAGCACTGGACGGCCGTTTCGTCCTATATTTGGGACTCATCAGCAGTGCGCATCCACTACCGAGAATTGAAACCCTGACAGTTAGGTTGTCAAGCAGACATCATACCAACTGTTCCACTGGGTCTCGGTGACGAAGACATTGCAAATCAGACTCAACAAAACGCCGCTCACTCACATATTCCGTGGCGGAACTCTACTGAGTTCTCTGTAACCATAGGACACGACTACTCTCACCAAGCCGCTCAGTCTAGAGCATTAGAAGCCGGTACAAGCAATGATGTACATAATAGAAATTATTAGGAGGATTTGAGATACATATATATATATATATGTATGTGTGTGTGTGTGTGTATGTGTGTGTGTGTGTGTGTGTGGAACATGCCCAAATGGTTACAAAGTTCGCCTTCTGACTATGAAACCCGGGTTCGATTTGAGACTTCTTGATGTTATCCCAGCATGCGTAACATTTTGAAAGTTCTTAAAAAATGGGTATAGTCTATTTCAACTGACGGCGTGTATGTCTGTCTTATTCAAATCAGAGGGATGGACTATATTCGGATCTAGAGATTTTGAGTTTAATATTTTACAAAAACAGCAGTTGAAAAACTGATACAGAGCCTACCCATATCGAATCCTCGTCAGGACAGGCTGCCCGAGTAGTGGTATGGTGTGGGTGGAAATTATCTGTCTTGTAGAAAGAATTATCTGTCTTTTGGAAATTATCTTATTTGTGGAAAGAAGCTCCACAAATTCAACCTAGATATTAACCTTAAGATCCCAAATAGGGATTCTAAGTAAGATAAAGTGTATCTAAAGGAAGGACGAAAAAGTCGTTTCATATAGCGAAATTTTTAATTATTAATTATATAAAAAATTGTTCCCACTAAAAAGTACCAAAATATGCTTACAAATAAGATCAACAATAAAACGTCATTACGGCACTTAATTCAGGTAACTGCTAACAGTGATTTCCTCACAGTTAAGATGATATTAGTCTCATCATCAGTTATCTCCATATGATTTTTGCAAAGTTGATACAATTAACTAATAGGTCCCTGAAGATAGAGGAATAACAATCAATTCTCTGCCATGTGTCCTCAAGGATAAAGGCGTTTGTTAGATCCAGTGACAGGACCCAAAAGAGTGTGAGTTCAATACCCGGTTAAGGTGGTGGAGAACTTGGAGAGGGGAATTAACAGGCGATAACTGATAACTGACATCCATTAGACATGGCACGTAGAACTAGAACAGTCTACCACAGTGGGCGAAATAAAGGGTTCAGTTCGACATTCCAACCACCTGAAGAAGGCCGCAGCGCACAACGGCCGAAACGTTGTAATAAATATGGCGTCTAAGATGAGAACAATAGTCCGAATAATGTAAATAGTGCACATAATACCTCATCTTAGAAATATAGACAGATACTAACAATCAATTATATCAAACTTAATAAAAGTTGCTGTTTCTTTACACTCATATTGGTGAGCTATTTGATGATATCTGACGAATACTTCCAGAGATTAGAAAAGGTTGCAATTAATACTTTATCGGTTATTTTTTAATTATATTATTATACTATTTTGATGTTCCTATCGAAGCATATGATTTAGCCCAGGTTGGTGATCTAGTTTGTTTTTATATTTTAGACATACTTAGTAGAATTGTAGATCCAAAACTAGTAGGCCTATATAGAGATGATGGACTCATTTTCGTTCCCAATAGCAATGGTCCACTAACGAAGTTACAGAAGAAAATAATTAAGGCCTTTAAATTATTACGGTTTAAGATTGAGATTTCTTCTAAACTCAAAATAGTAGATTCTCTAAATATCACCATTAATCTTAACAATAATACCTTCAAACTTTACCCTAAAGGGCACGCAATCCCCAACTATATTAATTTTAATTCCAACCAACCCTATACCCTTGTAAAACAGATATCTTTTACTGTCGGCACTAGAATTAATAAACTTTCGTCTAACATAAATATCTTTAATAAAAATAAAATGGATTTAAAAATAAATTATCCTACTTAATCACCATAAGTAACACTGAAGGATCTAAAATGAGTTGTAAGCATTGCAATAGAAAAAGAAAAATTCTGTTAACTATCCAATATTAATATCGGACAGAATTTTCTGAAGTTACTAAATAATTTTTTTTGCAAAAACAACTCTATGTAAGATCTTCAATGGAGAAATGATCAAAATAAGCTATTCCTGCACCAATAACTTGTACAAAATTATCAACTCTCATGATAACTACATTGTAAGTAAATTCCATGGGACTAACAATAAACCTGCTATGGAGCTTCACTGTAATTGTAGAAATAGAGAAAATTGTCCAGTTAATGGGAATATACACAGATCTTCAAAGGTGATATATGAAGCGACCATTTACCCCAAAGAAAATAGGTTAAATCACAATGTTTGCATTAACATTTCCGCGAGTGAATGGAAAGACTTTATACTCGTAGGCACTGTTTTAGCAACCCAAAATTAAAATATCAGGCAGATATTTCCAAAAAATGTTGGGAATTGAAGGAGAAAGTTTTGAACCCCCAGATAGAACGAAAAATTATAGGTTTAACTCATACCCTTAATAGGAATAGGTGTGACGTATGTTTAAAAGAGAAGATTAGAATTCAATAATCTATGGGAACTATTAAATCAAAGGAATGAATTAGTTTTAAAATGTCGTCACAGAAGTAGGATCAAACTTCTATAATATTTTTGATCTTACTCTATTTTCTAATTATCTAATTATCTAACCCGTCTAATGTTTTACATTTTCCTATAGTTATTTCTATATTATGCCTTCTCCATATCAATTCTATCTTATAACTATCCACCATTTTATCAACTCCCTTTTCTTAGATTACTTAATTCTTTATCATATTTTTTATAATTTTTAAAAATGTTTTTTTTATATATATTACTTGGTATGGTTTGCATTTTTAATATTTTAAATTATCTTTAAAATTTTAAGTGGATAATATATTTATCATTAAATTATTTTTATTTTTATTCCTTAATAATATTTTTATATAATTAATAATTAAAAAATTCCTTTTATAAAACACCTTTTTTCGGCCTTCCTTTAGTTTCACCTCATCGTTTTTATAACCCCCATGTCGGGGATCTTAATGTTAATATCTGGGTTGAATTTGTGGTGTTTCTTCCCATTTAAGACAGATAACTATCGTTACTTGAGCAGTTGGTCTTGACGAGGCTTGGATATGGGTATGCTCTCTATCAATTTTTCAACTGCTGTGTTTGTTAAATATTAAATTGTAAATCTCTAGTTCCGGCACTGAATACAGTCCACTCGACTGGGTTGAATAAGACTTACATAGACTTCGTCATTTCAAATCGACCATACTCACGAGGTTTTTACTTGTTCTCTCCCTGAAACTGTAATTAAGTTTTTTTGTTAGCATGGTGTATAAAATTAATTATAATAATAATAATAGATGTAGTTTGGCTATGTGAAAAAAAAAATCATATGTAACTTAGCAGGCATCTGCAAACTGTTATTAGTAATCTATCCTAGCAGACGGATGTACTTGTCAAACTAGTAGCCATAATTTTTTGGGTGTATGCATATACCTACGTAGTTAGCAACCACGGTGGCGGTTAGTCTGTGTAAACTTTTTTTTTTAAACCTTCATCGTCGTCTTTCCAAGATGTCTGATGTTGTGGTTGATATGTCAACATTCTACAAAAAAACGAGCAAAAACTCCAAAAAAAGATGCAAAGAACTGGAATAAAATAAATGATAAAATAGCAGAATGGGAATGCAAGAAACTTTCCAGAAACCTGGCACCGAGTAAACAGTTTAGAATTCATTTGCTCAGTTTGTATTTATAGAGACGCTCGTCTGTCGAAGGAAAGAACATAATGTCTGTTAAAAAGGTAACAATTATAGAAGATCAGACAGTGAGACGATATTGGAAAAATAGCGTAAAGCAAGAATATGCAAGAATTATTCAAAGAAATTTACTTGATCTATTTACTTGTATATGTCCACAGACAAAGAAGAATGAGGAACTAAATTCACTGAAAATATCTTTGATCAACGCTAGTTAATTTTGATAAGTTCATTGACTCATTAGTTAGTAGGATTTTTTTTATTGGAAAATCGAGTCAGTTTAAAAGTTGTTTTTTTTTCGCTGTTTGTCTCCTAGCATTCATCTTATTATTATTTATTTTTAAAAGTTCGTTATCGCTTTTCTTTAAATTTAAAAATAAAAAGTACAAGGCCCGCGAGCCACTCGTGGTAGAGTGTTACAGATTAAGAAGCATATGTTATGCGGACAGGTGGGGAATAACAGTTAATCCTACACTTGTACAGGTTAAGATTCTAGTAATCCAGGACGCATATCATTTCAGGAATAGGTTCTATAGTGTAGCATTTCGTGGGAAGAATCTGCTCAAATGGAGCTTAATTCTCACTAAAGGAATAAAGACATAATGTCGGTGGTTTGCTACAACGTCAGAAGTATGGCGGATCCTCAGTGTGAAGGTTAAACCTGACGGAACCAAGGAATGAAGTTCGTCCGACCACTTTCAATTGTAATAGAGATAGATCAATGAGATGTTTGTTATATCCCCTTTGTTAGAGAGAGGTGTAAAATTATTTGTGACACACACAAGGGCGATTTTGGACATTTTTAATATATTTTTTCCTTTGTTCTCATTGTTTTTTCTTTTTCCCTTTATTCTAGCTTTTGTTTTTCGCTGTTATTCCGTTTAAAATTTATTTCTAATTAGCTTATCGGGAAGCATTTAAGCTAGCTGCTTCGAAGAGCTCATGATTTGACCTTCAGCTTGTTCAGGAATTTGAAAGTCTCAAGTCTTTGCATATTACCAGCATTAGAAGCTCACCTGGCTACTGTTTGATCTCGGTTTTCATTTGCACAGGACATTATATTCTTCGCTGCAGCCTTGGCTTTGTTGATTACAATCTGGTCTTCTATTGGCGAGATTTCTTTTTGCGAGGCGTATTGCTGCCGTATGCGATAGAAAACAATAAGCCACAAGAGTACCTAAAAATGATTGCTGCATTTAGGAATTGCATTAGTATTTAAGTTTACCTTTTAAAAGTTCAGCGATAATTCATCTGTCGCCACTTAATTTAAAGACAGTTTGATGTAAGTAGGCTCTTACTTTCCGTACAAATGTTTATTTTTACTTCATGGGTGACTTTCGCTGGATTTCGCAATTAATTTGAATTATTCCCAAATTTATTTCGAAATAATAAAAAAGTTAAAATTTATCGTACAAAAAAAAAAGAAAAAAAAAGAAAAAAAATAGTCACAAAATTCATGTAAAAAAAAAATCGCCAGAAACGATTTCACTAACGAAAACTTATGAATCGAAATTTCAGCATTGCAGATCCGGATCCGGTTTTAATTTGCTTACGGAGTGGGCCTGTTTCCAAAATTGGGTGATATGTTGGGCTACGTTCTCTAGGAGTAAATTCGAAGAAGTGTAACATATTGACACACTAATATTCTCATTTATTTATACGGATTATTTCTTTTCTTTGAATTAAAGATAGTTATAACAGAGTACTCTCCCTCGGATGAATTCATCGCCGGTCGATTGCTGAATATATTTTTCAAGAAATGCGCTCCAATCAAGACCATAATGCCAATAAGACGCAAAGGCTACTGGTAGTGAAACCAAATATAAAAAAAACAATCTCTAGAACGAACCGGAAGTCCAATCCCAAGTAGGTAACAATGATACACTTCTACTTCTGTTCAAAAAGTGGAAGGACTGTTATTTAAGTTAGCTTCGGAAAAATTTATATGTTATTGTGGCGTAAAAAAAAAAAAAAAAAAAAAAATCAGTAATGGAAATTTTCACTCAAATGTCTTGAAAACAATGGATCACACGGAAAATTAAAACCCAACAATTTCTGGCTCAAAACACGATATTCAAAATAGATTCAACGTAAAAACAAAAAATAAAATTGTTTTTAGTCGATGAATAAAAATTAAATAAACCCATATAAATCAGCCAATTTTCGGAAGATGACAAAAATTACATAGACAATATAGACACAATGCCAGGCGTTTCTCTTGTCATTAAGGCCTTGCAACCCCTGATAAGGAAAGAAAACATTTTAAATAATTGTAGATTTCTATGACTTGAAGCTTACAGATCAAAATAATAGAAAAAAAATGTTTCTTTATCATAGAATGTAGGCATCTGTTTATCCCTTGAAATAATGGCAACGTCCTGCTTTTTGAAAATTTAAACTTTTGGTTTTGAGACTGGAGTGATCTCTTTAGGGCACAAGATTGCCGATGGTATATAGAGGCTGTTCACTACCCATACCATAAAGCCCTACTGTCTGTCGTACAGACAAGTCTCAAATGAATACAGAGCATTATAGTTGGGAACGGCTTGGCTGCGGGATTTGTCGTAAATTTGTTAGTATTGAGAGCCAATCGACTTCAAGCTCCACACCGAAATTTTCTGTCTAGATTTAATTCCATGGACCTTTTCGTGTTTGAATATAGCCGCAAAGCAGCAGAAGTGTAAAATCAGGGGTTTACATCCCCTAATAGACCTTCTCGAACTGACGAACTCCATCTACCCGAAGCAGGTGGGTTCGTTATGCGGTGGCAGTGGTACTTCGCGACATCTCCGGCTTAGAGAGAGATAGAAAGTGGGAGAGACAGAAAAACTGACAGACAGTCAAACACAGACACACACGCATACAACCCCCATATACACAGACACACACATGCACACACATACTTTAATGCATATCTCTTTAGTCCAACTGTTTAGAAATCTGAATAGTATAATATATAAATTTGGTATTTGGAACATGATGTAATTTGATTTTTATCTGGTTTTGATATCTTAAATCAAATGCCCGAAAGTCTCGAACTTAGTGGACTTAAGACAAGCACTCAAAGGCCAGTGGCCTTTTTCCAGCAAAAACCTTCGGTACAGTACAAACAAGAAAAAAAAAATCGGTAACCATCCGGCTAAAATTTGGATCGTTGACAATTTGTTCAATGAACGTAAATCTTTATAATGTACTAAAAGTGACTTTCTGTCTTTCTAAGCTAGTTCTTATTTCACACACGAGAAATACGCTGAGCAATTAAAATGGAGAAAGTATTGAAGCCAATGATTCTAGATCGAGACAGTAAGACCCTCGAGGCAGAAAAAAAAAAGAAATTATTGGTTCCGAACTTTTACTAACTTTGTCAAACATATCGAAGGAAGAGAGAGAGACTCGATATTCTTATAAATTAAGCGAGTTTCCAGGTGTCTCCGAACTGATCAGTACTATTTCAAATTACAACGAAACTGTTTCTACCTTTCTTCCTTTTTTAATGGTTCTCCTTTCAATCCATTTTCTTTTTATGATTTGTAGGAATGAACAGCATCAACTATATTAATCAACTCATATGTGCTTTAAGCGGAGTTTACGATTTTTTTTGAACCATGATTATGAAATACAAATATTGCTGTCACATCTGTCCTGCTGCTACTGATATGTATATTAGAGATTCTTGATAAAATAGATACAGCATTTTCCAGTGTTATTAGCTTCACACTGTCTCACTGCCGTAACGTAGCTTCCCCGTGTCTTTTCGATAAATATTTCCCTGGTAATTGTTCTGATGAGCTTTTCTCCCTGGCTTTATGAATTTAAGCCCAGTAGTAGATTGGCTGCAAGGTCAGATTTTACAGTTGAAATCGTTAGATATAACTACGTCTAATTGTAACATTTTCTTCTGTCGTTGTTATATACCGTACCGATGAACACTAATGGGTATATCCCTCTTGTGGATTCCGAGATGAAATCCAGTCTCAATTGAATGACAAACGCAGGAATGAAATATAGCAAATAAATGTATTGACGTAGTAATACAGTTGGTAAAACGGTTAGTAGATCCAGAAATGCGGTTAGTAGCAATAATAATATATATACAGTCTGGGAAATTCAGTATCGAAGTAGGACTTCCTTCTGAGTCTACGTGCTCGCAACTGTGACTCCTACAAAGCAGTTACCTCACCTCTCACTCTCTCACTGTCTCACTGGGAAATTCAGTATCAAGTAGGACTTCCTTATGAGTCTACGTGCTCGCAACTGTGACTCCTACAAAGCGGTTACCTCACACTCTCACTCTCTCACTGTCTCACTGGGAAATTCAGTATCGAAGTAGGACTTCCTTCTGAGTCTACGTGCTCGCAACTGTGACTCCTACAAAGCGGTTACCTCACACTCTCACTCTCTCACTGTCTCACTGGGAAATTCAGTATCAAGTAGGACTTCCTTCTGAGTCTCCTACAAAGCAGTTACCTCACACTCTCACTCTCTCACTGTCTCACTGGGAAATTCTGTATCGAAGACTTCCTTCTGAGTCTACGTGCTCGCAACTGTGACTCCTACAAAGCGGTTACCTCACACTCTCACTCTCTCACTGTCTCACTGGGAAATTCAGTATCGAAGTATGACTTCCTTCTGAGTCTACGTGCTCGCAACTGTGACTCCTACAAAGTGGTTACCTCACACTCTCACTGTATCAGTGTATCTCTGTCACTCTGGGTATTCACCGGCAGCAGTACAAGTACACACTGGGCGAGTCCACTTGTATGAAAAAGGGGTGGACCCCATAACAATCCCAATCCTCATAAATAAGTTGGGCACTATTATACGTTGGGTAATTGAGCTGTCAGTGTTGGAAACTCTTGCGGTGTTGAACTCTCTGCCTTTGAGCAGAGAAGAACCCGGAGAAGGCTTTGCCGAAAGGCAGAGTCTCGTCCGGAGAGGTAGACAGATACCCGATCCCGCGTATGCGGGGTCTACGGGTGATTTTTACCCGAGCGCACGTGCTAGGATTTCCCACATTAAAATTGACCTTGTACCACATCCTACCTCGTAGGGAGGCGGGTAAATATCATAATATTCAAAGTAATCTACCACTAGCAGTGGTTTACCTACTTCACGCCGCGTTTTATGTTCAACAATTTAAATACAATATCAATTCTTATTATCCGCCTTTTTAGTTACTGTTCTTTTATTGTTTTCTCTCCTTAATGTTTTCTCTTTTTTTGATTTTCTACCACTGAGTAACCAATTGCTCCTTAGAGGGTGAAATGATTTCAAGAGGGAGTGTTGTTTATCCTCCTTCCATTGTAATAATTACTAAATAACAACTCATCATCGTCATATTTCCGTTTATTTACCATAATTCCCCATGTATAATACGCATTTTTTTCTAAAAAAATTAATAAGCAAAATTACAGGTGCGTATTATGCACAAATACAAAAAATCTTTAAAAAATTCCCATTTCATAGGTCGATTTCATTTGCAAAATGACTACTCACCACAAACATACAGCAATTTGACATTAGGCGATTGCGACCTCATAAGGATGCCAAATACAATCATATGCACAGAAAAACACATACAAAATAAAATAACAATTATCATTAAACTAAATTAAAATAATATTATTCTATCTTTAAAACCGTTTTTTAATAAGAGGTAGGAAACGGGAGAGGTACAATTTATAGGGTTTGATTACCAAAAAAGAGTTGCGTATTATGTGTGAGTAGAAGCATTTTCCCACACGTTCAGCAGAAATTTCTTATGGATGAAGGCGTATTATACATGGGGAATTACAATATTCATTTAACTAAATTTCACCCAATACAAGGCACGAGGGCCGCTCCTGGTAGATGGTTACTTAATGGAGTGTGTGATATAAAAGTAGTAGGATGCAGATACAAGTGGTGGTTACGCAGATAAGAAGGATAGTTAGCGATTGGCCAACATTAAAATGTGTATGAGTCCGATATATTTTACTTGTAAATATTTGTTTGTATATTTATGCAGGCATGCCTTTATTCTGTCGCGTTGAGACTGGGGACGCACGTGTGAATGTCGTTGTTGCAATTAAATATTGTCTTTCTTCTTCACTATCGTATCCTTCCAAAATTTTGGCAATCATAGCTCTGAACAGAGTTTTCTTTAATATGATTAAAATACGCGATGCTCTTCTTTTCTACGGATGGGCCTGCATTGCCATTTGCCTTTATAGCAGATACATATCTATGCATTTGTCATTATCTCTCAGACTATATAACATTAAGCTAGTCTAGCCATAACCTCACTATCTCATTCAAGCAAGCCCAACTGTTGAGTATGCTGCCAGAACTCTCAACTATTGGCAGGTGTGCTTTCCGTAGCCAAAGGTTTTTTCACAGGATGGAGTTGCTAGCACTTTGTCTTAACGTGTCTTGAATTCAGAATTATGCTTCTACTAGACGGGTGGACAGTCAAGGCTAAAAAAGCTCTGTCTACTGGGAAAGAGAAGAAGGTAATGATTCATAATTTAACCAAAGATATTTGCGCGAAGGGAAATCTAACTCCACCGGAATTCGATATCGGCTTGTCGTTACGAAACTCGACTACTACTACTACTACTACTACTACTACTACTACTACTCACTTGGTATTCTGTCTGTCCATATAAAACTAGTACTAATGGTTCGGAATTTGTTAATCGGAGACCTGAGTTCCAATTCCCATTGGTTTCTTTATATTCATTTACGCACAAATACCCTTGGGAAAAGTATAGCTATATATCAACCCCGCCAGCTATTGGCTAATTATAATGAGTAATAATCAATTGTTTCTGAACCAATTAATTGATTGTTTTAAATTGAACTAACGAAAACAATGACAATTGTATGGTATCGAGAACATCTTTACTCGTTCTATTGCGACGAAGTATTTTTGAATGAAAAAATCAAGATATACACCAGACTCAACCTAATTGCCAGATCTCGACAGACATCAGGAAACATAGGTTAGTTCTTTAAGAGTATTGAATGGTAAAAGATTGTAAATTAGTTGGAATTACAAATTAAAGAGGAAGCGATAACAGATATATGCTTACGGTCAAATCACGCTGAAACACCGGTTCTCGTTCGATCACCGAAGTTAAGCATCGTAGAGCCAGGTCAGTACTTAGATGGGGGACCGCTTGGGAACACCTGGTACTGTAAGCCCCCAAAGTCCAACCCTTACCTCACAGTCGGTGGGGGGGTGTAAACGGTAGTGTCAGAGCTATGCCGCCCGGAACTTCGTTCCTAGTAGGGCCACCAAAGGCGGACAGGTCTGACACACACGCCGGCTAACAAGGGCTCTGGTGAAAATCCAAGGAGCGTCTGCATCGGTAACCGGCGGCTTCTGGTCGTTCCTGTTTCTGCGTCTGTGGGAATCCCGCGGCAAGCAAGAACGTTATTCGAGTAGGCCTGGGTACCCTACTTCTGTAATTTATCCCAAGAATCTTCTTCTCATAACAGGAAGAAGCCGGCTCAATCCGCCTAGGGTGAATGCCGCATCAGTATAGTACAGTAGATAACAGATACCGTATCAGCATGGTTGATATTCGGCTGCATGAGCGCGTCGCACTAAGCCTTCTTTGTCTCACATTTTGAACTGACTTGAGGTGGAACAACTTCATTGAATCAAAAGCTGCATCTACTGCAAGGAAAGTTCGTTTACTGTGTCGTTCCAGATGTTTTTTCTTATCAGAGTCCATCTTACATATATACAAATTTACCATTCGTCCGTGTATTGAATACGGTTGCTATATCTTTTACCCATCCTGTTCATCTAGAGGTTCTCGACAAAATCCAAAGAAGGATATGCAATGTAATTGGTCTTGGTTGGTATCTCGGTTCCAGTCATATTCTCACTGGCGTGATGTAATTTCTCTCTGTTGTTTTTAAAAATATTTTCATGGCAACTACTCTGACGAGAATTTTTCCTGTTGCCTCGAGTACATGAATTTAAGTGTGTTACTAGATTGGCAGTCTTTGATACCGCGACCTCATACACGTTAGCACTGTACTAGAGTGGTATTTAGGTCTCATAATTTTGATTTTAAATTTACTAAATGTAATGTAAAATCTATTATAATTTCTTCACTGACTTGTCTGTGGAAAGCTCTTTCATCATCTTATTTCCTGATAATTTGGATGTTCAAAAATTTATATTCAACGTCAATCGTCATCTTGTTTCTCCTTGAATTCTGTTACTTTTATTGTCCTTTCTCATCAGTAATAGTTTTTTTTCCGTTTTCCTCCACACTTGGAAAAACTTCATATTACTGGCTTTATCACTTTGGTTGAGGACAAAACGATTTAAAACAGGCCTGAAGATAGAATGCTTTACAACTGCTGCTTAAAGAGAGTATAAAATGGCGTGTAAATCTACTCTGAAGCTCACTGTAAGCATGGCAAAAGTCACTGATATAATCGATCTTAGATATAGTCATAGATTTAATGGGTCTAGTTTGACCGTTAAATACCCGTTAACCAATTAGCACACTCGTCAGCATTAGCATTATTAGTATTATTATTTGGGCCAGAAAGTCCCGAGTTACTTAGTATGCAGAAAGAAAACAACACAATTTATGGAGCAACGCGAACATATATTCTTCAAAATAAACTTCATCATTCTCGGCGACCTTCTGCCAATGATCTGCCAGCATCCGAATCTACCCTAGATACTACTCAGCTGGCTTGTAAACATGCTTCCTTCACTTCATCAAAAGTGTTGTAATCGCAGATGATGTGTGACAATGAGCAGATTAGGTCATAGTCACCCGGAGCAGAATCGGGACTCAATGGTGGATGTGGAAGAATCTCAACACTGTCTACATGTTTGAACTTCACCTTAATCAAGCTTCGCATTGTCTTGGTAAAACAAAGACTGAACTCCATTGACAAAAGCAGGATACTCCTTCTTTAGTTTTCCTACTCTCGGTCTAGCTACTTCTAATACAGGTGAGTGTTGATGATGTGACTCTGTGGAACACTCTCGAAATGGAGTACTCCTTAGAAATTCCACAAAAGAGCGTTCAAGATTTTGTTGCTTCCTTTCCGCTTCCTAAGTGAGTCAGGATTTTTCTGGGCAACCTTGTATCTTGTTATGAAAACCGCATAAATCTGTTTATTGGATTTTACAGGCATGTAAATAACAAGAGAATTTCGAATACCCCAAATGAGTAAAGGTGACGTGACACCACGGCGACACTTTAAAAGATTATAGAAAAAAAGGTAGAGATTCTGTACGTTAGTGACATTTGATGACAATCTCTGTCATCCTGGGATACCCAATACGGTAAATTTTTGTCAGGTCAAAAAATATGCCGTTTTCGATGAAAAAAGTTAGCGAAAAATCATAGGAAGGGGTAATACCTGTGCCATAAATATCCTCGATATACGAGAGGACACAATAATCTTTATTAAAACAATTCAACCCTCCGATAAATGTCTGACTTCGAAGAAACATTCCTTCTAGTCAATGTGGAAGCAAATATATGTCGCTTGCCGTGGGGTTCCTTGACGTGGTGTAATGGTTAGCAAGCTTGTCTCGATAGATCAGTTACGACTGAAAAGTGAGTTCGATCCTCACTAGGTACCCCATACTTTCGGCCTCGTACTACATCTACGCTTAGAAAATAAATAGGGCAGCTCGAGACAGTGGAATGGTTAGTAAGCTTGCCTCGCTAGAACAATTATAACTGAGTAGTGAGTTCGATCCTCACTGGGTGCCCCATACTTTCGGCCTTGTGCCACATCTAAGCTACGCCAGGAAAATTATTATGCCGACTGCCGTAGACATAGCTTATAACTTATTTCGCTTTCCCTTGCAATAAGATAAACTGATCAACAGTTTTTTTTAGCGGTGGTTCTAAAATATGCCTGATGAATCCATTGTCACAAATTAGTTATTTACTAAGTCGGTGTTTATTAGATGATATTCCCAATGGACTCACGTATAAACACAACCAAAATTTAAACATAACAAATAATTGCATTTGGACTCAAACACAATTAGTGATGTTGCATTTACTGATTAAAAGTTCTCATAATTAACTCCCAGTTTGGGTAGAAAAGGTGGATTCATGCCTTTCCCAAGTCTATTTACGCATAAGTGAATGTAACGAACCCGATTGGAACTCTGCTCTCCGATTTCCAATTTCAAGGCGTTATCCATTACACTCGTTGCACATCTAAGCTTACAGAACCCAAAAATTTTCAGGCTGTCACCAAGTTAGGTACTGACCAGAGTCGACGTTGCCTAACTTTGGAGATCGTCCGAGAAGCAATGTTTCAACGTGACAATTCCGTCAACTCGGATTCACATATAAACACATGCAATGTTTGTCCGTGCACACACTTATGAACACGTTTGTATATTGAACTATATATAGAAAAGACCAATGTTTACCTATGGATCCACGGATAAAAACGATTCTTATTTGTTTCTGTGCTCACGTATATAAACGACCAATATATACCTAAGGACTCACATATAAATAGGAAAAAAAAACTTTGGCTTCGGACACAATATAATCCCGATCAATATTTGCCAATACACTCATATATAAAATGGCCAGAACATGCTTCTGAGGTCACGTATAAACATGAGCAAAATTGTTTCTATTCTCATGTAAAAACACGGAAAATTTTAATTCTCTGGTCACGTATAAACACTAGCAAAATCTGCTTATGTACAGAATACGTAGTCGAAACAAAAAATGGTGAATCTTACGGTAATGGTAAGAAGTTTGGTAAGCCGAAATGATTGCAAGTGGATCTCCTAAAACGTAGAATTCTGATAGTGACAGACATTAAACTTTTCTTTCATATAAGATCGAAAAACGGTGAAAATGCCTTACGTTATCAAATTCCTCGGCGTTTCGCGGTTTAAACAGAGTGAGATACGTCACGGAGAGATGATAGGTACCTGGGCCGACTTGTTAGCAAAAATTCTCTCTACATCCTTATTTGTCTCGTTTTCCCCAAAGAAATGATGCTTTATTTTATTCCCCTATTCGAATAAAGAGAATAAAATTGTCTGGTGTTCATGAAGAATTTGGTGCAGCGTTGCGGTACCTACTGAAGAATTGCAGATAGACTGCAAGGACTCAAAGTTTACACTCTGTGCAACATTTAACTCTTTACACATTCAGTTTCATTATTATCTTTGAATCAACATGAATTCTTTAGACTAATAGTAAAGTGGTTTCTCACTACTTTCTTCATAGTGAGTAATGAGACAAACATAGAACAAAAATAGGCAACACATTAGGGACAGCCGAAATCGCCTTCATCCTGAAGGGAAAACTTTCATAAAAAAACCCTCTTCTAGACTAAATGTTATCTAAATATAAAGATAACAATCTACTTTGATATTTAACTCATAAACTCTTCATATACATTTGTGTATGCTTAAGTTATAAAATATTTAGTATAGGAGATAAAGTAATTGAACACAGAATAGGCTGCGGTAGAAATGGTTTCAACTAAAACGGCTAATTGATACAAAATACAAATTAACCTGAAAATTCGATTCATGTTGTTAAATAGCTTAGTCTGATCGAGACATTCATATGGATGCCCGAAATGGCAGTAAATTAGTTAAGAAATATCTTCTGTCAGATATATACAGCCGCTTTCTCATATCAATGGTTAAAATGGTTTGGAGCGAATGGAACTTGTGGATCTTAGTGAGGCACATCCTTCTTCGAAACTTGTGAATTTGGCGCTACAGAATCACAAGCAAAATAACACAAGCTACATAATTTAAGGACTTTGAACACGCACAAAAACTAAGACCGATATACTCGAAGATAAAATAATGACATAATCAAGATGTTGGTATTCCACACTACTGCAAACACAAGGTTAGGAAGGAAACCATAATCCGTATTCAAATGAGTGATAAGAGTTAGAAGTCTTGAGAAACCTGTTTTCTTGAGAAATGCTTTAAGAAAAAGATTTTATAAACTTCAGTCGAAAGCAGCAATGGCTGCTCGGTCAATTACTGCCGAATGTTTCCTTATAAAGAAAAGGATATTATTAACATCTGCATTACCATTAATAGAGAAAAATATAATATTGCGAATTTTGCAAGTGCATTTGAGCGAAAATGGATGCAACAAACATGGACAGAACGATTTACCATTTCTGTCAGCATCGATAACATTTAGGATATACCATACACACAGTGAAGGTATCTGACGCTATATACATTTGGGACTATAGATATACTTCAGAAATATCCAATCTGGTTGCATTGCGGCTTTCAAAGTGTCTCATGGAGCACCAGAATAGCTTGAAATTTGTAAAGAAAGATTAAAAAAAAAGAAATAAATGAGTTGCTTTATATTTACCTAGCCATCCCACGAAGGTATGTTGTGACAGAAAGTTGTCTTTTTATGCTTGTTCATATAGACAAGGAAGAAAATAGCCTCACCGCAACCTATCTTAGTGCAATAACAAAAGTTGCTGCCACAGTGTTGGAATCCACGGGATAAGGCACCTTCTTCCTTTGAAAATGACCCGAAGGCGGTAAAGCGATGAAAGAAATGAGCCGATGAGTGTATTCCGTAAATAAGCGACTGTTGTTATAGTAGAGTAACCTCATCATTCTCATAATCAAAACTGTTTCGATTTAAGGTCATGAATTAACATGTTCTCTCATCTTCAGTGACATTGTTTACTGATACGAAAATATTTTGCCAGACTTTTCTGTCCTCTGCGAGTTTGGGGATTCATTAGAGATCTTCTTTGATTGTAAACTTCTGCAAAGGAAAAGGGGGATCATTCTGCATTGTTCTTTGAATGTCTCGGTTAAGCGTTGTAACTATGGTACTTCTTGGATTCCCTCTGAACTTTTTGAAGTCTGTGTTTTCAAAGTAAATCTCCATAACTTTGTTAGGTGGACATTCTGGATCCATAATGTTTGTTGATATTCGTATCTTTTTTCTTGACCAGTGTGCTGTAGTACAAACACAAATACGTTCCAACATCGATGTACATTATTCCTCCATTTGCTTTTGACAACAAATCCGTTTCCATAATCTTTGCATTCTCTCTCTAAACATATCAGCTGGTGTTTTTTTTCCGATGTTACTGTTCAGACCAGGTCCAATTTTTTCATTTTCCGGATATTGTCTTGCTCAGTATGCAACGTCTTAAGTAAGCAGTTACTGCGTAGCAGCATTTGGAGCAGCCATGACCTACTTCGACAACATAACCTCACTTTGAAAAATTCTTCCTTCTTTGTATTCTGGACGCTTATTGTTTGAATTGAGTTTCGAATTCTGATGAATAGAACGCGTAGCAGAATTCGACCAGAAATACTACAAGAAACGCACAAAGGATACAATATTTATACTCAAAATAGAGCAATACAAATGCAAAATGATGTTTACATATGTTTTATAGATTATGCAAAAAGCGTTTTGATAAAGTACGTCACAACAAAACTGTTGGAAATTACTATGTAACTATAGCATACATGTGCTAATTAATTAAAAAAAACAACAACGAATAATTCCGTTTTTATTTACTTTTCATATATTTCCAATGAAACATGTTCCAGTGCACATGTTACTACTTTGTATGTCCATTCCACTAAGTTGTTCCCTGCAGATTGACCACAGATTCTCGATTGGATATAAATCAGGAGAGTATCCTTACTAGTATATATTACTTTCATTTGCTCGCTGGTAAAGCTTGCCAGTGTGTTTTTGCAGCGTTACAATTTTTCGTCCGCTTCATTGGGGCAACGTTCATCGCAGACAATAGTCGTAGGACAAATAATCGACAGTCGAGACAATAGTGTCCAGGCGTGATGAAAATCTGATGCAATCTCCGATGGCGGAATATTTTTCACGACCAAACAAATTTCTTCATACACCCTGAAAATACATATTCTTGCATATTACTGCAAATGACATTCTCTGAGAAAAATATAGAAATCGATTAGACATTGTCAATGCAGTGGGTCTAAAACTGAATGTATGGTGAAAGAAAAGAAACTAAAGCAGGTTGTTTGAATTAATTTGCACAAAAGTGTATTTGACAAGGGTATTAGAATAACCCAGAGCCTATACTGGGAGTAAAACAGCATGCATAGGATTAGAAAATGAATACAGTAAATATAAAAAATAGAAATGTGTTGAAGACAAGGATATGTCTTCTCACCGGACTTATTCAATCTATAAAGTGAAGAGATTCAGAGTTAATCCCGAGTCTATCCTTCAAACCATTCGCCTTTGCATGGAATACTGCTGCCATATATGGGCTCGAGCCTCCGCCGTTCGTCGTAAAGTCCTCGGCAACATCCAGAGACGAATATGCAATGTGATTGACCCTGATCTGGCATCTCGTCTACAGTGAATTACTCAATTCTTTTCTTCATCTTTTTTCTATCATGCCTCTTTACATTTGCCCCCACTCTCTGTAACCCCATGCGTGCTAGTGGCACTTTCACCTTGTTTGGGGTGAAAAGCTTTAAAAAATGAATTAGTCTTCAACCAGGATTCAATATTGGCAGCCAGAATCTTAACAACATAAGATGACAGTTGAACATTTCTAGGTCACATACGGTGGAAAGACAGCTTGGAAAATTTGATACTCACAGGACAAATTAAAGGCAGGAATGACAGTAGAAAGTAACGCTTTTTCTACTTAGTTTGCGTAAATGGATGGCAGAAAAAGGTTTAAGAGAGATAAGACAAAAAGTATTAAGAACTAAAAAAGAGAGGAAATGGTGGCGAGCCATGATCGCCAACGTTCTGAAGGTATACGGCACATAGAAGATTTTTATATCATTTCTCTTTTAATATATTCTTTAATTGAGAATACATTCTTTGTTATTTTTCATGTCATCTTTGATATTTTATTCGTTTATGTATTTATTCATTTATTTTTCTCCTCTCTGTTTTTCTTTTCTCTCTTTATGCCGTCCCTAAACCGTTCACTGTTTTTCTTTTATGATTTGCTTCTGTTCTTTCTCTCTTTGCTCTTCTTCTTTTTTATAATTCCCAGCCTTTATTTCATCCTAGACAACCTGGGAAATTCGATATTTTTAGATTTTTCTATTTCCGTTTCCGGTTTCATTTCTTTTGTTGCATTTTACTATTTCTTACATAGTCACTATGTCGCTAATATAGTTCTATGCCTGTCTGTCTATCTATCTATCTATCTATCTATCTATCTATCTATCTATCTATCTATCTATCTTAGATAGATAGATAATATACTAAGATAGATAGATAATATACTATCTATCTTAGATAGATAATGTACTAAGATAGATAGATAATATATACTATCTATCTTATATAGATAATGTACTAAGATAGATAGATAATATACTATCTATCTTAGATAGATAATGTATCTCTATCTTAATAGATAGATAGATAATATACTAACTAGATAATATATTATCTATCTATCTCTATCTATCTATATATCTTAGATATAGATAATATTCTAAGATAGATGATAGATAATATACTATCTATCTATCTATCTTAGATAGATAGATAAAATACTAAGATGGATAGATAATATACTAAGATAGATAATATACTATCTATCTATCTATCTATCTATCTATCTCTATCTATCTTAGATAATATACTAAGATAGATAGATAATATACTATCTATCTATCTATCTTAGATAGATAGATAATATATAATAAAATAGATAGATAATATACTATCTATCTTTCTATCTATCTATCTTAG
>CAHIKZ030000508.1:1085000-1252500 GCA_903632075.3 Acanthosepion pharaonis | reverse complement strand
GACGTATCAATTAGGGACTACCTCTGACATAGCTGTACTTTTCTTAGTGATAAAACAATGAACAATATGTTTTCGATGGGGTAAAATGTTCGCCTCCAGCTCTTTTGGTCATCGACGCATTCTGTAGCCGAGAGGTCACAGCCCGTCATATTTAATGATGGCTTCTCCTAGCGAAACCGAGGTTCGAATCCTACAGGAGAGTGCATACTTTTCTTTAATAATATATCCAGGAGGGTGGACGAAAATAAATAATTATACTGCTTAATAAATAAACACAGCGTCTATTCAAATACGAGTATCCTCTAAAAATAACCCTTAAGTCATAAACATCTGTCGAAATAATGAATAAAAATTCATCCCCTTTCTTTACACACACACACACACACACATATATATATATATATATATATATATATATATATATAGAAATGGATAAAGTCCGACAATTTATTTGTTAAACATAAAAAAAAACAAAAAATGTCTATAATATATATATATATATATATATATATATATATATATATATATATATATATATATATATATATATATATTTTACAGCTGTCCCTCTTTTATACATGTTTCGTTAAAAACGACTGAGAAGGTACTGCCATTAAGTTTTTATATAATTTTCTTGTGTACATACGTACATACAATGGTCACCATGTTTACATGACTTTGTGATTTTTCCTATGGGGCTATGTGAAAGGACATGTCTATAATCAATTCTTCCCACAATTCTAGAGGAACTTAAAAGGAGAATCATTGAGACGCTGGAGAATGCTACGCAGGACATGATACAACGTGTTTGGCAGGTGCTGGACTACCTTGACATCTGTTGTGTCACAGGTGTTGCACATATTGAACATTTGTGTCGGTTATAAAATCCACATCCCTTTCAATAACTTCTTCAAATTTTGATTAATAAATATTTATTGTTCAAGAAGAAGTCACTTTAATTTTGTTTGCTTGGGAAATGTTGTTACTCACATATTCAGGTTTCGAATGATATCATTTTTTGGAGACATCCTGTATAGATTTACACTTTAAACGTTACTTTTTTTAGTGGATACTCATATTGATGTTGACGTACCTTTTATTTATTAAAAAGGATATTTATTTTCGTCTTCCGATCTGACTATTCGAGAATTCTTATTGCGACCAGTAGACGAAATTAAATAAATATACTGTTTAATAAATAAATAATAAATGATGCGTCAACTCAAATCCGTGGATTATTAACGAGTCAACAGTTACCTCTCATACATATCTTCATAATCTGCAAATATTTGTCCTACGTCCATATATCATCATTTAGTAAGACTCTAGCTGAAATGGCTCTTGAGATTTCTACTGGATGAAAAAAAGAATTTTTTTTTCCATATATATGATCCGATTATGGGATAACATATTTGCAAATTTAAAGCACACACACACACACACACACACACATATATATATATATATATATATATATATATATATATATATATATATATATATATATATGCGTTTGGATCTGAGAATAAAACAACACTTAACCCACAGGATTTTGAATCCGGATGCCAGGAAAAGCCAACTAACCAATACTTCTGGCTCTTCTATTACAGAGATTGTAATAAATAGCAGGAATTGCGTTCTTGATTTTAGTGGAGACCGGTTTTCGATTTTATCTCGGTCCCTCTCCTCATATCATCTCAAGTCCTTGTATATGTGATCCCGTGGGCCTTCCCTCTCTAAACAGAGGGAATGCTTAATGGGTCTGAATGATATTGGACTCTAGCTTTCTTGGAATTCATATATCCACCCCCGCCATTCGTTATCATTAATATTAATTAAATTTACACGCTTTTTATATTCCAGAAATGAACTTGATAAGGCTGGGACGAAACCGGTTGTTTTTTAGCTTTTTAAAATGCTATATAGATTTTGCTTATTCCTAGCTATCATTAAATTTTGTACCATAAAAAAAAAAACTCATGGTCATAATTTATTCCATTGGAATCGTAAATACGATCCAATTCATCAGACCTACAAATTCTCTCTAAATTCTATTTTTATTTCCGGAGTTGTTTTTTCTGTTTTCTTTTTGAATTTGCAGGTCAGATGAATTGGATCGTATTTACGATTCCAATGGAATAAATTATGACCATGGAATATTAGTGTTTAAGCCTTTTTATTATATCCTTACTCTGTCCTGGTCATCAAGTTCCACCTGGATTCTATCCTCTTGGATTTTTTTATTTATACACCTATGTATATATATTTATATATTTTGCATATGTATGTGTATATTTACCACTAATATTAGCTATATATATATATATGCCCAACCCTCGATCAAAAAATGGCCTCAAATTTAATTTTAACAAAATGTGAAAAAACTAACTAAGCTGAGTGTGCGGAGTTGTTTCAATAAAAATCTACCAGGAATATCGACCAAGTTTGCCCGGTGATAACGACAATGTGCTGTTGAAATGGCCACCACGTTCACCTTATCACTTTTTCCTATGGGGCTATGTCAAAGGAAATTTTTATAATCCCACTCTTCCTACAAGCCTAGAGGAACTTAAGCAGAGAACCACTGAGGCGCTGGAGAATGTTACTTAAGGCTTGCTACAATGTGTCTGGCAGGAGCTGGCCTGCCAACTTGACAAGTGCCGTGTCACATTTCTGAAGCTTTGTGAAAGCGGATATAAAATTTACACCCTTCTTCATATCTTCTTCGAATTTTGTTAAATAAATCTTTTATTGTTCAACATGAAGCCTGTTTAATTTCGTTTGCCAGGTTCATGGACACACTCAGATATACATATCTCAAATTATGTCAGTATTGGCGGGACACCCTGTAATTAGACAATCAGGTGCAAATCGATCAATCAGGTGTAAATCGGTCAATAAACTTAATGAATCACATACCAAACCGCATAGTCCGAATTCCGATGAATTAAAAGCGAAGTAGAGTTAGACCGGAAATAGGAAAAGTGCAGTCTGGTTTTGTCAAAGACACCGGAACAAGAAATGCGATATTTATGATTAGAATTTGGTGAAAGCAATACGTATGCTGAAGGATGTATACTTATGTTTTATAAATTATGCAAAAGCATTTGATAAAGACGTGTGTGTCGTGCTTGAAAAAACTTTTTTATTTGAGGAAGATGTTAGAAAGATCCAGAAGCGATAGCATAAGAATAGAAAATTAATTATGTAATACTGAAATATAGAATGGGGTGAAGATAAGGGTGTGTCTTGTCGCCGGATTTATAGAATCTTTACATGGAGTCTATCCTGAAGGAGTTGGAGATCCTATCAGGATTTGTTATCGGTGAGGACAATCTTGCCGATATAAAATACGGAGAGGACACTGAGTTGACAGTCGACACAAATAGAAAAGTATAGATACTTAGAAACGTTACGCAAATACTGAACACATTATTAACACTCGAATTTGGTGTTGTCAAAGACACTGCAAAAATAAATGCTGTATTTATAATTAAAATATTTTTGGAGAAACCAATACGTAGGCAGGAGGATATATACTTATGTTTTATAAATTATTTTAAAGCATTTGATAAAGACGTGTGTGACGTGCTTGAAAAACTTCTTTTTTATTTGAAGAGGATGTTAGAAGAATCCAGAACCAATAACATAAGAATAGAAAATAAATTATATAATACACAAATATAGAAAGGGACGTAAGACAAGGGTGTGCCTTCTCGCCGGATTTATACAAAGTTTACATTTTGTAATCCCTGAAGCAGATGCAGAACATCCCAGGGTTTGTTATCGGCGGACACTATCTTATCGATATAAGATATGCAATTACACTTGATGGTAAACACAAATAGAGAACTACAGAGCCTCCCACAAATGAAAAAAAGTTAAGCAAAAAATTAACTTCTATATAGAAGTATATATACCTACTGCTAAGATGGCGAAAAAGAAATATTCTTTAATAATTCGTATCAGATGGTTTTGTCAAAGAAACTGAAAAAATAAATTCTATATTTATGGGTAGAATGTTGTCGGATAAAGTAATGCAGAAGGATGAATAATGATGCTTCATTGATTACGCAAAAAAGCATTTGATAAGGTAAGGCTCGGGATGAAGATGAAAAAGAATGAAAAAGAGCTCTTAGAGTCATTAAAAAATATAATAGAATCAATTATCAAACAGAAACCTTTGCAAAAATGACAAAAAATTCGTGACCCAACTTTCCTTGCACTAGATGCAGCTACTGATTCGGTGTTGTCGTTCCTCTTCAAGTAAGTTGAAAACCCGAGGCCAAGAAAATATGTTGCTCTCCATGAGTTTAGCATCAGACATGCTGATGGCGGACAGGAAAGTTTCTCTATGGTGGTTAAATGAAAGCAGTTTGGAGGCATTAAAATTTACAAGCCATTTCTTGCCTCAGTAAACCACAGATTTGAGGTCCTTTTCAAAAGCCGCGGCCAGGTTAGCTTAGTCAGCTCTGACTCATTTGCTATTAAATGGTAGTGTCATCAGCATATATATATATATATATATATATATATATATATATATATGGCCGTTCAATCGTCTGAAGATTGTGTAAGAATAAAACTTGGGTTATAAGCCATCCTTTCATACGATTTAACGTTGTCAGTCTAGGAAATCTATGCTTAGAGCAGTTTATTTTGCTGATTGGCTAAGTTTGGCTTTTTTTCGTATTGTTGTTTTAATTCGAACTTTATCTTGATTAGAGTTTTGGGTTTCGGCAAGTTGTTCTTTTGGTTATATATATATATATATATATATATATGACATTTTACGAAAATCTGAAAGTGATAAGACTATAAAGAGAAACATATCGATCTTGAAACTAAATGACATTGACTACACTATATATCCAAAACTTATTTTTAAAAAGAAAATAAATTTTAAATTTTTAGCGTCTCATCTCCTTCATACATATAAGCGTAAACATCACTTCAATCCGACGAAGTCCCTGTGGACAAAATGCGTTACACAGAAAGTTTTTCAATATCATACATACATACATACATACATACATACATACATATATATATATATATATATATATATATATATATATATATATATATATATGTATTCTCGAAAATAGGCTGGTATAAACAGAAAGAGTTGACAGTGATTTTAATATTATTGTCATACCAATCGATAAAAAGATAAATGTATTTATTTACACGTATTCGTCTATATATTTATAGCTTTCTGTCTGTGTGAATAGGCAATCTGTCGGAAAGTGGTATTTTAATTCCCACGCCAGTTTGATACGTTATCATTGACCAAAAGTGTTGCGATCACAGACGTCACTTAAAGACTAAAATAGTGCACAATGCCATTGATTATTCTATATTCAAGAGTGACACCATCCTTTGATATGACAAGGTGTCAGACAGATTGGACACGTGATTTGCCTTTTTGAGATCTCTGGTAAACAAGGAAATATTCCATGACGTCTCTAAATTACATGGAACAATAAAAGACATAGTATTGCGAATTCTTTTCTGACGGCCGTTGACAGCACCATGTGCGTTTGTGAATTCTCTCGCGTTATTTGCACCGAGATCTAGTTTTTATCTTCGTGTGTTTGTCCACTACACCCGAGATCAATATATATATATATATATATATATATATATATATATATATATATATATTACATTTGCTCTAAGCCATCTAAGAATAGATTTTTTTTCGAGATCTGGCCTGAGGCTAATAGACTTCATTTTTTGACTGATCAAATCCCGGCGCGAGATGTCTGATGTTACTATTTTGGCTATCGTAAATTTGTTTGTTAAATGTTGTTCAGTTTTTGAACTTCTCCTTTTGTCCTCTTGACACTCAACATAAAAGCAAAGGAAATTAAGACCTGCAGATATGAAATCGTCATTACCAAGACGATTTTCACCCCGCCCCACCTACCCTCAGTATGTCTTGAATGTAGTAAGATTTCCATGCCACCCTTTATCATAATGTCATATAAATTTAATCAGTCTCATTCTGATTTTGTTTATGTATTTCTTTCAACTCTCTATAGTAATTAGAAGTTCCTGGTGATTCACGGGTTCTGCCATGGTATTCTCAGCATCTTTCTGTATAACCATGTATGTTTCGCCTCGAATCTCTTCTTCATCTGTACAGAAACAGTTCATACATTGCTCTGCGGAAGTATTGATATGACATATAGACAGTATAATCCACAATAGTTCATCATTTTTGTGCCATATCACTTGAGGCAGGAAGTGATGACAGCTCTCCACAACTACCTGTCTCTTGTATGTACTGATTCTTTACCATCATTCCTCTGCTAAGCCATCTATTCAAAAAAGATCATCTTCGTTGCTCGCTGTTTTTTTCCATCCTTCTGTGTATCCTGCAAATACTAATGTTTCCAAGCCATCCTCCCTCTTGGGTATGACGATAAACTACGTCCAACAGTAAGAATTCTTAATTGCGGGTGTTCGTAGGTCCACCCTGACCCGGGATGGCAGCACCTGTTAGGGTCCCAGCTATGGGCAAGCAGTTGACCTCCAAACTGAAATTGTAAAAATTATTACCAGCCATAAATTTTTGAAGGAAAAAACCATTACTAGCAATACAGTATTACCAGCAATACATTAAAAACTCACCAGCAATATATTTTTTGAAAAAAATTATTACCATATATATATATATATATATATATATATATATATATATATATATATATATATATATATATATATATGTGTGTGTGTGTGTGTGTGGAATCTAAATGAAATAATAATAATAATAATAACGAAAGAATATTAATCTACAAACCAGTGTGTCTGGAGATTTTAATTTTTTAATATTTTTTATTGTTCAATATATATATATATATATATATATACGTACGTAGATGACACCTTCATACTCTGACCACACCAGGAAGATGTTCATGTTCTACTGGGCCATGTGAACTGAGTGAGACCTTCGATACAGTTCACAATGGAGAAAGAGAGTAACAACACACTCCCATTCCTATATATATATATATATATATATATATTAACAGAAATAAATTTTTGAAGGAAAAAATATTACCAGAAATAAATTTTTGAAGGGAAAAATATTACGAGCAATAACAATGTTATCCCGATTTAGGTTGATGTGGCTTAAAAGAAACCAAACAAGTCGTCCTTTCTCAAAATGTGTCTTAGATATATGAATTGTTTAATTATTATTTTAAGTATCAGTGTTTGCTATTTATCACATTACTTAAAACTTCCACTGTGCTCGCATGTATTGTCCATGGCATTCTCAGTAGGAGGATAGATTTGGCATAATATTTCGACAAACTTTTATTGTTCTTAACGAAATATTCTTATGTCTTGACACATGGCTTTAATTCTGGAAGGTCCTTTTGCTTTTCAAATACAGTTTCGAATTTCTGTGTCATACATTAAAATACTCAGATAAATAAATTTCGACATCTGCTTGATTCTGATAATTCCACTACGAATCCCATACCTTTGATGTCCTTCATGCTGGTGATCATACCTGTCTATTTATTACTTGTATTATTTACATTATTCGGAATGTTATCCTCATCTTCATTGCTATGTTCACAGCGTTTCGGCCGTTGTACGCTCTGGCCTTCTTCTGGTGATTGGATCTCTGAGATGAGGTATTATGATTACTTACATTATTTACATTATTCGGACTGTTATCCTCATCTTCATAGCCATATTCACAACGTTTCGGCCATTGTACGTTCCGGCCTTCTTCAGGAGATTGTATCTCTGAGATGAGGCATCATGATTAATTACATTATTTACATTATTTGGACTGTTATTCGCATCTTTATTGCCATATTCACAACGTTTCGGCCGTTGTACGCTCCGAACACTTTAGTTGGCTTTAGAGATATAGATTGTAATGCCATTTCCTCAAAGTATTCCATGTATATATTCGCCATTGCTGGTGATAATGGTGAGCCCATTTCTAAGCCTTCGTCCTGTAGATATATGTGATCCCATTCCGAAGTGTGTTATTTGTGCTCAGAAAGTCAACATCACCATCAGATTACCTATTGGAATACTGGTTTGTTCTTCTGGGGATGAGTCAGAGGCCAATCTGTCTCTGACTACTGAGAGTGCCTCATCCGTGGCGTCTCTAAATGGTTAAGGTAAGTAGGCCACACCGGGAAGATGTTCAGGTTCTACTGGACCATGTGAACTGAATAAGACCTTCGATACAGTTCACAATGGAGAAAGAGAGTAACAACACACTCCCATTCCTGGATGTGCTAATATCTCGAACAGAACATGGGTTCAAGACATCCGCATACCGTACACCGAAATTCATCGGACAGTACTTCAATTTCAACTCCCACCATCCATACAACGTAAAGAAAGGGATCGTCCGCTGCTTAAAACACCGAGCAAAATTCATAAGTGGCGACCCAGAGATATTAGATAAAGAAAGAGTCAGTATAAGTAGTATCCTACAACGTAACAACTACCTTGGGTACATGGCAGCAGCCCCCAAAAACTAGGATAGGCGGGTACAAGAGGACAACAACACTCGGAAAACAGTCTGTCTGCCTTATGTGAAGGTGTTATCAGAGAAAATACAACGGATCTGCGGTCCATATAACATCAGGACAACCTTCAAAAGCTTGACGACACTTCCGAGTAAGACCCCACAAACAGGAGAACATGACTAAAGACCGTGTGAAGACTATACTGTGCAGCTGCGGAAAGAAATATAAAGGGGAAACAGGTCGCCCCCTAAGGTAAGTCTTCAAGAACACAAGAAAGCTGTAACACGAGGGGAAGTGGAAAATTCAGGCGTGGCTGACCACATATGGAGAGAGAAGGGAGATCACCCCCTGTGGGATCAGGTTGAGATCATAGACAAAGAATACCATTGGAAAATTCGTAAACTTAAGGAATCAGCACATATGCTAGGCCAAAAAATTTCCTGAGCCGACCAATCATAGAAATGAATACAATATGGGAACCAGTAATACGGAGTGCCGGAGAAAAGCGATAATAACAAAAAAAAATGCAATATGAGCTCTGGTAAAAAATGGTTGCTGAAGACATTAGGTTTACCATACCCAGAAATCTTACACGGATGTCCTCAAGGACACATGGCACAGTGGATAAAGGCGTTAGTTAGATCCAGTGACAGGACACAAAGTGTGAGTTCAATACTCAATTAAGGCAGTGGAGAACTTTCAGAGGGAAATTAACAAGATAACTGATAAATGACATCCATTAAAACATGGCACGTGGAAGTAGAACAGTATACCACAGTGAGCAAAATAAAGGGTTCAGTTCAACATTCCAACCACCTGAAGAAGGCTGGGGCGTATAACGGCTGAAACGTTGTAATAAATATGGCGACAAAGATGAGGACAATAGTCCGAATAATGTAAATAATGTGCATAATACTTCATCTCAGAAATATAGGCAAATATTTTCATATTAATTGTTTGTAGGAACTGTTCGTTAGACTTTATGAATTTATTCTCAATACTAGATTGGAAGCAAAGTCTCATCAGGCTACAGTTGACATAGCTAGATGCAACCGTAAGTTCTATGCTAACAGGTCTTTGTTTCGCATTTCTCGCTTGTGGAACTCTCTTCCACTTCAATGCTTCCCATCCAATTTTGATCATCGAAATTTAAATACAATGTCAATCGTTATCTACCGTCTTCCAGATTAAACTTCTTCCATTGTTCTCGTTCCATAATAATGTTTTTTTCTTTATTCTTTCACACTAAGTAAATCCTTGTGCACTTGCACTAGGTGGCTTGCATGCGGTGAAATGATTAAAAAAGGGTACATATATGATAAATTTTGATGTACCTTGAAATGATGTTCAGCACCTGATAATAGAATAAGGCATCTATAACAATATACAGTAATAAATCTTATGTGATGGATCTTAGACGAGATCAGCCATTGAAAAAGGATAGATTGCACTGTTTGGAGAGAAGTCGACATTCTTGAGGGTAATGAATATGTATGTCTGAACTAATCGAGTCAAAAATGTGCAACTGTCGCGCAACCAATCCGGAAGTTGTTGTTTTTTTTCTCTCAGAGTAAAGAGCCTCCGTCAAATCAAATGGAATTAATTTTTATTAAAAGATTTTTGGCATTTTCTTTAGAGTTGCTCTCGTCTTCTGAGATTTGCTTATCTTATCTAACTGTTGAGTCGTGAAGACGGGAAAAAACAGAGTACGACTCGGAGCTATAGGTTTCTCTTCGTATTTTCAAAGCTATATAAATAACTACCTATTTCCGGTAATGTTATACGATTATATCAATACATCCACACACACACACACACACACACACATATATATATATATATATGCAACGCACGCAGCCGTATATATATAAATATATATATATATATATGCACACGCAAAACACTCAAATGTATACATACACAAAGACATACACACATATATATATAGGCACAGTATATATATATATATATATATGTATTAACATTCAGACACACATATATATGTATACATATATATACATATAGACACGTATAGATACACATATGTATGGAAACACACGCATATATACACACATACACACATATATGTACATATATATCTAAAAACATATACACACATATATACACACATATATACACAAACATATATATATATATACAAATATATAGACACATATATACACACACACACACACATATATATATATATACATATGTATATATACGCATATATATGCACACATATATATATATATATTTATACAAACATATTTAGGCATAAAGGTAGCATCAATCTACTGACATACTTTTATTTATATTATATATATATATATATATATTATATATATGTATATGTATATGTATATCTATCTATGTATCTCTCTCTCTCTCTCTCTCTATATATATATATATATATATATATATATATATATATATATATACTTAGTGTAACGGTATCCCTGCAAATAGTCGTGATGGTGCAATGACTAAAAAGTATATGCTTAACATTGTCCAAGTTTAAGGTATACACGAGCATACAGTTCTTTCTTTCCGAATTAAATGTAGAAATATTACTTTTTTCATTAAAATAGGACTTTAAGTCTACTCTTTCCTATATCCAAATTTCCATCATTTTTCTTCTTTGGAAAAATTATTAAGTAAAAATTTTGAATTTTTGAAACATCAGATTAGAGTTGATTTTTTTAATCGTTAATCGTAAGGCAGTAATGTCACTAAAGCACAAAGGGTTACAGGGTGTGGAAAAATTAGAAACAGAAACATTAATAGTCTGCGAGAAGATCAAAGAGTAATCAGGAGGAAAGTAGATAGCGATTGACATTGCATTTACATTTTTGCAGATTAAAGATGGATTGCCTTCATAGTTTATTTTATTTTAACATGTTTACTAGCAAGAAAAAAAAAATGCCCATTCTACCCTGTTGTTTAATTCACAGACATGTACCGGGAGGATAGATGTATTCATGCTTTTTCTGAGTGTATTAGTGTGAAAAAGAATTTGAACGGGGTTCACGATTTAACTTTCCGCGTAATAATGAAACAAAATGTCCAATATGTTATAGTGTAAAATAAGAATTGAATTCAAACACAGAAATTATACGATATCATAGATTGAGGTATTACTGTGCCCAACATGTCTCGCAATAGTGCAGAAATTCATGGCCTCTGTGAATTATAAATCAAGATTGGTTTTCAGACAACTTTATTTTTGCATAAATCTAAAAAAAAAGTCACGTTATATATAATAATATCTTCAGTTCCATAGAACTAAATAGACTAAGCCACTGGTATGATACAATCCTTCCACCAAATATTTCTACTATCTTTCCTTTATAACAGCAAATCATACAAAAAACTATGAACATTATTTTTTTTTCTGCAAATACAAAAAGAAAATGACAGGAAAATCAGTCAGTATAGCAAGGGTGGAAAGCGTCAGTGGAGGGTGTGACATTGATTGTCTTTAGAGGTGAGAATAATGGCTTTATTCCCAAAGTTATCGATAGACGATTTTCGCAGACATATCGTTTATGGATTTAGCAGTTACGAAATGGTCTATGCCGGGCCAATTCTAGACAGGAAGTATAATTTTATTACATGCCACTCGAGAACATTCAACTTATTCGCCATTTTAACCGTTTTATTCCGGAAGCCATTCTGTTGTATTTTCTTGCTTTTCTCTTTTCTTCTCTCTCTCATTCCACCTTCTCCCCAGCGTGTCTTGGCGCTTTCACGTTATTTCTCTATCTCCTTCTCATACTCTGTCTCTCTCTCATACTCTCTTACATACTCACTCTCTCTTATGCTATTTCTCTCACTATCTTTTTTCAACACTATCATTTATTCGTTCATTCTCTCTTTCTTTGTTTTTCCCATTGTACTTTTTGACTCTTTCTTGTCTTCTGCTATTGTTTTTGAAGCCTTCATCGATTCGTTTCTATATATAAACTTTTATCGATTGTCTTTCGATGATTCTTTCATTTATATATATATTTTATATACAAATATAATATAATTTATATATATAAGATTTTATATATATTTTATGTCTGTTTTAATCCATAGTCCTTTTGTTTTTAACTGTTTCGGTTCGTTTATCTTCATAATCTCTGTCACTCTCTCAGTCCCTCTTTATCTATCTATCTATCTATCTATCTATCTATCTATCTATCTGTCAGTTCATATTTATCACTGTCTGTCTGTCTATCTATCTGAGAAGGTGAGAGAGAGAGAGAATCAGAGAGGAAGAAATGGAATGAATTCGAAAAGAAATATAATTTAAGACTCTGACTGCGTTAGAATATATTTGATTATCTTCGAAAATATTGTAGACTTTTATACAATAGCTCTTCACTTAACAGCACTAGTCTACAAACGTGATTTCAATCTCATGATATTCATATGTAAATATGTTCATTCTCTATCTATCTATCTATCTATCTATCTATCTATCTATCTATCTCACAATCTCAATCTCATTCTCACTCGCAAATATTTTTCCGTGTTTCTCTGTTACTTTGCCCTGGATCACCCTCACTCTCTATCACTCACCCAATCACACTCCCATTCGCTAACTCTCTATAACTAACACTGTCTCACACACTTTCACTTTCTCTCCTGTACTCACACTCTCTTATCTTCCCCACTCCCACTATCATATTCTTTCACTGTCTCTTACAATCTTCTCTCGATATATATATATATATATATATATATATATTTTTTATATATATATATATATATATATATATATATATATATGTGTGTAAATTCCTTATATGGAAACACTCGACATAGTGCTAGTGTTGCTAGTTGAAATGTATAAAATTTTACTAAAATGTTATCTCCTTTTCAGTATTAGTTATCGCTCTTTCTAATGCCAATGGGACATTTTTTCCTAACCTTTTCTTTGAAGTAGTCTGAAACGTCAACATCGTGATTATGTCATTATTTTCGCTTCCAATTGCACATGCTATTCATTTTAGTTGTTGCCGGTGTTGAGCGCAGAATGTGTGGCGAACCTCCCAACACAGACCAACATATATATATATATATATATATATATATATATATATATATATATAAAAAATAAAAAGGCTTAAACACTAATATTCCATGGTCATAATTTATTCCATTGGAATCGTAAATACGATCCAATTCATCAGACCTACAAATTCAAAAAGAACACAGAAAAAACAACTCCGGAAATAAAAATAGAATTTAGAGAGAGTGTAAGCATGAGTGTGTGGAACGAATTTTAGAATTAAAGAGAGGGGTAACAGACGAGGGAAGGTGGGAGATTAAACCTTAACAGAGAGAAGTTTTAGAGAGGTGAGTGGAAGAGGTTTAACTGAGAGAAACATGAATGTTGTTGGATGTCTAATACATTGAAGATACATTTCGTGGTGACATACACACACCATAGACGATCTAATGTTAAAGATCAGAATAAGAGGGAGGGAAAGGAAAAGAAAAGAATAAGGGGTGGGGAGAGAGATGGGGCGGAGGAAACTAAAACTGAAGGACATTTACTGAAAGGGCCGCTGTGTAATTAAGAAAATTTGACAAAATTAATATCGACTACAGGTTACAAATCAAATGTAAACATATAAAAAATAAATATAACGATTATCTAATCTAGCAAGGACCTATATTTTTATGTTAAAAAACACATGCGAATTGCGTTTCCTTTTGGTAGATCCTTTGACAAATATGTTTCTCCCAATGTACCAATATATTTTAAATGCAGATATTCTTGTCTGTTTTCTTTCTTTGTGTTTCCGTTTTTGATACCGTCTGTCTGTCTGTCTTTCTTTCTTTCTTTCTTTCTTTCTTTCTTTCTTTCTTTCTTCCAGCCTTCTTTTTCTTTTATCCGTCTTACATTTTAACTTTCCTTCTTTCTTTCTTTTAGCCGTCTTTCTTTTTAGCCATTTTTTCTTTCTTTCTCACTTGTTTATCTCTCTTTCTTTTTTATCCATCTTCGCTTCTTTCTTTCTTTCTTTCTTTCTTTCTTTCTTTCTTTCTTTCTTTCTTTCTTTCTTTCATCCACATCTCTTTCTTTCTTTTTCGTTTTTCTTTCTCTTTTTCTTTCTTTGTTTCTGGTTTTGATTCCGTCTGTCTTTCTTTTTTTCCTTTTTTTGTTATGTTCTTCCTTTCTATCTTTCTTTCTTTTATTCCTTTTTTATTCCTTTTTTTATTTCTTTATTTCTCTATTTTTATGTTTTAGTTCTTGTTTTTTTTTATTCTGTATTTTTTTAATTCTTTCTTTCTTTATTTGTGTCTATCTTTCAGTCGTTTCCCTTTTCTTTCTTTTTTCGATCATTTTTTTCTTTCCTTGTCATTTTCTTCTTTATTCGAATATATTCAAATAATCTCTTCTGTTTTATACATCTATGTTTAGTTGAGGGCAATTTTTATTTAATTCCGCCTACCTTTTAAATAATATATTTTTTCTCTAAATTCTTTTACAGTTTTGCACAGATTTCTTGTCATTTAATTTAGTTTCTCATAAGTTTACTTCATTTATTTCCTTTGTATTTTGATGTAAATCGAACACTCGGATTCTTCGTGCTTTTACCTGAACAGATATTTTACTCACTAATGTGTAAAAGATGATCTAGAAAACAAAAATATAATATTGTTGTTTTTTTGTATTACCTTAAAGTTCATTCTAATTACGTTCAAAAAAGCTCAATTATAAATTACTGCTATCGACTTTTATAAATCAAACAAAAACTAGAATCCTATCAATCATAAAAAGTTAAGGACATTCTAGACATTTCACTAATATACACTTATAAATTATCACGAAGAATTTTCAAAAATAGTTTCTACTGGCGAGGAAGAAGCATGAACAATTTGATATGTATTGGCTAAATAACAAAAAAGTTTATTTTGCCATCATTGGAATTAAGAACATTTAGTTTGAACTAAATACATTCAAAATGTCAGGCAATATTTCTTTTTTTAATCATTTCAGCCCCAAGTAAAGCGAGGGATCTACTAAACTAAACGAGTTACTGAAAGTGAAATAAACCGAAAAAAAAGACTATTGAGGAAAGAGGGGCAATAAAAGAACAAGCTTTAAGGAGAGAGAAGATGACGTTTGAAGTTGTACTGAAAAAAGGAGACAGAAGAGAGTTCCACGAACACGAATGTGTGAGAATAGAGATCATAGAATTTATATCAATATCTAGCAATTTCAACAATAAAATAATGAAACCTAACTACCGGTGTAGTAATACGCTTAATTTCGTGGGAAACATTCATGAGAACAATTGCTATAAACGTATTTATTTGTTGTGGTTTTTTGAGTCGCAAGCTTCCAATAGGTCTAATATTAGTGAGTCGATTCTCACCAGCTGTCTCATATTTGGCGTCTTGTGTCAGACGGGGATAGCTTAGCAAATCTTAATTATATGCTTCTGTCTTTTATCAGAATGCTTTTTTAAAGAATTGGTGACGTTTTGTTGTTTGAATTCTAAATTTGATGAAAGAAGAAAATAAAAATTTTCACTATGATGTGATTTCAATTTAAAAAAAAAAAACGTAAAAAACAAGATGCATGCCTATCAGCAAAAAGGTGAGCGTAAAATGCAAAATTGCAAATCGGGGATACTAAAATCAAACAAATACAAAAAATTAAATATCTGGGAAGGTTTTCTAACAGAGGATGGAAGAGGCGACACTGAGATGCGTAGATTTATTGGGATGATCAAAGATGCCTTCCAAAAGCTAAGTAGAGTATTAAGAGACAGAAAAAATTCGTTAGAAACAAAGGAAAGAGTATTAAACTGTTATGTAATATATGTCCTCTTATATAGCAGCGAATGCTGGACAATCTCCTCAGAGATGAAGAAGAGACTTGATGCAATAGAAATGTAATTCTACAGAAAAATGCAGTCTATACCGGGAATAGAACATTTGAGAAACATCGAGGTTTAACAGAAAAAGAACACAAAAAGGAAACTTTTCTTATCATCAGGAAGAAGCAGTTGAAATTTCTGTGGCACGTAACGAGGAAAGAGGACCTGGAAAATATGATACTCACAGGACAGATAAAGAAAAAGAGGAACAAAGGAAAGCAGCGCGTAACACACTTGATGAGCTTGAGATGAATGGCAGAACATGGTTTGTGAAAAATAACAAAAATACATAAATTATTAAGAGCTACAAAATGAGAGGAAGATATGGAGGCTCATGATCGCATATTTCTGAAGAAAAATGTCTTTTATACAGTTATAGGAAAGTTTCTGTTTATGACCGGTGCTGTAAAATAGAGGTTCTTGTTCGATAACCGAAGTTAAGCAGTGTTGAGTTGGGTCCTTCTTTACATGGGAGACTTCTTGGAGCCACTGGGTACTGTAAGTGGCCTCTTACAATCTGAAATATGTTTCAAATTTAGATAACCCATAATGGGTTGATAATCCGTAAAAATCAAAATAATTAAACGTTGGGCGATCGAACAAATGAGAACTTTTGCGAATTTTAGTGCCGGTGTTTTACTGGCTGCATAAAACAAGTGTGGTGAAAGCGATCGGATAAAGGTCTTATTTGACAATAAAAGATATTATTTGAGACTAATTAGCATTGTTTGAAAATAAACAATAGTATTTGGGAATAAACAACATTATTTGTGAATAGACAAATTTTTTTTGAGAATAATCAATATTGTCTGAAAATAAAACATTATTTTAGGATAGCCAATATTTTTGAGAATTGCTAATAATATTTAGAAATATCCAACGATATTAGAAAATATCAATATTATTTGAGAATAATCAATATTATTTGGAAATAAACAATATTATTCACAATAGTGAACAGTGCCATAGCCTGTTCAACTGTCATATTCTCTGCCTCGAGCAGAGAGGAACTTGGACGAGGCTTTGCCGCAGTGCAAAGTTTCGTCCGGGGAGGTAGACAGTCCCTGAACCCGTTTAGGCGGGTTCAAAGGGAATATTTTTGGCCGAGCCTACGGGCTCGGAATACCCACAATAAACCGGCCTTGTGCCATATACACCCTCGAGTGTGTGGGAGGGACTGTTAAATACTAAGAATATTATTTGGTAGCAAATGTGTGTATTTGTTAATGAGTATTATTTCAGAAGAAACAACATTTTTAGAAATGACCAGTGTTATTATAGAATAACCAACATTTTTTAAAAAGAAATAAAATAACCAACCTCGTTTGAAAATCATTAACATAATATGAGAATAAACTAACCTTATTTGGAATAACGCATATTTTTTAGAATATAATTTAGAAATAACCAAACATTATATCAAATTAGAGACACTCAATCTATTGATGCAGTAAAACTAATTTGCACCGTCTTTGTTATGTTTCTTGCTTTGAGGGGAAGAGTTTTAAACAGAAAACTACGAGACCAAATTTAAATGCAAATGGACAACGAAAAGTGCATAATAATGCAACAAAAGGAAACTATATTTTTATTTACCAGACCAAATCTTTTAACAGATTAGTTGCAACGTTTTGACATGTCTGCTGTATTCGAAAGAACTGCAACTTTGGCCTGGCATTTATTTCGGTACATACAGAAATTCTTGTTATAAATAAACTTTCAGTTTCTTCGTTGACTCAAAAGACATCGAGAGTCCTTTTTTTTTGAGAAAGATAGAATAAAAATAACACTTCTCCGATGATAGAAAAATAGGAAGTTACCTGAACAATGACAAGTTCGTGATGACGTCAAATAAAATTGACGCCGAAAGAAATTCATAGAAAATGCCTTGTAGAAAAATGCATCTTAGAAATGTATTTCTTAAAATGACGGATTTTTTGTTGACTTTTCTTAATTATTATGACGTTGGCGATCTTAGCTATTCACAATGTCCTGCCCTTCGTCGGGGGTTAGTAGTGATTGTCTTTTTGCTATGCATACAAATCCGTTCTGGTAAACATTTACACGAACACATTAAATAGCTTGCTCGCTGCTTCCCTCTGTAACTATTTCCTTCACCATGTCTTGTGTGTGTCAAAGGTTCAAGCCTTCTTTTCTCATTATATATGTCAACTCTTTCTTTCTGATTTTATATAAACGCATCCTTTTTATTACATTTACCTTAAAATGTCGTCGTTACTCACATTCATTCCGCAATATCCCCAGAATCCTTCTGGAGAACCATAATTCTGTTGCTTCAAATCTTTTCTTCATATACTTTCACTGACATATCTATATATATAAAGTTAGAGCCACTGTCTGTCTGTTATTGAACTCTTCCTAGGGATTTGGTGATAGACCCCCATAAACATATATATTCTGAAACTACATTACTCAGGATATTTCGATAAGTATATTTCATTTTGATCAAAGAGGGTTCCTGGGGACAAGCACACCCACTGAAACTTTTTTCAACTTTGATATAAATTAAATTTAAATTTGAACAAGGGATTGACTTCTCTAATACTTGAATAATTATATTTCTTTTTGCACAAAGGGGGTCCCCGCGGGGCACAGCACCCACTGAAGTATTTTCCCCTTTGATTTAAAGTAAATTTAAATTTGAACAAGGGAATGACTCCTATCCAAAATATAAAAGAAGAAAACCAGAAGATGGAGGTCATACCCGTAAGATCAAAATGAGGCAACATATACGTCAAGTTGAGCAAAAAAACACCAATCAATTAGTAGCGCTTACAATACATATTTATTGCGACAATTCAACTGTCATATCAATGTTGAAATCTGTTCAACCACTTCATTCAACAAGTAAGACATCAAATACATATAAAAAAAAAATGGTCAGATCAGACTCTTTTTGCACACACCGCCACAGAATTTTTTTTCTTTCTGACTTAAATTTACATTTGAACAAGGCAATGACTCTTATTCAAAATATAGAAGGGGAAATCCAGAAGATGGAGGTCACTTCGGCAAGGTCATTGAGTAATATTGAAATGCACCATTTTTCTCTAAAAATAATAACAATGATTCAAAATGAATCACCATTTTACTACAAAAATGTGTGGCAGGCAGCAAGGCGCAGGTAATTCAGCAAGTTACATAATAGTTCAGCACACTTTTCTTTGTTTATGCCAAAATGTTCGCTTTGGTTAATAGGAATGGTTATTTTTCACATCTTCCTAAGAACAAACTAAATTCTTCACTTACTATTTTTTAATTCTCCTGTCTTTTGTATTCCTTACCATTCCAGAAACTTTCAAAAGAAGTTTTAATATCATTACTGAATGTATATATTTTGTGTTACCTGTTGCATCCGATTTCTATCATTGGAGATTTTCAGAATTCCTCAGTCGTCCTCATGTTACCAGTCAGCCTTCTCAGTGGGCCGGTGAAAATTTTCTTCTTTTACGGACCGAAGAACTCAGGATTACCAAGGAACTAAATGAAATTTACCCTTATTTAATTCCGCTGTTGCTTCCTACTTGTCGTTTTCCTGTTTTGACTGAGTTCAAAAGTGATTACGAAGCCTTATGGGTGATGAATTATTTTTCGCCCTACAACATCTTTCCTACAGACGAAAGCTTCCTTCACTCTCGCTACTTGATAACTAATTCAATGGTAAATTTTCAGACGAGCTTCATTCATTAGTTCGGCCAGTTCAGACCTTCACGGCTAGGTTTCCCCATGCCAATTACACATCGTCAGTTCATACTCATTCCCTTCTTATTAACTTCCACTCAGAGAAATTGTTCTTAAGACGTCCGAGAGCATGCTTCTCGAACATTACAATTTTAACTTATTCGTCTAAATCCAGCCGTCATCAATCCTACATAACTTCATACTATAGAATTGTTTCATCTGTATTTACTCCCTTACAACAATTTAATTTAGAAATCCACTACCTTAAGTGGCGCTTAGGCCTTATACTTGGTGAACAGTACTGGAAAAAAGAATATGTCACGTAAATATTTATAAGAATGAGGAAAAGTTATGGAGAAACGTGGAAGGAATTTAAAAAAAATTTCAAGTGTAGGCCTGAGACCACTGCAATATGGAGAGTCTCAAAGAAGAAGAAAAAAAGTGAATTGATTGAAAAACTCATAAAACGTGCCAAATAAAGTTTAAAAGGAGTTATTGTCTGAAAGCCAAAATAATGAATTTAGGAAAACAAACAAATCTCCTGTGATTTTCAAAAAGACATTAAGATATTAAAAAAGTTCCAATCATCAAGAAAACCATTAGGATGTCAGACTGTTTTTTTTTTACACCATCTGAGTTTTGTTAATTTCAAAATGACTGAGACTGGCTATCACTTATTTGAGTGTATGAGATGCAAGATAGAAATCTTGTTAATAAATACACATTACAGTGGACGCCAGGTATCTGAGAACATCAATTTAACGGGCCATGAAATGAATGTAGACTGAACAGAATATTACACCGCATTCACAAGAGTTTACAATTCTCATTTCCTTTACAGGACCATTCACATAGCAAGCAAGCAAGCCAAGGTTGAAAACAAAAGACATGCTTCCCCTGTGTTCTTGAATAAAACTGGCTTTAGAGGCAAAAGCGTCTGGACCATGCTATAAATAACCCAGAGGTTAACCCATCCTCGTAGGACAAGGGAACGCTCTTTGCAATGAACTTTGCATACCTTAGGCAATAAGGACCACTCCTTACTCGATACCTCCACTCCTCACGGAGCTCAAACAGCATTGTGGTTGATTCATTATTTCCCACTGTCCAACCTTTTCCCCAAAGATGAAACGTTGCGAGCTTGTCGCTAGTCTGTAGCTTTTTTTCCATGGCATGTGCTCTGACGAGATACATTCCTTAGTTCTTCCACTTAAAGTGGAAACTGCCCTATCAAGTTTGCATCATCCAATGTCCGTCGAATTCCATTAGTAAGAGGTAAATTCCACTAGGACAGCTTTTGCCCAAGAACAACTGCTTTGTGGAACAGATTCCCAGCAGGATATCTTCCCAATCACTAACATCTTGACCTTTCAACTCTAAAGTTAACCGTTTTGAAATTTCCGGTATAATCTCATGAACTACACTTTTCTTACCTTCATAAAGCAACACACATTAACCATATACCTTGATTAGGTCTTGGGTTTTGTATTGAGACAACATTATTATATACACATTTTTTTAAAAAGGGATTAATACTGGAAATGAAAAAAAGGCACTTCGTCCTCGCGGCAGCAGTCTCCAGCCCCAGCCACACGGAGCTAGCCAGCTTCTTGAATTTGTCTTGTTTCTATGTGGAGCGAAAAATGGAAGATGTTGAAAGTGGCCTATCGTGACTGTGATGGCCAATATGATCCGGGGAAAACAGCAACTTCTGAGGCTGCATCGAGGCAATCTTTTGTATCTTTAAAGAGGTTACAAACAGACAAAGGGGGTACTCGGGAGAAGAAACAGCAACACTAGCGGAGATGAAAAGAGGTTTATTGTCAAGAAAATACACGATTGAAAGACAGGGAATCGGGTGGCAGGCTAGTAATTCCCGAAGCAAAGATATTTACCTGACCCCCACCCCCAACCGCGTGGCAGGATGTGACAAAAGGCATTTCTTAATGCGGGGTTAAATTGCCCGTAGACCTCATAAAAATGGGGTCGGGTAGCTGTCTACCACCCCAGACGAGACTCTGCTCTTCGGCATAGTCATCTGGGTTCCTCTCGGCCCGAAGGCTAAGAGTTCAACCAGCACAGCTGGAGACGAATCTCCAACTAATTGCCGAAGCAAGGTTATTTACCTTACATACCCGCGAGGCAGGATGTGGCACGAAGCCGTTTTTAATACGGGGTTAAAACCGAGCCCGTTGGATCGGGAAAAAATTCCCTGTAGACCCCGGAAAAATGGGCTAGGGTAGCTGTCTACCACCCTAGATGAGATTCTGCCCGAAGGCAGAGCCTCGTCTGCGTGCGTTCCTCTCTGCTGGACGAATCGCTATATACAGCTACTGATATAGTCAGACCACATAGGCGATAAAGAGTCTGGGACATTGCATTACAACACAAGCCACACGAGTTTCTTTATTTTATACATATGTTTTCTATAACATCTAAAATATAAAAATATATATATATACTGACTAACGAATAGATGTCCGTTTTTTAATATGTTTAATATCTCGGAACAACAATAGAATAAAATAGAATATATTAAAATTCTGTTATCATTTTCTAAACATCATCATATTTATAAGTAAATGATTTATTCTTTCGCCATTAATGCCGGATTTTTAACTTTGGGACACCGAGGTGCTGAACTGTCAAGTTTTCTCTTACATCTGTCTTGATTGTGTGCAAGAACCTCGCTTTCCTCGAATGGTTTCTTGGTGTGTTCATTATGTGGTGTGTCTTGGGCCTTTTAACCTGTCAAAGCCCATCCCCCACCAGATTAGACCACAGCCGATGTCCTCCAACTAGGTGGCTCGCCGTTGTAGGTTATTTGAGGAAAACTTTCTATCCTGGCCGGTGATCTGTGTTAACAATGTCCTTCCACTTAGTGGTCCACTGTTAACGCTCAGGTGAGTTTAGCCCGCCAGCTGAAACAGTTTACCACAGCATGAGAGATTTAGGAGATAGTTGAGGTCCAGTGATGCCCGTTCACCCGAAGGTGCGGCATGCCAGACATCAAAGGTACTAATTCTATCCAGAACCCCTATGCCCCACCAATATATATATATATATATATATATATATATATATATATATATATATATATATATGTATGTATGTATATATATTACACTGGTTATCAGAGTAAGCAGTTAGTGAATGAGTTAGGATGACTTTATTTCGAACTGAATACCGGCACAACGGTACAGCGTATACTTTGTTTCATTACAGTATAACATGCATTAAATTTTAAAACAGTCAGATTAATAGTTGCAACATCGAAGCATATCGTTTCTTTGTAGTTGTTTCCATGGCAAAGGTTCAGATGAGCTTCATTCTTTAGGTCAACCAGTTCATACCTTTACAACTAGGACACGACCTGCACCATTTTCAAATCCAAGGAGAAAGTTCAGTTACTTTACGAAACAGATTCCCATGGAAATGCTTCTCTGAATACTACAATTTTAACCCCTTTAAGTCAAGTACCAATCGTTATCTACCCTCTTTATCGTCATAATTTTTACTTACTAGAATTTTTGGCAACACGCATTAGCGTGTTAAAATCCTCACAGTATAGTCGAGATTTACAAAGTCTACTTTTTGTTCGATTTAGCAAACCAATCGATGAAATTTGGATAAGCTGATTTGTTTGGAAAAAATATTTCGACAAAAGCCCTACTTCGCGTTTTAATAATTTAATTGAATTTTATAAGACTTCAAGATAAACAATAATTTTTAAGAACATTTATTTATTTTTTCTTTTTCCTTTTTAACAGCGAAGAATAATTGTTAGAATTTCTTACTCTTGAGCATGCAACATACAACTCGCCATACGTAAATATTTCTTTCTTGAGCCTTTTCGACCTTTGTGATGCGTGTGATTTGTTTATAGTGCGAACACGAAACTGGATTCTTGTATATAGAAAAACTTAAGTAAAATAAATTCAAAAAACAACATTGTATTTTTATTAAATGAATATTAATTATTTTAATGATTAAATTCTCTTTAAAATAATGGGTGTGCTATCTATGTTAAATTATAAAACATTTAATTTTGTCTAAAATATTAATGGAAATATATACTACGCACCTAGTAAAACCAACTGTACTTTGTATCCCACTTTCCTGTTTGAACTTCTCCCCAAAATTTGGTTTCGATCGGTCAATGTATGTCTATTTTAGAGGGTGTGACAGACGGGCTAACGGAAATCACGGGGTTATATATATATATATATATATATATATATATATATATATAGATAGATAGATGGATAGATAGATAGATATACGGGGTTATATATATATATATATATATATATATATATATATATAGATAGATAGATAGATGGGTGGATAGATAGATTACAATATGCTTTCATTCATATCACACAGTTCATTAATCATAAGCATTTTAACTGTAAGCCTCTATACTGAGTAGACCTTGATTATTGTATTCGGTTAACTTTATTGTAAAAAAGAGCCACAAAAGAGTGAATATACGTAGTACCCTATTTCGCTATTTTTAAGACGTTCCACTAAATTAGACGCCCCACAAAATTCTTAAACAAGAAATCAGAAAAAAATGTTTATTTCCTTGTACTTCATAGTCTCCCTACTATCCCCAATTGTGCATGTAGCATTTGAAGCTGACTCACTGCTTCGTTCGCAACTCTGTAGAAATAGCGTCGATCTCTGAGTCCATATTGTTATCAGGGACGATATACAAACAAGGTTGTCTAGCTTTTGGCGGGCTACGGTGTTACTAAATCAATCGACAATACCCAGCATATGTTAACGAAAGCGTAGTATAGAGTATTATTATTATTAAAATGTCTGTCACAAATGCTGCTGTTTTGTGACCATTGGTTTAAGAAATAAAAAAGGAAGCTCTTACTGTAGTAGGAATTTCGTTTCCCGTCAATATCCCAGTATCGCAAATGCATAAATAGATTCTCTCAAAACTTTATTAATTTAAATTTGAAACACTTGACTTATTTTCCTTTCAAAGACGCAGAATCGGATATAACTGGGAAAAAAATGACCTTCACCCCACATCTACACACCCACACACCCCAAACTTATAACTCTCGTTGCTGAAGTTCGATTTATCGGACGCCGGTTAGTTTTTGGAGATATTTTAGGGGAACAAATGCGTCTTATAGGCAGCAACTTAATTTTAATCACATCTATTATGACTAAGTTAATCAATTTCTTGTTGTTGGCACAGTGAGGGTTCACAGAATTAGTAAGTAAATATTGAGTGGCAAAAAGAGAATTCCCTACATAAGGCAATAAATGAGAGCAAGAAGAAAGGACTAATCATCTCATCTAAAAAGTGGTAATCTATAGTCATCAGAAGGAGGAACAGCCCAAGATGCAAACTACAAATTAGGAGGATGAAATTCTTGCAAGTACGCAAAGTTACATCTGTGGAAAATGTTTTAAAGATGGGTGGAAAATGTAACACTAAAAATCGAAGGTACATTGGATAACGAAAGTCGTTCTCGAAAAGCCTAGCAAAATATTAAGAAATCGGAAAGTTTCATTAGAGACAAGGTACAGGGTGCTAAACTTTTATGTAATCTCATTCGTTTTATATGGCAGTAGATTTTGTCCAAATTCTTAAAAAATGAAAGAGTGGCAACAAAGATGCGGTTCTATAGAAGTCTGCTGAGGATCCTATTGAAATGTGGCTAAGGAAAACAGAAACAAAAAGAACAGCTCCACTTAGAATCAGAAAGAAGAATTAGAATATGTAATAAGGAAAGCGGCCTTAGAGAAGTGGATAGTCACAGGTCATTTTGATGATATGTATGACAGAGAAAAGCAGCAAGGAACGTAACTAACTAGCTTGTGTAAATGGATGGCAGAACATTACTAAGAGTTACAAATGATAGGAAGATTTTGTAATCAGTTATATGAGTCTTCGTAATTGTTGTGGTAGGATCCACCTAATTTGCATAGTGAAGTACCAACCATATAAATATGGTTGGTACCGGGAAGAGAGGGATGAATCATGAGATTCAATCCAGAGACATTGCCCGACTGCGACTCAGTCAACACATTCTCCAGGAACGGTCTTACCAGGAATATACAAAAGACTATATGTAAATATTGTGTACACTTTCTTGTTTCAATACATTTTGTTCTAAGTACATTTTGTGTTGCATTATTATTCCATGCATTAGTCAAGTTTCAACAGTAATGATAATATATCTGACACGAGAGGGAAAACGAGAAAAACGTTCACCAAATATTTCAGCACTATTATTATTATTATTTCCCATGATTTCTCTTGTAAACTCATTTCTTTCTGGATCAAAAAATAAAATAAGCTAAATGCCCACATATTTTACATAAATAAAGCCCTACCTAAGATATGATCTCTTCTTTAAAATGTGATCAGAACCTTCTCCAATCAAACTCAGAATCCGAACCACAACTAGAAATATTGATGTATTAATGTGCCACATTTTCGAAGATCTTTAAATATATATTACAGTCTTGAAGAGCTGCCATGTTAATAAGAAATACAATTCATTTTTTTGTGATCTCTGATCATTAGGTCTCGGCGATTAGCTTTGATTGTTCTGTTTTTTGTATTGTAAAGTCCCATAAAAATATGGCAGATTCTATGATATTAACCAGAACTGAATAATGGTCATACCAATTTCTTGCAATTTTCCTTTCGTAAAAAGATTTTCCACAGCAACTATTGGCGCACCCCGTCATACCGTGTTTTATATTCCGGGGACGCTAATACCGTGTAACCTAAAACAAGATGGTAAATAGTTTCTGGATATTCATGACAGAATATGTATTTGGGATCACTGCATTTTTTTCTATATGTTTGCTAGATGATTTCTTGTTAGCAACTATTGTCCAACAAGATGAAATTCCTGTATTCCAGCAATTAATCCTGAACTACGTAACCACTGATGGGTACGGCAGTTCGTCCAAATCATGTCTTTTTTGTACGGGCAGAGTATTGACGATGGAGATGCTTATTTTGTCATGGTTTCTGCATTTGGTACATGGGATTTTCTTTCTTTTTTAGATTCGTTGCAGCTGCAGTAAGTGCACTTCTTCATCCACTTGAAATTCCCTTTCTGTTTGTTGGCTTCCTTTATTACTGAGTAAAGTATCTTATTTCTTTCTTGTTAATTGACACTGGTCATCATGCATTTTTCTCTAGTTCTTAGTTAACATTGAAGACCGATTGATGTAATTTTGTAAGACAGTTATAGTTGAACTAATCCTCTGCCTCCTTCGGATCTGGACACACAGAAGCAATTAACGTCGGTCTTAGAATAATTCATGTGGTAGCAAGTGATAAGTGTTTTCTGGTTCAGTTAAGGACGTTCAATTTCCATGTCTAATATTCTGTCCGATGAATCAAATTCGATAATTAACACCAGACGCAGACGTCTGTAGTATTCTTTCTTACTTTCTCTTTCATTTAGGTATGCTGTATTCCATCTCCTACGCTGACTCCTAGTTATTTATAGTCTTCTTTCGTGTTCCAGTTCCCTGATCTTTGTGACAAAATCTAAATCTATTGAGTGTAATTCGGTAATCTTCCCTTTCTTGAATGTTACTTTTGCAAATTTAAATAATCTAAAATCCACAGCTATGTCGCCACTGAAACATTTTACAATAATGAAGAGACCCTTCAACTCGTTGTCGTCTTTTGGTAAAGTGTTTGAGATCATTCACGTAGAGTAGGTGATTGAACAATTTCTTGTTTAATTTTTATTCATAGCTATTATTGTTTAGTTCATGCGTAAGAGTGATTAAGGACAGACAAAACAGAAAGAGTGACAGGGAAAGACTACTCGTCGGATATTCAGGCATTTGGAAGTGGCAGTCACTTTGGTGTGATTTAGTTATAACGTGGTTTTCTACATTCCCATGCTGTGTTTAACACTAGGATGACCGAGGTGTCATTTTCGACACGTTCAAATTTTCAACAAATTATTATGGAATAACTAGTTTTGGTTCGAAGCTGAGGCTTCTGGGCAATTATTGAATTTTAAAAAAGATGCTTAACAGACTTAATTCTTTAAAAAAATATTCAGTGGAATAGCTGATATTTGAGGTTTTACATTGAATGGCCGATGTGTCGTTTTTGACACCTAGGTTATTTATAGGATAAATGCATTGAAACATTTCTCACAAGCAATAATACTTGTGTCTATGTCCCCATCTATCTATTTATCAATCTATCTATAAACACACACACACAATATATATATATATATATATATATATATATATATATATATATATATATATATATATATAATCACTTTCTTTCAGTATACTAATATTTGTGAATTTCTTTTCAGACTTGTTATTCCTGACTTGAATATTGAATATATTAGAGGTGGCTGCTTCACGGCGTAATGTAAATAAAGATGTCAAAGGAACTGGCCATTCTAGTGTTAAGGAAATTTACTATAACCGAGGAGATTTTCTAGATTTCCAAAATCGTACGTATCCATGAGTGTGGCACACCATCAAAGCTTTTACGAAGTCCATACAGATTTCATCACTGAAATATTCTACAGTATTGAGGAGAACTTTCAACTCATTGTCATGTTTAATAAAAGGTTTGATGGCATCCATATACATAAATGATTGAATGACTTGTTATTCATTTTGTATCTAGAGTTCTATTTAGTTTTTGCGAAAGAGGTATTAGGGATAAAACGAAACAGGATTTGTTACAGGAAACGTCCTTGAAAAATTCTTCCTCGGATATTCAACCATTTATGACAGTGCCTATCGTGTGATTTATATATATATATTTTCTACATTCCTATGATGGCGTTTTTCTTTTATTTCTATAACTTCTTTTTCGATTTCCCTGTAGAAGGTATGTTTGAAACAATTTCATTTTTAATAGAATCTACAAAGATTTTCATACCGTCTTGTTCTTTGTATGACACTGAGGCTGTGAGGTGGTTAAAAATTAAATCTCAGCAGAAAAGGCGTTAAGCCAAAAATGAAATATAAACTGGAAAATAGAGAGAAAGAGAAAATCAAAGACATTTTTTTCTGGCAATGTGGAAGTGGAGTAAGTGTCATCTGGGTTGACTTACCCCTACGAATTTGGAATGATGCACCAAAATTTTATTATTTTTATCTATCGAAAATCTGGAACGCGGATGAAGCAAACTGGGAAATACACGTCAGTGGCAAAAGGCGATTGAGAAATGAAAAGAAAAAATGAACCAGCTGCGCAGTTTAGGATTATGAAAATCGATCCATCATAACAAGTAGGTGATCTGACTTATGTTTTTGCTAAGACAGCGACTGGTCCAAGACTGGAAAGCAGCATATTATTTCATTGTGAATTTCATTGATGAAAACGTATTGGAAAATAATATTTTATCTTTCTCGCAGAAGGTTTAGATGAGAGGGTGATCTGGTTTGCGTTTTTTTTTTCGCTGGACAAATGGGTCCAGAAAAAGATTCATAGAATTGAAATAAGTAAGAATAACCCACGTTTTTTGTCCTACGCACTTTAAAACTTAGATTTATCACAAAGACAATTATGCATGTCCTGAGAAACGGACAGAATTAGAATGCCGAAAAGGAAGAAGGAAGGAGCAGAATTTTGCCAGGCTCATGCGGAGTAAGAGTCTGAGATGTAAAGTGAATTGGAATTAAGGGAAGAGAAATCCTTGTGACTACTCTTAAGGAAGGTGGATCATTATAAAAAAAATATGGAAGTTGGTCAAGAGAGCAGAAATAGAGAACAATGAAAGTCTTTATTGGAATTAATGAAAATTGGGGAATCAACGAAAGCACATAAACATTCGACGCCACGCCAGTTTTGGTCAAAGGTGCATATGAACAGGTAACTTCGGATAGCTCAGAGACTTTGAGCTGAGATTCCTCATTGTGCATCTGAAATCCACGTCAGCTGCAAGCATTTTACATTTCTCTGAGATCAAGAACACAGTGTGAACAGAGTTATGTAGATTGAAGCGGCCAGTGATCAACGGCCAGCTTCGACGTGCATTAGCATTGACCGGCCAGAATTAGCTCCGTAGTTAAAGCGTAGTTCTAAGACTTTGATGACCGCACCACATAAGTGTGGTCACACCACCGGGTGTAGGTGGCGGCAAAAAGTGTTATATCTATGCATTTAACTACAGTTTCTGTTTATGAATTTCCTTGATCAGTGGAACTTAATTTCCTATTTCATTTTATATTTCCACTTGAAACATTTGAATTTCTTGAATTTTCGTCTAGCTTAGTTACTATTATTAGTAGTAGTAGTATCATTATCTTTTGTTATTACGTATTTATGAAGACTCAGTAATCATCCAGTCTTGACAGAGTTCAAAAGTATTTACGTCGTCTTCTTGAAGATGGATAATCTTCCATTCGTTAACTCCTTTCCTGTAGATTAACTGATATCTAGACTCTTGATAGTATATCACTATTTCCCTAGCAAATGTTCAGACGAGCTACATTGCTTAGTGCCACCAATGTAGATAAGAACATCACAGCTAGGACCCGCCATGTTTACCTTACACAGGGTAAACCCCTCGTCATTTCCCTTTGTATTTCATCGGTATATTAAGTGTTTCATTCGGACAGATTCAGCTCTAGAACTGATATTTGGTGGAACAGACGCTCGAGAAAATGGTTCTTTGATGACTTCGATCTTAACTTCTTTAAGTCTAAGGTCCAACGTTATCTATTTTGCATATCCTCCCAATGTGCACATCTTACTCCCCACCATTACGCTTCTATAACGACTGCTTTCAGTAACCCTCTACCTTGAGTGGCTCTTAAGTCGTGTTGTATTTTATGATCTATAGTTTAAAAAAGAACGAGCTTTCACAAATCGCACTACATCTTTCAGTATCCCTGCAGACACCATACAATGTCGGTGAAACGGAACCATAATTCGAATTACAAAACCCATTCCTGAATACTCGTCATGACTGTGAGTGTAAGTGAAACTTCGGTTTTGAGGCTGTAATAAGATTCCGAGCAAGGTTCTGGCATTTTATCATTTTTCCTCTGTCCTTCATGATCACGTTCACAACCTGGCAACGTTTTCGTCTTTATTCGCGTTTATCAAGTCCTCCTTTTCTTTGAATAAAGTGGGGGCGATTTACTATTTTTATTATGATATTTAGTTTGTTTAGCAATAGACAACGCGTTTAGAAGGCAGAAGAAGATTTGTGGTTGAGTATATATCACTATCTATAATCTTTCAAAATGGATGCCACACTAGATTCACGTAAAAAACAAAGAATCATTTCCAGTTTGTGGGTGGAGAACGTGTCGCAAAACACCAGGAGCGGTTTTTCAGGGTGTAAGAAATCAAGACACTTTACATTGTCCAATCATTTGTAGATTATAGTAATGCTTGTACCCATTTCCAAAGTTTGATATTCCAGTTCGGCCAACCAATTTCAGAAGCTTGTTAGGTAGGTTACTCGCTGTTACGCTCTGATCTACTGAGAACCAAGATGAATACAGAAGATCAATCTACTTATCTACAGTATGTCTTACGGGCGTCTACTACGGGCTGTCTGTCATCATTTCATCTATAATTTTTAAATGGTTCGTTCTAATGCTCAATTAATTTTTAATCTATATAACCGTTATCGGCAAAACAGTCTGTTTGGTCTATGGAATTCCCAGTATCCTTTTGGAGAGCCACGTCTCTCTTTCCTCGTTTCCTCTTCATCTTCGAGTAAAAGTTTATGACATTGCAGTCAATAGATCTTTTTATTTATTTCGAAAAAGATTGTCTCGTTTCTTAATATTTTGTCTAGCCTTTTGGAAGGCATAAAATGTTTATGACATTGAAGTCAATCGATATTTTCTTTGTTTCGAAAAACATTGTCTCCTTACTTAATATTTTGTTTAGCTTTTTGGAAGGCATAACATGTTTATGACACTGTAGTCATTCGATCTTTCCTTTGTTTCGAAAAACATTGTCTAGTTTCTTAACATTTTGTTTAGCCTTTTGGAAGACATAAAATATTTATGATTTAGCAGTCAATCGATCTTTTCTTTGTTACGAAAAAGATTGTCTCGTTTCTTAATATTTGTTTAGCCTTTTGGAAGGTATAAAATGTTTATGACATTGGAGTCGATCGATCTTTTCTTTGTTTCGAAAAACTTATCCAGTTACTTAACATTGTGTTTAGTTTTTTTGAAGACATATGATGATTATGACAGTCATGGCAATCGCTACTTTCTTTGTTTCGAAAAACCTTAACCCGTTTCTTAACATTTTATTCAGCATTTTGGAAGGCATAAATACCTTAGGATTTCTTTGTCATATTTCGACTGAGAGTTATAACACCCTCGACTAGCAGATAATCACATTTCTGTATTGCTCGATTTTGATGTCTACAATTCTTTTTCGAATCTAGGGCTACCTGTTTTCTTAACGTCCATACACTGTATCTTCATATAATTTATACTTAGCCATTTATCCTCCCTTTCCTTTGATACCTTGTCTAGGAGTCCCTTCTGTTTTCTTTCTGTGTTTGCCGTCTGTCCAAGTTGTGTCGTTACACGAATGACTGGCGAATGTCTTCGGAGATGTTTATAAAAGGATAAAAAAATTAGGATTAGTGATGTTAATGGTATTTCTAAAGAGAAAAAGGTATCTATTAATGGGGATGAAGATAATACCAGACATAATTCTTCTCGTGTAGACGACAAAAGAACCCAAACAATCATAAGGAAGCGTGCATCTCATCTCTGGCTGAAAAACAGCCGAAATATACAAATATAAATGCTTACATTCAAATGGGGAACACCAGGATTGAGAAGGAAGCAAACAATTTTGAGGACTAGATTTAGAAACAAGAATCTTCTCTATAGATTTCTGTGTGCTTTATCAGCCTCTACTATTAAACATCTTGTGGTTAAATTCAACAGGCTTTAATTTTCTAGATCAATATTCGTACCTTGGCTAAGAAGAAAATACACAATATTTATGTCTAGATATAGAATCTTGTAACCTTTTGTTTATACTAACATGATTTATGTAATTCTAATAGATCTGAGAAATAAATGGAACGGTTTTTATGCTTTCAGTGTCACACACGCACATATGTGTGTGTCTATATGTGTCAATGAAGTACAAGAGAAAGTCAAAAACCTATCGGTACTCTTGTCTAAATTTATGTTATGGTGAAAGTGTATATAATATTTGATTTAACCTCGTATATTTAGGCAACAAATATTCATCAAGACATGTTAGATTTTAAAAAAACGGAAAAGTTATAATTTTTTATTGTAGGTTTCCAAGTTGTCGAGTATTGTGCTCAGAAGCAGACAATCATTCCGAAGCCCATGTTGTTTTATAGTTAAGAAATGAACAAAAAAAATGAATTTCGAAATTAGCACAATACTTAACACATTTATTCGAATATATATATATATATATATATATATATATATATATATATATTTTTTTTTTTTTCTCTCGAAAATTAATTCGGTTGCGTACTTTGGAGAGAAAGCGCGAAAATGTTAACAATGAATACTACTGTTGATATTGCTCACCTAACGAAATCAGTCCTCACGGTCACGGGCGTGTTTATTTAAAAATAAATACGCAAAAATTCCCCTTCGTCTCAACCAGGCGCCAATAGCTTTGCGGTAGAATTTCCGACTGACGCCAAATCAGCCGGCTTGAAGCGATCGGATTTCTTCACACTGATGAGCTGTGATACAGTGTAACAGTCTGTCTGTGGATATCACACACACACATACAGCCAGACATATATATATATATATATATATATAAATATATATTTATATATTTAAAAATATGTTTATAACTTATAACTGCTATAAAAAGACCAAAATTATTTTTATTACCACTCATGATGTGAATAGATAAAAAGTAAAACTGAAAAAAGGGCGAGCTAACCTGTTTCGAACCTCCCGCAACAGAGCTAAATCAAGGTTAACCAATTAAACAGAATTATCATTAAAAGAGTTGCACCATATATATTGGAAAAAATATTGCTTAGATGGTTATTAGTTGAGCGAGGTTCGAAACCGCTTAGCTAGCCCGTTTTACCGTTTTACTTTTTATCTATTATCATCATGCACTTTGTGCATACATGAGAAACTATATATTACTAAGTTTATAAAAATTTACTAAATCAAAGAAATGAAATAGCTATTTTTTGCCGCCATTGTCGAAACTTTTCCTTAAATAATATTTAAGTAATTTAGAGGTATTATGTCAATGTATTTTAGTTTTGGTCCTTTCAAGTTCACGAATTCATTTCTTGGTGGCTGCAGAAACTTGATCAAGAAAAATACTAAAATTTTCTTTCAAATAAGTTTTTATTTTATCTGTGGATGTATAGAGGAGCTCCGTAAATTAAATATATAATATATATCAATTTCAAAATTTAAAGTTATGCAAGGGAGGTAACTTTTGTAATAAAAAGTAAAAATAACTTTTTTAATTATAATATTTTAAATTTAGTATTTTTCTAAAAAGCTTTACTGCTGCAAAAATATAAGAATTTTTGTTGAATTGATTTATTTTGGCTCATAGTTGAATTGAACTTTATTATTATATATATATATATATATATATTAAGATTCTGGGGAGAACTCGACAACATTCAAACTTGAAAATAAATAAAGGGAATCGAGTTCTTGAATTTACCTTCAAATAAATACGCTTGAATTCCATCCTGCCATGCTCCAACGGGTTAGGGGTGGAATCTCGAATGACGTCAATTTATCCGGTTTTCGATCCTAGCTAGAGGCAAGCGAACATCTAGCCACACTGATGAGCTGCGAAACAGTTTGTCTATGCATGACAATGCATATATATATATATATATATATATATAGAGAGAGAGAGAGTGGGGAGAGAGATAGAGAAAGGAGTAACGTTTTGCGTCAGAAACATATACACGTTCTTGGGGGATTCGGCCAGCTCTTGACTGTTGAGCCTTGTGTATTCCTTCCAGAGGTTACACCTATCGCCCTTGCTCGCAAACACCTGCTCTTTGCTGGTGATTTCCACACACATACAAAGATATTTCTATAAAAAAAATTTCCGATTACCTTTCGGTACATTTGTTATTGTTGCTTAGGCTGTGGCATTTATCGAAAATACCGTCCAATCATTGTTTTATGGAAGATATTTTTATAGTAATTTTCTCATAGGCAATTGGTGATTATCGATTATCTTCATGACAGCCATTTCTTATTTTCAAATTATAAAAAAAATGACAAAAATAGAAAAAGCGCCCAGACAATTTCCAGGAATTTCTGCCTCTTTATCTTGTGTCATTTGCTAATTTCAACCAACAACTCTTTTTTTTTCTATTTAAAAGAAAAGAAAAGAAACCCGCCATCAGATCACCACCTCCGCACCCTGATGTGCTTATCCTGAGGAATTGAAAAGAAATTAAAGATAAATAAATAAGATAGATCGTAAATATATTTTCAAACGTTTTCTATATTGATTTTTGTTGGTTGCATGCTTTTGTTTAGCACTATGTCAACACCTCTATGGGTCATTTAATACCGAATTCTAAATATATTGTTCGCAATTTTATTTTAATTTTATAATGATTTAGTTTTAATAATTAACCTGGGGAGATGATGTGGATTCGTGCCTTTCACAAAGGAAATTGCGCGCAAGTTAAGATAATGAACTCAACTGGAAATGAAACTTGGCTTCCGATTAAAAATGCCTTGCCATTATCCACTACACCACCCGCGCATCCAAGCTTACAGCAAACGGAATTCGCAAGTGGTAAACCATTTAGGTACTGAATAGGCTCGAAATTAGCTTTCTGTATTGATATTGTACATATATTTGAAAATATTTAATATCTTTGTCTTTATAGAAAAACGGCTGGTCAACGTCAGAAACTGTGGTCAGCAATAGTTAGGATACATCAGTGAACAAGAGTAACACACACACACACACACACACACACACACACACACATACACACACACACAGAGGCACACGCACAAACAGGTACACGCACAAACGCACAGAAAATGTTAGAAAATATAAACAAATGCTAACATAAAATTTAATTATTGTTATGGGGTGAACGATTTTTTTTTCTCTTCCACCGTATAAATCCGAATACCTCGTCGCCAGATTTGTTATGGAGTGATTTCACAGTGGAAGCTTGTATTTGTACTAAGTCGGTCCTAAAATAGGTTCGACGTACAAAACGTTAGGAATTCATATAATAGGTATGACGCAGAGAAATCTGGTTGTGGTCGCTGATACTTTAGTATTCGACTAACTGTCGTCCGGCATCAACTGACTGACCAACTCACTGAGCAACTGACTCGTTACTCTTACTACCCCTACTTATTATAGGTGAGAGAGTCTATTAACTATAGAATAGGTGTGTTTCACTATAACAATTATACACACATCCTCTCTAACCTGTGAAAATATATTGTCCTATTTAAGTTCCTATTAACTCCTGTTTTTGCCATCTTCCATCCGTTAGTGCAAGGTTGCCAGGTTCTTTGTGCTTTGCTTTCCCCTGGTCCTCTTATGTTCAGTATGTCCTGTGAGTATAAAACTTTCCATACCCACTTTCCTCATGTGACCCCGGAAATCTCCACTCATATGAAGCGTGTTTGCATTTTGTTGCCATTTTCTTAAGAAATTCGCTATTGCGCATATCTTCGATCCATAGTATCCTCATCATGTTTCTGTAGAATTACATTTCTTTTGCTTTAAGTCTCTCGTTCATCTATGAGAAGATTGTCCAGCATTCACTTACATATATGAGGATTGACATTACATAACAGTTCTGTATTCTTTTTTGTGTCTAACAATATTTTCCTCTTTCTTAATACTTTGCTCAGCTTTTGGAAACCATATTTCGTTAATGTTGAATGCATCATATTTTGGAATGCTTTTTTGATTAGGCTGGTAATATTTCAGAATTGCCTTGTATATAATAAGAAAAAAAGAAGAAATAAGTATATAGAAGAACTGTATGGTGACGATGTCGAATTCATAGACACGCTCACATATATTTAACCGTTTAATATTCTGTGGGGGCATAGCGCATTATATGTACTTTTATATATATATATATATATATATATATATATATATATATATATATAAACATACTATATATCTACAGAGCGTAAAATATCTCTTCATTGATTATATCTAAAAAAGGTAGGCGCCAGTAAAGAAACAGAAACGTCATATTTATCTTTCTAGCTAGACAACTTATCTTTGAATAAATCGGGGAAATAAGAAAAAAACGATCTTAATCTGCAGACAACCTCTCTCATGCTCATATTTTATATTTATAATGGCTGCAATAAAAAAAAGATGTAAAAATAACAGTATATATATATATATATATATATATATATATATATATAATACAGGCAAAAAGTCTGGGTCCACCCAGCACTTCTTTAAAAAGTTTAAATGAGATATTTTTAATAGCAACGATACACTTTTAGGAACTAGAATGTATATGCTTTTATTTTGACAACAAATAAGCAGTTATCTATAAAAAAAAATAAAATATCATACAACAATACCATATTTTGTTTTTATCAATAAAACCACCACCTGCTTTAATTACTGTTTTACAAATTCTTCGCCTTCTTTCCAGATTTTTTTGAAAAAAATACACGGCATACCTTCTTCAGAATTGATAAAGCTTACTCATTTCTAACTCTGATATCTAATTTATCCCATACTCATTCAAAAGGAGTGAGTTCAGGAGACTGAGGCGGCCAAGTCATCATTTCCAAAATTTCATTCCTTTTTTAACTCAAGGTAATTTTAACATAAATTAACACTATGTTTTGATAGATGATTTTTCCAGTTATGTGTAAACCTGATGGTATGGAATGTCTTTACAGAATCGAATGATATTGACCCTTTTTTCATGATTCCTTTGATCTGAATCAAATCCCCAGCCCCACCTCCCCATACCATAACAGACCCACCACCATGATTAACTGTTAGAACCACGCATTCATCATTCAGTCTTTTTTTCTTTCTTTTCCTGGCTTTCTTTTCACATGTATTTTCCTCTTATTACCAAAACGTTCAAATTTGAATTCGTCCATGTACAATGCATTCTGCCACACTTTTATGGTCCAGGTTTTATTCTTTGTTGCCTATGGACAATTTTTTTCAGGTTAGTGGTTGTTGCGTAATGATATGACAAATATTTTATTGGCGTACATTGGGACTGTTGGTATCAATAAACTATATTTTGAGCCTGACAGCCTGCTTCAATTTATGGCTACAGGGCATCCATCTTCCGATGGCCACTTCTTTCTGGACAACGTACTGTATCGCAAATCAAACATAGATGCAGATTAGTCAATAAAAACAGCAATGGATTTTCTGTGTTAAAGAGGCTTCGACAGTTATCGGATGTCAATAAAATCAAGCGTTTTCTGGATGTGGAGTAAAGGGGGAATAAATCTTGAATGTGCAGTCTACAAATATAAAAGTATTGCGGGAAGCCATTATACAAAAATGGACGCAAATTTCAAAATAGTGCTTCCAGAACATTAAATTCATGCCAAGAAGAACTGATGCGGTCTTAAAGATTAACCGGTGTCCAATCCGGTGCTAAATCTTAACTATTAAAGTGTATACTATAAAATTAATAGCTGAGTTAATTTATAAAGATTTATTACGTTCTACCGAAAAGGTATGTTTGTTTAAATTTTTCTTTTATTTATTCAATTTTCGAATAACATTAATGAAAAGATACACATATATTTTAATTTAAAATATTGTTCCCAAAATTATGAGAACGTATCTGACAAAAGCCCTTGAAAATTATGACTTCATAAATATTTTGACATATAATTTACAAATAGTGTTTGCGACAATGTCCTCGGAGATGAAATGAAAAAGAAATCTGGACAAATGAGAAAAATCTTTTCGATAGAACGAATGTATATTATATGACATTTGATTTAATTTTGTAATGTACCGATAAAAAATTCCGTAAATGTTACGAAAAATAAATGAACAAGACAAGAAGTCTGATCGAAAAGTATCGGAATTGGTGATATAAAAAGACAAGTACAAAATAGATCTATTCGTCAGCCACACACATTACCCATCGTCGTTTTCATTGATGGAAGTATTCATAGAACAACTTTTGGGGTATGGCGAACAGCCGTCTGGTCATATTCTCTACGATGTTTTGAAATCCTCTTCCTTTCAAATGGGATTTAAATTTTGATAAAGAAAATTTTGCAAAAGGCGAGAGTTGGGAAATATAGACCTGGAGAGTGTTGTCTTGGCTAAGAACTACTGCAAAATCATGAAATTAGCAAAACGTGATGGAACATCTGCGGTTTCTTGGCTAAGAACAACACTGATGGAACATCTGCGGTTTGGTGAGACAACCGCACTCTACACACTTTCCTTCCAAGCACTGCAATAAACAACAGAAATTAGCGAAAACGGTTTCAGCCTGCGTACTTTCGCTCCGGTACCCTAATAGCAGTCCCGATACTTTTTGATTGGACTTCATATGCTGACATTTTGTTTTTAGATGGAACAGCTATTAAAATTTTCATATGCTTTCCGTAGAGTCAGCGTGTTAAATTATGGTCGGCGCTGTTGCGTTCAATTTCCCCTTTATTTGTGGAAGGGCGTGAGTTTTCTTTGTCACTTCGGGGTGAAATAGTAAGGTTGACTAAGCTATATAGTCTTGGTTACGCAATAAATTTCAGAAAACAACTCTGAATTCTACACCGTACAGAAAACCAGCCCATCAACTTTCGTAAGAGCTGTCATGGCAATTTTCCGATGTTAAAGAGAAGAAAGTTGTGTAATCATTTTGATCCTACTATGCCAACACGTTAAATAAAGAATTCCCTCTTATTTTTGTTTCTCTGAGTCACAACAGACAGAAAACCAATCCAACAGTATTCCTGGAAATTTAAATATAATAAGGAGAAGGAAGTTGTGGAGTGTCATGATTATGCATGCTCTAAAGAGCTGATACGTTTGAAATGAATCTATTTTCTTATTTCACATTGCATCGCACGGGTTTATTTTACATTCTACCGTCGAATGTGTTACAAATAAAAAATAACAATCCTTACCTTTTGGGCGGGAAGTATTGAACCGCACTACCAAACTCTCGAGTAGAAATATTTATGTTGTTTCATTCTATATTCTTGTAATTAGACAGTTGAAAATTCTGGTACGCATAATGAGGAAAGAAGGCTTGGATAATTTGACAGTCAAAGTGGCATTGAAAGTAGGAGTGGAAGAAAGAAACAGAGAGTAACATACAAAACGATGGCAGGACGGGATACAGGAAATGAATTTGAGAAGAACCATAATCGCGCACGTCCTTAAGGGACAAGAAGAAGAAGAAGAAGAAGAATCTGGAAATTGCAGGGTAGAGTGGAGACTGTAGACTTGGTAGTTAACAATTAAAAAAAATGTGAATTATATAAACGGTGAGAAAAGCAGTGTGAAACAATTGCATTATCATTCTAAAGAATAACCACGATAACGCACTGTTTATACATAAAAATAAAAGAAGATGTGGAGAGCCAGAATCGTATATGCACTGAAAATATATCCCATTTAAATTGAGAGTGTTGGGATGAATCATTGTCACACAATAAAACTCATGGCAGAATTGCTACAAAAATGGCTTTCAATTAATTTTAAATCGTCATAATATCTCAGGTTGATTATCATCATCAGTCCCATAAACTAATGTGGTCGTAGGGTCACAGCGTAGCCAAGCACCTGACCAGCGCTCTCCATCTGTCTTTATTCGTGCCAATGTCTGTATCTGTGAATTGTCATAATTTTTGGTAAATATTTCTTTTCATGTTATTCGAGTTTGTTTTTATGGAAAATAAATTAGTTGTTTATTTTTCGATCCTTGATCATTGTTTGACTGTCGTAGAATGTAAATACAGCCTGAATGTTGTGATGAAAAAGCAATTAAAGCCAGTTGAAAAGAAAAACTAATCATAAATTAATAGTTGAACTAAAATCTATGAGAGCTCTTATTCGGTAACCCGACTTCATGAATGTAATCGTAGTTTAATTGATCGTTTGGTTCCATAATATTATTGCTAATATTTCTAAGTGTAAAGTTAAGATCTATGCTAATAGTTTCTTTGCCTGAGTAAATCTATACCAGCTACTTGTTTTCCTATCCTCTATGTTCTTCACAAATTTAAATGAAACGTCAATCGTCATCTTTCTCCTTGAATCCTAGTCTTTTAGTGCCTTCCCTTCAACGTTTTCTCAGTTTTATTCACTCAAAGTAACCCCCAGCGTTATAGTAGATTTATCGTCTTAATATGCCTCTTGATTCCTCGGGGAACATAGGACCGCAACAACACCTCTTCAACGGACTCGGTTCTGGACGATCCTCTTCAGCTCGGATTATGTCGTGCCACCTGCCTTCACCTCTGCGTCAACTCTTCTGTGCCAAGTCTGTTTTGGTCGACCCACTTTTCGCTTCCATTGGGAATTCTAGTCAATGTCCTGCTTGGTGGGGGGCACTAGAAACAGGCTTGCGGAGTGTGTAGACGATCCATTCCTATTTCCGTTTCTTGATGTCAATCTAGATTGGGGCTTGTCTCGTTGTTGTCTCGTCGACTTCCGGACACCTGATATTAAGGATTTTCCTGAGACATCGGTTGGTAAATATCTGAAGTCATGGTGGACGCTGGTCTTGGTTACCCGCCAGGTTTCTGAGCCATAAAGTACGACCGAGTTGACGTTGGGTGTTGAAGATCAGGATCGTGTTGTAAAGTGAGAGGGTTGTTGCTATCCAGATAGCTGTATCAAGCTTACAGCAACCGCCGTCTGTCTAACTCTCTGCATTAACAGGGAGGAACCCGGACAAAGCTTTGCCTAGGCGGGTTCGAAGGCTATATTTTTGGCCGGGCCTACGGGCTCGGATGACCAACATAAAACTCGGCCTTGTGCCACATGCTACCCCACGTGGGGGACAGCTAAATATAGCTAATCCAGATTGGCGGCAGAGTGTTAAAAGCATGTCGGGCTTTGTTGATTTCACACTTGATATCTTCAACTGCCCCCTACAACTTTACTGACGACGCTTCCAAGACTTATCGATTTCCTTGAAATGATAACAAAATCCAATTAAATTTATAGAATAGAAGATGTTTTGTATGTCTGTTAATAACAAAATGTGATCAGATGTTAAGCAATGTCAGTAGTCTCAAATCCTTGGTCACGATGACATGATTTGTAACTTCGGGCAAGCACAATGATCGAAGACTTCGGAACAAGGCTTGGATCAATAGATGGCATGATTTTCAAACACTTACCAACAGTACCGCACGCTGGGACGGCATCCCAAACATAACTTACTTTTTTGAAGAAGCGAACTTAGCGAGATTTGTGTCCAGTTCCAGTAGTGGCTACAAAACTTTCCAATCTCTTAACCACGCGCCAATAATAATAATAATAATAATAATAATAATAATAATAAAATCATTAATAATAATAATAATAATAATAAAATCATTAATAATAATAATAATAATAAAATCATTATTATTAATAATAATAATAAAATCATTATTAATAATAATAATAATAATAATAAAATCATTATTAATAATAATAATAATAAAATCATTATTAATAATAATAATAATAAAATCATTATTAATAATAATAATAATAATAATAAAATCATTAAAAATAATAATAATAAAATCATTATTAATAATAATAATAATAAAATAAAAAATTATTAATAATAATAATAATAATAATAAAATCATTATTAATAATAATAATAATAAAATTATTATTAATAATAATAATAATAATAATAATAAAATCATTATTAATAATAATAATAATAATAAAATAAAATAATAATAATAATAAAATCATTATTAATAATAATAATAATAAAAAATCATTATTAATAATAATAATAATAAATAAAAAAATAATAATAATAATAAAATCATTATTAATAATAATAATAATAATAATAAAATCATTATTATTAATAATAATAATAAAAATCATTATTATTATTAATTAATAATAATAATAATAATAAAATCATTATTAATAATAATAATAATAACAATAATAATAATAATAAAAATCATTATTAATAATAATAATAATAATAATAATAATAATAATAATAATAATAATAATGAAGGTTATAATAACTAGAAATTCCTGTGAAAATTTCACGGTTTTCTATTCTAATTTGTTGTTGAATCTTAATTCTGAAGTAATGAATGAATATGATCCTGGCGAGTTCTATGGCCATAAGTCTCCACAGCAATTCCCCACATCGTTAAATATTTGAGCTTAACAAATTTAACGAAATATTGCACTAACAATCATGAATATGAATGCTCATCATCATTTTAAGAAGTGCAGGGTGCAAATGAAACGATTTGGAATTTATTAAAACAAATCTTCCTGTTTCTTAATACATTGTTTAGCTTTTGGAAGACATGAGAAGATGGTTCATCATTCACTGCCATATGGGCGGACTGGCATTAAATAGAAGTTCAGAACTTTTTCTTTGTTTCTAACAAAATATTCTACTTTTTAGTACATTGTTTAGCCTTAGGAAGACATGGAGAGATTGTCCAGCATTCATTGGCATATAGGAGGATTGATATTACATAGAAGTTCTGCACTCATTTCCTTGCTACTAATGAAGTCTTCCTGTTTCTTAATACTTTGTTTATCTTTTGTGAAGAGACGAGGAAATTGCCCCAACTTTTCGATTTCACTGTAGCAGCAGTTAAACACTTTTGTCTTCATTTCTTTCTTTATTTCATTCATCTTCTGACTAAAACCATGTATTGTCTTTTCCCCTTTGATCAAAACGGAATAGTCAATTATTTATGAGATAATGACGGACGTAACGGTCTCCAGAACAAACGAAGAGAGGGGCAAATGATTGATATATATATATATATATATATATATATATATATATATATATATATATATATATATATATATATATATATATATATGTGTATGTGTGTGTGTGTGTGTGTGTGTGTGTGTGTGTGTGTGAAAAGAAAGAACAGTAAGATATATAATCCGGTGTTCTTATAGATATTTTTATTTTTACAAAATAGTGCTCAATGTAAATTTACAAAGGATGTCAGAATTCATTGAAAAATACATCCCTACCCCTACCTAAACGAAAACACTTCTTCGAACGTAACTAATAACTGATACATCAAAATACAGCGATAATGAACACGCAACCACCCCTTGTCTGGATGAATGGATTGCTCTGTATCCTTGGAAACGTGAATTATGAATATTTGCAGTGCATCTGAAACCCAGTAATTTTAAAAAGTTACTCCAAAATTCGCTTGAGGATGAAATGGAACTAATGTCTTTAATTTAATTACAAAATTAAATTCGAAGCTTTTAGCTTCCATTTTTTAAACATGGTTAGAACTGTGTAGCGAAAAAAACATATATTAAATCAGTTAATTTATAATATTATATATATATCTTTCTATCTATCTATCTATCTATATATATATATATATATATATATATATATATATATATATATATATATATATTTAAAAAAATCAGGAGCTCAGTTGAATCCGCTACCTTGGTTTTATAGTCAGGCGAGGTGGAAAATTTAAAAAAAAAAAGGTTAAAGCCTTACAACAATCACAACAATATTTGCAACCTCTGCCCACAGGGAAAATAAGCAATTATGATATTTCCGGATCCAAAGAACGTTTTAAAACAGTAATCCGAGCTCTATATCCCTGTTTACATATTAGAAAATTATTTTTATTATTATTTTCTTTGATTTCTGGCGTTTACACATTTCTTTCTAGGTCCCGCTCAGGGACGTAAGGTTAGAAATGGCATCATGACACTTTCCACTGACAAAAAAAAAAAAAAAAAAAATACATAAATAAAGCCCTTCGTAAAGTGTGGGCTGTACTTGTCAAAACAATTTTTTGTATCTCTTTGAGGCATGGACTTCCAGGAATCCCTTCAATTAGTCTACTGGAATATTTTCCGAACAATCCTAGGGCTCCAACTACAACAGGGATTGTTGATGTTCCCATATGCCATATTTTTGAGATTTCTATTTCAAGGTCCTTGTATTTTGACAGCTTTTTGAATATCTTCCAAGATACATTGCAGTCAGCAGGGACTGCAATATCAATAAGGAGGCACTTTTTATTATTATTATTATTATTATTATCATTATTATTATTATTCCTCTCTTTCTCATACATCCAACGTCGTGAATTGTTTATTTTTTTGTAAAAATAATAATATAGCGTTAATTATTATTTTTTTTAAATAAAGTGTTGAGTGGTGATTGAATAAAAATCGCCTGAGGATAACATATGTTAAGCGAATTCAGTTGACCTGATTTTTAAAAGCTCTACATGGTATTTTAACATTTACTTTATTTTTTCACACGTTTATTGAGCACTTTTTAATACTGCTGTTTCATGGTCTGATTCAGCTCTGACTATTAACCTATTATGTATTATATATATATATATATATATATATATAGTATCAGGCTACCCATCTATTGATGCATGTATATACCAGAGACAAAGAATGCGGAGTGTTTAGAAAATGTATATATGCTTTGAATGATAATAGAACCATTGCTTATTAAAATTTAGGTCGTACAATAACAGATTAGAAAAAAGAAAAAAAAAAAACAGTTCACTTTCCGTCCACCTCAACATTTTCGGATTAAGGAATAGATTTTAGGCATTTCTGGAGTTTATCTCAAACTCTGCCATATTTTATGATCTGAGGTGTATGTGAATTAATGTGTGGATATAGAATTTAGTAATCGCTTAGATTTACTTCCACCCCTTTTTTTATATTAAGAATGTTCTTTAAGGTCAGAGGGCAAATATTTATTCTGTAACCAGTTTTGCATTTATGAAACCCAGAAACTAACCGATAACCTAAATAGTATGCATATAAAATACTTTTTAAAGAAAGAAAGTAAACAATTTGACCTTCTGTAGAAGCTGATATTTCTGTGGATATCTTGCTATAGATAATGAGATTGACATTCAACGTTTACTAAACAAAAATGAAAAAAAAAAAAAGGAAAAGAATAAAAACAAGCAGCTTCTAAAAATAAGTAAAAAAACGTTCAAGGGTTGTACGCTGGTTTTTGATTTCTTCTGAACCTACCAGGGAGAGTTGGTTTAGGTAAAAGAAATCAATAAAATAATTCACTGATACTACAAGCGAAGAATTTGGAAATAAAGAAAAAAGAAATGTAAAGATAGTAGGTTTAAAGAGAGCGGTGTCTTTTGAATTGGAACTAGGAAGGATATGGAGAATTGAAAGCGCCTTCAACATACACACATACTCAAACACATGCTTTATTTCATACGATAGACAAGGAATATTTGGTTAATTTATTATGTATTTTCTCTTGTTTTCGTACAAGGGCATGGTTGCTTAAAGAATATACAGAAATCGTTCATAGTACTCATTGATTCTAATGTTTTCAACCATTCTTTGGTCAACTTCAGCAAAAATTCCTGGGCATCATTTGTCAGAAGAGAGGATGATGAACTCACACTGATGCCGTTTTAGTGTTTGTGATACATAATTTTGTAGTTTAAGAATGAAATATCAAATTATTGGGAAAATAATCACAATCCGTTGCATAGAACATCGGTATCTCTAGCCCGGTAACAGGGGTTTTCAATAAATTTATATTAGATTTTTGATTAGGGCAATATTTCATAAAACAATAAGGTCATTCAATTTGAGAGTATGTGTGTCTTTTAGGGTGACTAGATAATTCCTGTTGTAGACGCCTGACCAGGCATTTTTCTTAGCATCCACAGGGCTAAGCTACGGTTGATACAGTAACTATTCTCACCTGAACTGACTTTAGTTAATGTTTATTGTGGTAAGAGCCAGTTACCCTACTTACTATCATGAATGGACTGATTCATTCAGGTAGTTCTGGGTAAAGACTATGATACAATTGCAGTGACTTGTCTCGCTGAGTATTGAATACTACTATCACGACTGATTCTGTTGATTTAGGTGTTATTTCATGCCAGACCCCATGCTAGACCCCACATCACAACAGCATTTCTGGGAGAGAGCGCCTAATCTGCCGTGATTAAAAATTGAGCAAGTTCAGCAGTCTCAAATCCTTGCGTACGACGACATGACTTGTGATTTCGGGCTAAGGCCAACCATCGTCGGCTTTGGAACAAAGCTTGGGTCAACACATGGTACGGTTTTCAGGCACTTTCCAAAAGAATCGCTCCATAGGGTCGACTCCCAAACGTAACTTGAAGAACAAGATTTCAATTCTGTTCTCATTGTGGGAAAGGTAAGATTAAAATTATTCAACCATGCGCCAATAATAATAATAATAATAATAATAATTACAGCTCAGGACGAAAGTAATCAGACCCTATCACTGTCAAATAATCAAAGGTAGAACTAACCCGAAATAAAGCATCTGCGGAAAATATGATGAAACTGTCGACCATATTATCTCAGGATGTCCGGAACTTGCAATAATGAATATACCCAGAGACATAACAAGGAAGCGACATATGTGCACTGAAAGATAGGCAAGAAGCACAGAATTGAAACCACTGAGAGATGGTATGGCAATCACCCAGACACAGTTACCCAAAATAACGATGTAACTATCCTCTGGGACATACCAATTCAAACTAACAGGCAAATAAATGTCAACAGACCTGATATTATCATAAAGTGTTGGCTTATTGACAGAGCAGTATCATCTGACAGAAACACCTCCATGAAAATTATCGAGAAATTGTCGAAATCCTGATTAACAGGATTTGTGGAAAGAAGACTAGGACTTCCAATAGTAATCGAATCTCTAGGCCTCGTTAGAAAAGGAATGGACAATTTTACTAACATTGTTCCATGTAACATCAATATAAAATCTGGCCAGAAAATCGCTCTACTAGGAACATTCCATATACTAAGAAAAGTGCTATCAATTAAATGACAATTCTCTTATATTGCCTAAGGACCATAGTTTCGACCTGGCTAGGAGCAGGATAGTCGTATGTAACCCTTATCTCACTTTATGCAGCCATAGAGTTCACGATGATTATAATCTCGACTGCGGTCAACCTACTACTGAATCGATGCATTATTATCATTATTAATGCAATAATTAGAGAAGAGAGATATTTAGAAAAATAAAAGAAAATAAATAGTGTTTAACAATGTTTAATAATATTTCGACACTGCCTGTCCTCAAATTATATTTAAAAACATTCCACACGAATGTAAAATAAAATATTTAAAAATTACAAGCTTTTGTTCAAATGTTACTCTCTGGAGAAAAAAAAGGTACGGATAATCAGCCTAACAGCAGTCAGTGCGAATGGAATGCAACTAATATGTGCGTAACATGATAGGAAACGGGCTCCTGGAGATAGTTTAATAATTAGTAAGAGTAATTAAACAAAACATATGTAATATTTCTGCCATTTTATTCATTCCCGTGTGGTGGGACATTAGTAATTTTTCAATGGAGTTATTTCTATATATTCTAAGGGTTGAAATTTTGGTGACTACTGGATATTTTTTCAGATATGTACCTTAAGAAATAGTAGACATTCGGTATAAAATATTCCTCAAATTCTGTTGATGGAATGTTGGTGTGCCGGACATAATACTTGTGGCGATTAAATCATGAGAAAAAGAAAAAAAAAATATAAAGGAAAAAGGACAATAAAAGAACAAGGATTGAGAAGAAAAATGATAAAGATTGGCATTACGTTTAACTTTTTGAAAATCAAAGTTGGTTGGAAAGCCACGACATATTTTTAAATATTTTCACCACAATTAATGCTATAAAATCTCTATGACTGAAGTTGTTGCTCAGTGTGAGAGAATAGGAAAAATAAAACATCATTAAGGAGAGAGGCCAATAAAAGAACAATAAAAAATAAGACAGATTAACATCACATTTCAATTTTCGAAAATTAAAGTTGACTAGAAGCAAGAAACCGGAAGAGATTTACGCAGTGTTAGATGGGAAGTGTGTTCGGTTCGCTGGGAAGTATGTTTGCTGAGATGTGTGTTCACTGGGAAGTATAATTGTCGAGATGTGTGTTCGCTTGGAAGTATATTCGCTGGGAAGTGTGTTCGCTCGGAAGTATATTTGCCGAGATGTGTGTTCGCTGGGAAGTGTGTTCACTGAGACTGTTAGTAGAGAATTTACAGTTACATCTAACGATTTTAAAAGCAAAATAATGAGACCTTGCCGCCAATGTAATCCTCACTTAAATTCGCGAAGTCTAGACACCAAAAATTATTATTATAGAAAAGACACAAGGAAGCTACGTCACGGCGGCTGAAAAATGACTGAGGCCGAGATTTCAAGTCAGGACCAATAACATTGAAGGTTCTTTGTATTTTATCAAGAATCTCTAACTACATTGGAGAAACACCAGAGCAGATGTGAGAGCAATATTCGATGCATGAACGAATTTGTGATGGAATTGACTTGACATGGTGTTTCATAATAAACAGGATTTCCTCGTTTCTGACTGTACAACGATCGAAAACACCCACTGGGTTTTGAGTTTTATCGTTTCTATTCATTTGTCTGATGTTTTTGTTTCGTTTGAAGGACATGTTAGGAGAGTTGGGAAACAAATCTCTTTAAAACCCCTTTGCAAAACATATTCATAGTTGTCGTGTATTATTATTATTATTATTATTATTATTATTTTATTTCCTTTAGTTTCTGGTGTATACTAATTTCTTTCCGGATCCTGAACAGAGACACATGTTCAGAAATAGCATCATGACATTTTCCGCTGGGCAATTTTGAAAAAAAACACACACTTATTTTACATAGATTAGGCCCTTCGTAAGGTATATACCGTACTTGTGAGTAAATTTTTTTGTATTTGCTTAAGGCATGAGCGACCAGGGATTCCTTCACTGAGTCCATAGGCATCTTTTCCAATCAATCCGAGGACTCCAACTACAAGTGGAATAGTTAAAGTCATCATGCGTCACATTTCTGAGATTTCGATTCCCAGGTCCCTTTTATTTTGGCAGTTTTTTGAAGATATTCAAAGATATTATTATTATTATTATTATTCTGTTAATAAATCTGGAAAAATAAGCAAATAAAAGCATTTTGAGAATAAAATGAAAACTATCGTACTTTAATATTACTGTTATACCTATTATTAATGGAGCATGGGTATAAATACAGAGACAAAAAAAAAAAAACGCGTAACCATTTCGGAATACCAAGTCCTGTAGGTTTGGATATACGGTCAGGTTAATGGATAATGACTGACAGTTGGAAATCAGAGAGCCGAGTTCCAATTCCAGTCATGGTAATACTTTTAGCAAATTTATGAATCAACCTCTTCTCCCACAGCTCTGAATTAATTAGCATGAGTAAGTCATTATTGTCTCAAAATTTAATACGATCCGAAAATATTTTCTAAACCTTAAATAACCCACAAAATGTTGATAAACAATAATAAAACATGCAATAAATCTACTCTTATTTTTCTCAAGGTATTTGGAGTTTCAATGTAGAGTAATAATACATTACATAAGGTTACTGAAGAATTACTGGCACGATCCAAGACAAGTTTTCAAAATACATTCTTGGTCTAGTCATGTGCTTTTCATAAATATTCTCTCTCTCTCTCTCTCTCTCTCTCTCTCTCTCTCTCTCTCTCATTTTCCTTGGAAATTGCATTAGCTAGAAAAGATGATAAGGAGTTTTGTCAAAGAGATCGGTGTTTCTTTATCTTTTTTGACCAATGCACCATTTTCACCATCACTCAGAATATCATTCCCCCTTTCCAATATTATCTGACTGAAAATCTGCATTCAAATAATATGCATACTGTTATGTTTTGCATACCTCAGAAGTCGTAGTATAGTACTCCGTGTCCTGAATAGCATCCGTTGCCTATGTTCGCCAGTTGTTCTCTATTTATACTTGTCTATCTAATTATTTGCATACGATACTAGACATATACTACGGAAAATTTTAATTCTTTTCCATATAAGAAAATATACATTATATACATTAATTTTATATACGACTTTTAGAAATTAAATTGCAATATAAAATGATAATGGCTTTTAAAATTTGAATTCATGTACAGTAATTTGTTTTAACTCATAACAAATTATTAAATAAATAAACTAATGCATACTTCAATAAACAAAAGATTCAATAAAATTTTAGTGCATTTTGATTGAACAAACAAACTTCTGTAAATAAAAACAAGAAAAAGTACAATTTTCTCTTCCCCTTGAAACATTTATATACCCATTCCCATGGGGTATTGACCCATAGTCGAGAACCCCAAGTTCTAGAGGATTTATGCTGGAGACATGTAAGATTTCAGCGATTTTAAAATCGAGAGATGGCTTTATATATATATATATATATATATATATATATATATATATATATATATATATATATATATATCATCGATTTTTATGACCATTAATTCCGTATTCAAACTAATACGGGCATCTGAAATATATGTATCCGCTAAACATATCGTTTATATGCATACACACGCAAACACACACACAAACACACACACACACACACACACATATATATATATATATATATATATATATATATTCATGTATATATAGTACTGGTAATAGAACCGTTGGTATATAATCAAGGTGTATCCTATTAAACATTAAAACTGATCAACAGAGAGCTCAATGTCTTTATTATAACAAAGTATACATATATATTTACGGTAAAAACTAAATATATTTGTTCTTTCTCTCAATTGATATATATATATATATATATATATATATATATATATATATATATATATATATATATATATATTCAAATATGAGAAAGTACCAATGGAGTAAAATTCCTGTTCGTAGCATTTACTTTTAAAAAAGTGCTCCATATAAAGTAGTGCAAAGTATTATTATAATATTTTCATAAGAGATTATAATAAAAACATTTTAAATGGCTACACAGAAGCTTTTATTTGTACCGATTTAAAGTGTTTTTATTATAATCTTTTATAATAAAAAGGTAATATATATATATATATATATATATATATATATATATATATATATATAACTTTTTATATCACACAGAAACTCATATTTATATATGTATTCATCCTTGAACAAGTTGAAATAGACCTAATAGGAGTCTTAGCCGTGGTTAAGAAAGCCATAAAAACGTGAAGGCGAAAAGATAGTAATTCAGAATGAATTGCAGATGAAACAAGTAAACAGTTGCGAAGAGGTCATTTGAAGAGAGAAAAAGAATCTGTATTAATGTAGCCCACAGAGACAATACCAGAGAGTCTACATACCAATTGCTAAGCATTGACTATAAAGAGTTAGAAATGAGGTGACCGTCAGGAAAGCAATTGGTGGGAAATGTCATCCACTGTGAACAGTGTAAACGGGAATGGTTTACTCGTCCTTATCAGAAGTACGAGGAGTGGAAGACCTATATCAATTGCAATCTTTTCCAAAAATCAAGTCAGATGTCTAAGCATCAGAATTATTTTGGAATCAGAATTAATTAAGAATCCCTTTAAGGTTGGACTGAGAACTTTTCAGCGTGCATTTCATATCAGCACAGATAAAAGTATGTTTTAAATGATAAAGGAATAAATAAATAAAAAATGCAACATAAATTTATATCGAGTTTTCAAGTGAATCCCCCAATGAGCCCTCTTGTTATGAACAAGAACAAAGCTTATCAAGGTGGTTACCTTTGTTCCAACAGACAATAGACTCAACGATTTAGAGAACGTGAAAAGATGGAAATAATAACCAGACCTTGAGAAAAAAAATTGCAAAAGGTTTACTCATAGCACAGAAGTAAAAGGAAAAATTCCAGAAAGGCGTTAAAACGGAATGGAGAAAAAAAACCCTAAAAAAAAAAACGCAAAAAAAAAACGAATCCTTCTAAGAGTTGCAAGCGAACGATTCATTTCAAAAGTTAAACAGATCATTAAGGTACGGGGCAATTTCGCTTGAAAAAAAATGAAATTACTATGTAATATACCCCCTTCTATACAGCAGTGAATGTTGGGAAATTTCCTCACAAGTGAAGAGAAAACTTGAGACAATTGAGATTTTGACGCTACAGAAGAATGCTGAATACGAGGAATATGGAGAATGGGAACAGAACGAAATTTGTATTTAGAATCAGAGGGAGACACATTTGAAATTGTTCGGACACATAATGACGAAAGGAAACTTGGAAAATTTGACACTCAGATGATATCTTGAAGGCAAGAGGAATAGAAAGAATCGTTGTGTAACGTAACTAACGAGCATATGTAAAGTGATGTCATCATAGGCATTGGCATGTATATTAAGTGGGCAAATAATGCTTAGAGCTACAAAGGTTAGGAAGAGGTGGAGAACCGTGATCATCTATTTCAGAAGGAACATAACGCATAGCAAGAGCCATTCATGAAACAGCATTCCTAAAATCATCTAGAATCGTAAAGTTAATACAGGAAGAAAAAAGAGACTTGTTTTCGCTTTTTTCTCCACTAACTTCTGTTAATTATAGTTTGTGTGTGTGTGGGGGGGTTAAAGAGTAAAAAAAAATGAAGTTCCTTATTTGTAGCAAAGACAATGTGTAGTAAATTAAATGTCAATTTGGTAAGGGTTCACCTTCTACTGTTTTGGTTTCAGCTTTTGTATATATTTCCCGGGACACGTGCGAGTTATTTTACGAACGTCAGTCCGAAAGTAATACATATTATTGTATTATGTTTGGCCCACGACGTCACAGGTGGATGTTAGTGGTTAACCTTTCTCGCAAATAAAATAAAACAGCAGCTGAACATTCTGTTTGAATTTCTGGCATGTAGAATTATCGTCATTTGCACTATTTGTATTCGGACTATTGTCCTCTTCTTTTCTGTTATCACAACGCTTCGAATACGTTGCCAGTATTTATTCTTTCATTTTCACCCCCAAGTAGGGTAATAAAGCCACTAAGACGCAGGAAATTAGTGAATGTAGGAAAATATGTGAAATTATTATACGGAGAGAAAACAATTAATGGACACGAATTGAGAAAACAGAAGACGATTGATATTTGATTTAAATCTTTGCAGATCAAAGTTGACTGGGAAGCAATAAGCCGTAAGTTCTACAATTGAGAAGTGGAGAGAAGAAACTGTCAGCATAGAACTTACGGTTACATCTAGCCATTTCAATTGTAAAATGATGAGATATTTCTGTCAGTCGAGGATTGTGCATAAATTTGTATAGTCTTTGTATAATAGGGGATAGTTCCCCAGAACAATTACCATGAAAATATTTGTAGAAAAGTCATAGAGACGGTAGTGAGATATGGCTTAAATCGTGATGCCACGTCAGATGCGATGTTTTTGAATAAATTTTCAAATGCCACTATTTGTATACGGATTATTGTCCTCGTCCTGTTACTACAATGTTTCGGCTATTGTGCTCTTCGGCCTTCCTCATGTTTATATCGCTCGATGTAACCTGCAGGGAATTCTGAACTGAACGCTTTGTTTAAGCTACGGAAATCGACTTTGCGTCCCACTGCCCATGCCTAGAGATGCTTAGTTAATGCACGCTCGCTTACACTGAGTGAATTTGGTGACATAGTGAGTGTAGCTTCAATCCCAGGGTTGTGCAGTGTGTATTTGGAGTCAGTGGAAAAGAACGGTTTAATGTAATAATTCCACTTCATGTCAGTGGATAACTGGCGAGTAATATTTGAGTTGCTCTCCGGAAGGTAAGCATCAGCCATAGTGAAATTGACTATTCATAGATGCCTGTTGAATATGTATAAAAACTAAATAATAGATGTGAACACTCTTAGAAGTGGGTAATGCGACGTGTGTGTCTCTGCGGAGCAGGGGGACACATAGATGTAGAGCTCTTGTTTATAGCGGCAAAACTGTATCGAAAATAGTGATGATTATTGGTGAAAATAATGAGTTACATATGAAATGTCGCCCAATCCAACGAAATCATTGTGGATGGTATTTTCTGTATATATATATATATATATATATATATATATATATATATAAAGACAATAGAAAATTGTAATTTAAAGTTATAGCTTCGTCCAATGTAAAATTTTTCGAGGCATAAGAAATGAAATGAATTTATTGAAACAAAGTATATATAAAGAACAAAATGTCTTAGTAACTGGAAGAATTTAGAAACTCTATTGTATTCATATGATCAACTATAGTTTCTAAATTCTTCTAGTTGTTAAGACATTTTGTTTGCTGCTTACAGATACTTTGTTTCAATAAATTCATGTCGTTTTGCACCTTGAAAAAGTTTACATTAGACGAAACGCGCCGGCTAAAACTGCAGTTTTTCTATTGTCTTTTTACTTAATACATAGTCTTTTTCTAAATGTTAATTTTGAGAAATGTTCATACACACATACATATACATACACACACACACACACACATATATATATATATATATATCAGTGATATATTTTGGAACTTCCTTGTTTTTTTAATTGTTCGAATGAGCTCTTCGCTAAGGTGCCCAGACAATGAATTTAAGCGCAATACCAGACCAGCGACGAGGTCACATCAATTTACAGTTGAATTGTCTAGATGCAACTGTAAATTCTATGATAAGATTTTCTTTTCTTGCACTTCTCGCTTGTGGAACTCTTTTCCATTTCCACGCTTTCCAGCCAAATTTAATCTTCAAACAATTTAAATTCAGTATCAATCGCTATCAACTGGCCTCCTGATTGCTCTTTTGTTCTCGTTCATTCCAATTCTTTCAAAACCAGTAACCCCTTTCTATTATAGTGGCTTTATTGCTTTACTTGTTTTTTTTTTTTGGATGTAAAAAAGGTAAATAAGATGTTGCAGCAATTCTTGTTTTTTGTAGCTTTTTATTAGACGTGTTGTTTCTAGATTTAACAGTCGATTGTACATAATATCATAGCTTTCAAAAACCTCTCGGTATTTTTACTTGTAGAATATGAAATAACTACGAATGATAAAATTTCACGGTCGACAACTTTTACTAAAAGTAAAAAAAAAATGAATAAATAAAAATTCAAACTCAATACATAAGAGACGATAGTAAATCTGTGACACGAATCTCCTACTCAGCTTTTATAGCAACATATATTTTTGAGAATACCGAAAACCTATGTGGTGATGATGGCGCGAAGGATTAGATCAATGAACAAAATGATTACATAAAAAAAAAAATGAAATTAAAAATGTATTAGAACGAAAATATTTTGTTTTTCGTATTGATAGTCACACTTGAAAAACAATTTTTTTTACATATATAACATATATACTTGTCCAGAAACATGAATGCGCAAATTCACGCAAGCTGACAGAGAGAATATGCATCTGACAACTTTGATGAATATTCATTAACATACGAACACACGAACCATAAACTGTTGGGGTCTCTTCCAAATCCAAGACAATAGCAATTTAACTGAACACTGAAAAATTTAGAGATTTTGTTACACACACATCGTATTCATAAATATTTCTATAGAATTCATTACTGACAAAATTTAGAGATTTTGATACAAACAAATCGTATTCATAAATATTTCTATAGAATTCATAATTGACAAAATTTAGAGATTTTCGTACAAACGAATCGTATTCATAAATATTTCTATAGAATTCATTATTGACAAAATTTAGAGATTTTCGTACAAACGAATCGTATTCATAAATATTTCTATAGAATTCATTATTGACAAAATTTAGAGATTTTCGTACAAACAAATCGCATTCTTAAAAATTTCTGTAGAATTCATTATTGACAAAATTTAGAGATTTTGATACGAACAAATCGTATTCATAAATATTTCTATAGAATTTATTATTGACAAAATTTAGAGATTTTCGTACAAACAAATCGTATTCATAAAAATTTCTGTAGAATTTATTATTGACAAAATTTAGAGATTTTGATGCAAACAAATCGTATTCTTAAATATTTCTATAGAAATCATTATTGACAAAATTTAGAGATTTTGGTACAAACGAATCGTATTCATAAATATTTCTATAGAATTCATTATTGACAAAATTTAGAGATTTTCGTACAAACAAATCGTATTCATAAATATTTCTATAAAATTCATTATTGGCAAAATTCAGAGAAAAAGTATTAATTAACTTTTACCGGCCTGAATGTCCGAGAAATTTTCGTAGAGAATATTTGTCCTTCAACAGGATTCGAACCTTTATCCTATACGGAACCGTCATACAGCCTGACCGCTCTATATGACGGTTTCTGTATGGGTTTTTCCCCCCCCCCCCCCAAAAATTCCCCCCCCCCCTTTTCCCCCCGTTTTTTTTCCCCCCTTTTTCCCCCCCCCCTTTGGGGGGGGAAATCCCCACGGGGGGGGGGGCCCCTACCGTTTTGGGCATCGCTAGGGGCCTTTTCCCGGGGTTTCCCCCCCGGGGTTTTTTGGGGGGGTTTTTTTTTCCCCGGCCCGGGGGTTCCTCCCTTTCATCCCCCCGGGCCTCCCCCGGTTTGGTAGGGTCGGGGGGTTTTTTTTCCCCCCCGGGGGCACCCGGGCCTTTTTTCCCCGGGGGCACCCCTTTTCCCCGGGGGGGGACCCCCCTTTTCCCGGGGGTTTTTCCTTTTTGGGCATCCCCGGGGGGGGGCCCTTTTTTTTTTTTCCCCCCCTTTTTTGGGGCCCCGGGGGGAACCCAAAAGGGGGAAAACCCCCCCTTTTTTTGGGGGGCCCGGGTTTTTGGGTTCCCCCCGGGTTTTCCCTTGGTTTGGGCCGGGGGGGGCCCCCCCGGGGGGTTTGGGCCCCTTTTTGGGGTTTTTCCCCCCGGGGGCCCTTTTTTCCGGGGGACCCCCCCGGGGGCCTGGCTTTTTTTTTCCCCTTGGCATTTTCCCGGGGGAGGGGCCCGGGGGCCCCTTTTCCCCCGGGGTTTTTTTGGGGGGGGGGGGGGGGCCCCCCCCCGGGGGGGGGCCCCCTTTTTTCCTTTTTTTTCCCCTTTTTCCTTTTTGGGCCCCCTTTTTTCCCCCGGGGCCCTTGGCCCCCTTTTTTGGGGTTTTTTGGGGGGGGGTTTGGGAAAAACCCCCTTTTTTTTAAATTTTTTTCCCCCCGGGGTTTTCCTTTCCTTTTTTTCCCCCCTTTTTTGGGGGCCCAAACCCTTTGCATCTGGGCACCCCCTTTTTTCCCGGGTTTGGGCCCTTTTTTTCCCCCCCTTTTCCCCCTTTTTCCCTTGGGCCCCTTTTTTTGGGGTTTTTGGGGGTTTCCCCAGGGACCCCACCCCTTTTTTCCCCCTTTTTTGGGGGGGGGGCCCCCTTTTTTTGGGGGAACCTCCCCTTTTCCCCAAATTTTGGGCCCTACCGGGGTTTTGGGAATTCCCGTTTTTTTTTTGGGGGGGGCCCCCTTTCCCGGGCCCTTTTTTCCCTTTTTCCCCCGGGGCCCCCGGGTTTGGCCCCCCCCCCCAAGGGGGGGCCCGGAAAATTTTGGGGTTCCCCCTTTTTTCCCCCTTTTTTTGGGGGCCCTCCCGGGGTTTTTTCCCCGGGCCCCGGGCCCCCCGGGGTTTTGGGGGGCATCCCGGGGGCCCCCCCTTTTTTTCCCTTTCCAAAATTCCCCCGGTTTCCCCCCGGGGGGGCCCCCCTTGGCCCCCGTTTTTCCCCCCCCGGAAAAGGGGGGAAACCCCCGGGCCTTATCGCCCCCGTGGTTTTTCCCCCCTTTTTCCCCCCTTTTTGGGGGCCGGGGGGCCCCCTCCCTTTCCCCCCCCCCCTTTTTGGGGGCCCTAGGGTCGGGTTTAAATTCCCCTTTTTCCCCCTTTTGGGGGGGAAGGGGGGGTTTTGGGGGGGGGCCCCCATTTTTTTCCCCCCCCCCGGGGGGCCTTTCCCCCTTTCGGGTTTCGGGGGGGGGGCCCCCCGGGGGCCCCCCCCCGGGGGGGGAGGGCCCCTGGAAACCCCTTTTTTTTCCCCCCCCTCCCCAGGGCCCTTTTGGGGGGGGGGGGTTTTTTCCCCCTCCCTTTTGGGCATCCTCCCTTTTTAAAACCCCCCCGGGGGTTCCCCCCCCCCTTTTTTTTTTCCCCCCCCCCCCCCCGGGCCCCTTTTTTTTAACCTTTTTTGGGCCCCATTTGGGTTTTTTTTTTTTTTGGGGGGGGGCCTTTTTTTTGGGGTTTCCCTTTCCCCCTTTTTCCCCCCGGGGGGGGCCACCCCTTTTTTTTTTCCCCCCCTTCCCCCTTGGGGCCCCTCCGGGGGGGGCCATCCCCTTTTTTTTTGGGGCCTTTTTTTGGGGGGGGGGGTTTTTTGGGGGGGAGGGTTTGGGGCCCCTTTTTTTTTGGGGGGCCCCCCCTTTTTTGGATTTTTTTGAAATTTTTTCCGGGGGGTTTTTTCCCCGGGTTTTCCCCCCGGGGCCCCCGGGGGGGGTTTCCCTTTTGGCCCTTTTAACCGGGTTTGGCCCCCCAAAAACCCCTTGGCCTTTTTTTTTTTTTCCCCCCCCCCCCCCCCCCCCCCGGGGGGGGTTTTTTTTTTTTGGGGGCCTTCCCCAATTTTGGGGTTCCCCCGGGGGGGTTTTTTTTGGGGGCCCCCCTTTTTTTCCTTTGGGGGGGGTTTTTGGAAGGGTTGGGGCCCTTACCGGGCCCGGGTTTTGGGGGGTTTTTTTCCCTGGGCAGGGGGTTTTTCCCCTTTTTTTGGGGTTTTCCCTTTCCCGGGTTTTTGGTTTCCCTTTTGGGGAGGGCCCGGAAAACCCCGGGTCGGGGCACCGCTCCTTTTTTTTTTGGGGGGGGGGGGTTTTTTGGGGGGTTTTGGGGCCCTTTTTTCCCCCTGGTTTAACCGTTTTTTGGGGGTTTCCCTGGTTTGGCCCCCCTTTTCCCCCCCCCCCCGGGGGCCCCCCAAAATGGGACCGGGGGGTTTTTCCCCCTTTTCCTTTTTTTTTTTTTGGGGGGGTTCACCCCCCTTTTTTTTTGGGTCTGGGCATCGTTTCCGTGGCTTTTCCCGGGGGCCGGGTTTTTTTTTGGGGGGAAAATTCCCCCGGGCCCCCAAAGGGGTTTTTGGGCCCCCCGGGGGGGGGGGTTTTTTTGGGGCCCTTTTGGGGTTCCCCCCCCCCCCCCCTTTTTGGGGGGGGGGCCCCCTTCCCCCTTTTAAAGTGGGGGGGGAAAAAATTTTTTTTTCCCCGGGCTTTGGCCATCCCCAACCCCGGGGCCCCCTTGGCTGGAAAAGGGGTTTTTCCCTAGGGGCCCTTTTTTTTTTCCCCCGGGCCCGGGAAAAGGGGGTTTTCCCCCGGGAAGGGGCCCTTTGGTTTCCCCCCCTTTTTCCCCCTTGGCACCCGGGCCCCTCCGGGGGCCCTTTGGGGGTTCCCCCCCCGGGGGCCCCAGGGGCCGGGGGGGTACCTTTTAATTTTTCCCCCAAGGGTTTGGGAAGGGGGGGGCCATCCCCACTGGGGGGGGGCCCCCGGGCCCGGGAAGGGGGGTTTGGGCATCCCCAAGGGTTTTTCCCTTTTTTCCCGGGCCCCCCTTTTTCCCCCCCCTTTTTCCCCCGGGGGGGGGCCCCCGGGGGGCCCCCCCCCCCCGGGGGGGGGTTTTTTGGGGGTTTTGGGCCCCCTTTTTTTTTTTTAAAAGGGGTTTCCCCCGGGGGCCCCAAATCCCGGGTTCCGGGTTCCCCGGGGGGGTTAGGGGGGGTTTCCCCCGGGGGGCCCCCCCCCCAAAAAGGGGGGGGGGTTTTCCCTGGGGGGGGGGGGGAAAGCCTGGGGGAGGGGTTTTTTTTTTTGGGCCGGGGTTTTTTTTGGGGGGGGCTTTTGGGCCGGGGGCCCCCCCTTCGGGTTTTTGGTTTAGGGGGGAAAAAGGGGATGGGGCCGGGGGGGCCCCGGGCCCCCCCTTTTCCCCCCCCCGGGGTTTTTTTCCCTTGGGGTTTTTAAAACCCCTTTTTTTTCCCCCCCCCCTTTTTTTGGGGGGGGGGTTTTTTTTGGGGGGCCCCCTTTTTTTTTTTTTCCCCCCCCTTAGGGGGAAGGGGCCCGGGGGTTGGCTAGGGTTTTCCCGGGGGGGGGTTTTTTTTTTAAAAAAGGGCCCGGCCCCCCGGGGGGGGGGCCCCCCCCTTTTTTGGGGGCCTTGGGGGGGGGGGGGGGTTTTTTTTTTGGGGGGGGGGGGTTTTTTTCCTCCCTTTTTGGGGGCCCCGGGTTTTAAATCTTTTTTTTCCCCCCCCCCCCTTTTTTCCCCCCCCCCCCCCCGGGGGGGCCCCGGGGGCCCGGGAGGGCCCCCCCCAAAAAAGGGGGGGGTTTTTTTTGGGAAAGGGTTTTTCCCCCCGGGGGGGGGGGCCCCCCGGGGGTTTGGGGGGGGGGGGCCCCCCTTTTTCCCCCCCCCCGGGCCCGGGGGTTTTTTTGGGGCCCCCCCCGGGGGTTTTTCCCCCCAAGGGGGGTTCCCCCCCCCTTTTTTTTTCCCCCCCCCCCCTTTTTGGGGGGAAAGGGGGTTTTTTTTTGGGCCCGGGGGGACCTTTTTAAAAACCCGGGCCCCCCCCGGGCCCAAAAAGGGCTCGGGGGGTTTTTTGGGGGGTTTTTTCCCCCCCGGGGGGCCATCCCCCGGGAATTTCCCCCCCCTTTTTTTTTCCGGGGCCCCCTTTTTGGGTTGGGATCGTTCCGGGGGCCCCTTCCCTTTCCCCGGGCCCTTCCCCCCCTTTTTTCCGGGCCCCCCCCCCGGGGGTTTTTCCCCCCGGGGTTTTTTGGGGGTTTGGTTTTGGGTTTTTTTCCCCGGGGGGTTCCCTTTTTTGGGGGGGTTTTTTTTTGGGGGGCCCCCCCTTCCTTGGGGAAAGGGTTTGGGGTTTTTGGCTTTTTTTCCCCCGGGTTTCCCCGGGGGGTTTGGGTTTTTTCCCTTTAAGGGGCCCCCCAAAAGGGTTGGGGTTTTTTTGGGGGGGGCCCCTGGCTCCGGGGTTTGGGCCCCTTTGGGGCCCGGGCCCGGGGGGGGGGTTTTTTTTTCCCCCCCCCCCCCCCCCCCGGGGGGGGAGTTTTGGGGCCCCCTTTTGGCCCCCCCCTTTTTTCCCCCCCGGGGGGGGGGTTTTTTTTTTTTTTCCCCTTTTTTTTTCCCCCCTTTTGGGGGCCCCCTTTTTGGGGGTTTTTCCCCAGGGGGGTTGGCCCCCTTTCCCCGGGTTTTGGGTCGGCCATCGCTAGGGGCCCCCCCGGGAAAACCCGGGGCCCCCCCCCTTTTTTTTCCCCCCGGGGGGGGGGGCCCCCCCCCCTTTTTTCCCCCCCAATCCCCGGGGGGGTTTTTTGGGGGCCATCCCCACCGGGGTTTGGGGCCATGGGTTGGGCACCCCCCCGGGGGGGTATGGGGGTTGGCCCCCACCCGGGTTTTGGGGGAGCCTGGGTTAAGGGGTTTTGGGGTTTTTTCCCCCCTTTTGAAAGGGCCTTTTTCCCCTTTTCCGGGTTTTTTTTAAAGGGGCCCCCCCCCTTTTGGTTTTGGCCCCCTTTTGGGGGGGTTTTTCCCAAAAGGGGGGGCCGGGGGGGGCTTTTTTTTAACCCCCTTTTGGGGGGGGACCCCCTTTTTTAAACTTTTTTTTCCACCCCCTTATGGGGAAAACCGGGGGGAATTCCCGGGGGCCCCTTTCGGGGGGGGCCCCCATTTTTTTTTTTTTTTTGGGGGGGTTTCCAAATGGCCCCCCTTTTTGGGCCCGGGGCCCCTTTCCCCCAATGGCCCCCTGGGCCCCCTTTTTTTTTTTTCCCCCCCCCCTTTCCCCTTTTTGGGTTTTCCCCCCCTTTTTCCCCCCCCTTTTTGGGGGCCCCCGGGCCCGGGGGGGGGGCCCCCCCCCCCCCTTTTTTTTTTAAAATTTTTTCCCCCCGGGGTTTAAACCATCGGGGTTTTTTTTTTTCCCCCTTCCCCCCTTTTTTTTTTTTTTCCCCCCCCTTTTTTTCCCCCAAAAAAAGGGAAAGGATTTTTAAACCCCGGGTTTCCCCCTTTAAATTTGGTGTTGGGGGTTTTCCCTTGGGGGGGCCCCCCCCTTTTTTTTTTCCCCCCCAAAAAGGGGGGGGTTTTTTTGGGCCCTTACTTTTTTGGTTTCCCCTTTCCTTCCTTTTTTTGGGGCCCCCCCCTTTTGGGGTTTTCCCCCCCCCCCCAAAAAATTTTTCCCCCAAAAAGGGTTTGGGCCCCCCCGGGGCCCCCCGGGGGTTTTTTTTCCCCTTTTGGGCCCCCATCGCTCCGTTTTGGGGGGGTTTGGCCCCCCGGGGGCCACCCCCCTTTGGGCCCGGGGGGAGGGGGGGGGGGCCCCTTTTTTGGCCCCCCTTCCCCCCTTGGCTCCTTTCCGGCCTCCCCATTTTTTTTTTTCCCCCCGGGGTTTTTTTTTTTCCCCCCCGGGGGCCCCCCGGGTTTTTTCCCTTTTTTTTTCCCCCCGGGGTTTTCCCCCCCGGGGGGGGGGCCCCCGGGGGGGGGGGGGTTTTTTAAGGTTTTTTGGGGGGTTTTTTTTCCCCCCCTTTTTTCCTTGGCCCCCCCCTTTTGGGGGTTTTTTTTTGGGGTTTGGCCCCCTTCCCCCCCCCCCCGGGGGGCCCCGGGGGGAAATCCCCAAGGGGGGGGGTTTTTTTTTGGGCATCCTCCCGTTTTTTGGGGCCATCGTTTTTTTTGGGGCCCCCCTTTTTTTTCCCCCCCCTTGGGGGGGGACCGGGGGGGGGGCCCCCCCCCTTTTTCCCCGGGGGGGCCCCCCCCCTTTGGTTTGGTTTTCCCGGGCCTGGGTCCCGGGCCCCCTTTCCCGGCCCCCCCCCCCCCCCGGGGGGGCCCCGGGTTCCCTGGGTTTTTTGGTTCCCCCCCCGGGCCCCCCCTTAGGGGGGGGGGTTTTTTTTTTTTTTTTCCCCCCTTTTTTTCCCCCCCCCCTTGGGGGGTTCTGGGGTTTGGGGCCCCCCCCCCCCCCCGGGGCCCTTTTTTTTTAAAAAAAAATTTGGGCCCCCCCCCCTTTTTTTTAAATTGGGGGGGGCCAGGGTTTTCCCGGGAAATTTTTTGGGGGGGCCCCCCCCTTTTTTTTTTTTGGGGGGTTTTTTTTTTCCCCCTTTTTTTTTTTGGGGGGGCTTTCCATCGCTCCCTTTTTGGGGGCCCCCCCCGTGGGGGGGTTTGGGCCCCCCTTTTTGGGTTACCCCGGGGGTTTGGGGGTTTTATGGCCCTTTTTTTCCCCAGGTTTGGGGGGGAAAGGGGGGTTTCCCCTTTTTTCCCCCTTTGGGGGGCCCCTTTTCCTTTCCAATTTTGGGGGGGGCCCCCAAAAATTTTCCCCTTTATTTTTAAATTTTTTTTAAGGAAATTTTTTCCCTTTTCCCCGGGGGGGGGGGTTTTTTTTTTCCCCCCCCCCGGGGTTTTTTCCCCCAACCCCCGGGGGGGGGGGGGGGTTTTTTGGGGGCCCCCTTTTTTCCCCGGGGCCCCCTGGCTCCCCGGGTTTTTTCCAATTCCCCAACCCCCAAACCCCCGGGGGGTTGGGTTTTTTTCCCCCCCTTTTTTCCCCCCGGTTTTTGGGGGTTTCCCTTTTTTCCCCCGGGGGGGGGGGTTTTTAGGGTTTTCCCGGGCCGGGTTTCCCCCACCGGGGGGGGCCCCCCCCCGGGGGGGGTTTTTTCCCCCTTGGGCCCCCCCCCTTTTTCCCCCCCCTTTTTTTTTTGGGGGGGGCCCTCCCCTTTTTCCCCCCCCCTTTTTTTTCCCCCCCCTTTTGGCCCCCCCCGGGGGCCTTCCTTTTTTTTTTTGGGGGGGGTTTTTTTTGGGCTTTCCCTTTTTTTCCCCCCCCTTTTCCCCCCCCCAAAAAAAAAATTTTTCCCTTTGGGTTTTCCCATCGGGGGGGGAATTGGGGGTTTTTCCCCTGGGGGGAAATTTTCCCCCCCGGGGGGGGGGTTTTTTTTTTGTTTTTTTTCCCCCCCCCCTTTTTTTTTGGTTTCCCCAAATTTTTTTTTGGGCCGGTTTAGGGGGGGCCCCTTTTTTCCCGGGCCTTCCCTTTTCCCCCGGGTTTTTTTTTTTTTTAAAAAGGGGGGGCCGGTTTTGGGCCCCCCCGGGTTTGTTTTTTTTTTTTTCCCCCCTTTTTGGGGGGTTTTGGGGGGGGGGCCCCCTCCCCCCTTTCCCCCCCCCTTTTCCCAAAAAGGGGGGCACCGGGGGTTTTTCCTTTTTTTTGGTTTTTTCCTGGGAAGGGCCCTTTGGGGGTTTTTTTTTTTTTGGGCCCCCTTTTCCCGGGGCCCCCCCCTTTTTTGGGAGGGGCCCGGGCCCGGGGCCCCGGGGTTTCCCCCCCGGGTTTCCCCCCGGGGTTTCCCCCCGGGGGCCCATCCCCTTTTTTTTCCCCCCCCCCGGGTTTCCCCCCAAGGCATCCCCGGTTAGGGGGGGGATTTTTAAACCCGGGCCCCCGGGTTTTCCCCCCCCAACCAAAAAGGGGGGGTTTTTTTTTCCCCTTCCTTTTTCCCCCCCCGGGGCCCATCGCCCCCGTGGCTTGGGGGGGTTTTTTTACTGAAGGGGGGGCCCCCGGGGGGCCGGGCCCAACCCGGGGGGGCCATCCCTTTTCCCCCCCCAAAATTTCCCCTGGCAAAGGGTTTGGGCCCCTTTTCCCGGGGTTTCCCCCCCCCCAAATTTTTCCTTTTGGGGGGTTTGGGGGGGTTTTTGGGGGGGGGCCCCCCTTTGGGGGTTTTTTAAGGGGGGCCCCCCCCTTTTTTCCCCGGGGGGGCCCCCCCCAAAAACCCCCCCCCCGGGGGGGGGGGGTTTTTTTTCCCTTGGCTAGGGCCCCTTGGGGGGGGAAAGGGGCCCCCCCTTTTTTCCCCCCCAAAAAATTTCCCCCGGGGGGGCCCCCCGGGGGGGGGCCCCTCCCCCCCCCCTTTTTTGGGGGGTTTTTGGGGGGGGGGGCCCCCCGGGTTTTCCCCCCTTTTTTTGGGGGGGGGGGCCCCCCTTTGGGCCGGGCCCTTTTTTTCCCCCCCCCAAAATTTTTTCCCCCACCCCCCCCCGGGGTTTTTTTTTCCCCCTTTTTTTTCCCCCCCTTTTTTTTTTTGGGGGGGTTTTTGGGGGGTATTTTTCCCCCGGGGCCCCCCCCTTTTTTTTTTGGGGGGATCCCCCCCCCCCGGGGGGTTTTTTTTGGGGGGTCCCCCCCGGGGGCCCCCCCTTTTTTCCCCCCCCCCCCGGGGGGGGGGGGCCCCCCCTTTTTTTTTCCCCTTTTTTGGGGGGACCCCCCGGGGCCCATAAATTTCCCCCCGGGAAACCGGGTTTCCCCCAAAGGGCCCACCGGGGGTTTTTTGGCAAATTTTTTTCCCCCGGGCCCCCCCGGGGGGCCCTTGGAAATTTTTGGGTTTCCCCGGGCCCCGGGCCCCCACCCCCCCCGGGTTTTGGGGTTTTGGGGGGGGGTTTCCCCCCCCCTTTTTTTTTCCCCCCCCCCCCTTTTTTTTTCCCCCTCCCCGGGGGGTTTCCGGGCCCGGGGGGGTTTTTGGGCCTTCCCCCCCCGGGGTTTTTTCCCCCCCCCGGGGGGAGGGCCCCCCGGGGGAAATTTTGGGGGGTTTTTTTTTCCCCCCCGGGTTTTGGGTTCCCTTTGGGTTTTTCCCCGGGGGCCCCTTTCCCCCGGGCCCCCAAACCCCCGGCGGGGGGTTTTGGGGGCCCCCCTTTTGGGGGGGGGCCCCCCGGGGGGCCCTCCCCCCCCCCCCCCCCCCGGGGGGTTGGCCAGGTTTTAAACCCCCGGGGAAAAAAGGGGGGCCCTTGGTTTTTCCCCCGGGCCCCCCCCTTTTTTTTCCCCCCTTTTTCCCCTCCCGGGGGTTTGGTTTGGCCCCTTTTTGGGGGTTTGGCCCGGGGGGGGTTTTTGGGTTTCCCCCCTTTTTTTTCCCCCCCTCCCGGGGGGTTTCCCCAAAAAACCCCCTTGGGGGGGGGCCCCCTGGTTTTGGGTTGGGTTTTTCCACCCCCAAGGGGGGGGTTTTGCCCCCCCTTTAAACCCAAGGTTTTTTTTTTTGGGGCATCCCCCGGGGTTTTTTCCCCCCCCCTTTTTTGGGGGTTTTTGGGGGTTTTTTCCCCGTCCCCTTTTTTTGGGGGGGGGGTTTTTTTTTTTTCCCCCTTTTTCCCCCCCCTTTTCCAAAAGGGGGCCCTTTTTTCCCCCCCCCCCTTTTTCCCCCTCCCCCGGGCATCCCCGGGGGTTGGGGGGGGGGGGGCCCTTTGGGTTTCCCCTTTTCCCGGGCCCTGGCCAGGGGTTTGGGTTTTTGGCCTTTGGTTTTCCCAAACCTTTGGGTTTGGGCCTTTTCCCCCCCCGGGGGGGGGAAATCGCCCCCCGGGGGGCCCCCCGGGGGGGGTTTTTTTTCCCCCCCGGGGGGCCCCTTTTTGGGGGGGGCCCCCCTTTTTTGGGCCCCCTTTTTTTGGGGGCCCCCCTTTTTTGGGTTTTCCCCCCCGGGGGGGGGGGGTTTTTTTTTTTTTTCCCCCCCTTTTTCCCCGGGGGGCCCCCCCCCCGGGGGGGTTTTTTGGGTTTTTTTTCCCTCCCCCCCTTTTTTAGGGGGGGGGCCCGGCCCCGGGGGGGGGGCCCCCCCCCCCGGGGGTTTGGCCCGCCGGGGTTTCCCCCCCCTTTTTTTTTTTCCCCCCCGGGTTTTTTTTTTCCCTTCCCCCTTTCCGTTTTGGCCCCCGGGCCCCCGGGGGGGGGGGGGAAAAGGGGGGGGGGCCCCCGGGTTTTCCCCCCTTTTTGGGGGGGTTTTTCCCCTTGGGCCCCTTTTTTTTTTCCCCTCCCGGTTTTTCCCCCCCCCCCCCTTTTGGGGTTTTTTTAAAAACCCCCCAAAAAGTTTTTTTTGGGGGCCCTTTGGGGGGAGGGCCCGGGGTTTTCCCCGGGTTTTCCCCCCTTTTTTAAAACCCCCCCCCCTTTTTTTTCCCCCCCCCGGGGGGGTTTGTTTTTTGGGGGGTTCCCCCTTTTTTCGGGGGGGGGCCCCTTTTTCCCGGGGTTTTTCCCCCGGGGTTCGCCCCCCGGGTTTCCCCGCTGGGGTCGGGGCCATCGCTACCGGGGGGCCCCTTTTTTTTCCCCCCCCCGGGGGTTTGGGCCCCCCCCCCTTTTTGGGTTTGGCCCCCTTTTTTGGGGGGGGGCCCCGGGGGGAAAAACCCCCTTTTTCCCCGGGGGGGGGGCCCCCTTTTTTTCCCCCTTTTTTTGGGGGGTTTTTTCCCCCCTTTTTTTGGGTTTTTTCCCCCCCCTTTGGGGCCCTTTTTTGGGCCCTTTTTTTTCCCCCTTTTTTTCCCCCCCCGGCCCGGGTTCCCCAGGGGCCCGGGGTTTTCCCGAAGGGGCCCCCTTTTTTTCCTTTTTTGGGGGGGGGGCCCCCTTGGGGGGGGGTTTTTTTCCCCCCCGGGGGGGGAAAATTTTTTGGGTTTTAAAGGGTTGGGCAGGGTTTAACCGGGAAACCCCCGGGGGGCCCTTCCCCAGGAATTTTTCCCCCGGGTTTTTTTTTCCATCGCCCCCGGGGGTTTTTTCCCAAATTTTTTTCCCCGCTTTTTTCCCCGGCTTTTTTTTCCCCTTCCCCCCGGGGGGGGGTTTTTAAAACGCTCCCGGTTTTTTTTTTCCCCCCCGGCCCCCCCCCGGGGGTCCGGGGGGGGAAATTTTTAAACCTTTTCCCCGGGTTTTTGGGCCTGGGACCCGGAGGGGCCCCTTTTCCCCTTTTTTGGGCCCTTTTTTTGGGTTTTTGGTTTCCCCCGGGGGGGGGGGGGCCCCCCCCCCCTTTTTTCCCCTTTTTTTGGGGTTTTCCCCTTTTAACGGGCCCCCTGGTTAGGGGTTTTTCCCCGGGGGCCCCCCCCCCCCCGGGGGGTTTTCCCCCCTTTGGGCCCCCGGGGGGGGGAAAAAAGGGGGGGCCCCGGCCCCCCCCCCCCCTTTTTTTTTTCCCCCCCCTTTTTTTTTCCCCTTTTTTTTGGGGGGGAGGGGCCCTTGGGGGGGTTTGGGGGCCCCCCCGGGCCCCCCCCCCTTTTAAATTTTCCCCCCGGGGGGGCCCTTGGGGGGGGGGAAAATTTTTTTTTTTCCCCCCGGGGGGGGGGGGGGGGTTTTTTTTTTTTGGGTAAACCGGGGGGGGTTTTTTGGGGGGCCCCCCCCCCCAATTTTTTTTCCCCGGGGTTTTGGGTTTTGGCCCCCCCAAAAACCCCCGGGCCGGTTTGTTTTTTTGGGGGCCCCCCTTTTTTTTCCCCCCCCCCCTTTTTCCCCGGGGTTGGCCCCCCCCCTTTCCCCCTCCTGGCTCCCAAAAAGGCTTGGGGGCCCCCCCCCGGGGGGTTTTTTTGGGGGATTTTTTCCCCCTGGGGGGGGTTTCCTTTCCCCGGGGGCCCCCCCTTTCCCCCAAAAGGTAGGGGCCCGGGGGGCCCTTTTTTCCCCTTTTTTTCCCCCGGGGGGGGGGTTTTTTTGGGGGGCCCCCCCCCCCTTTTTAAACCTTTTTTTTTCCCCCTTTTTTCCCCCCCTTTTAAACCCCCAAGGGGGCCCCCCCCTTTTTTTCCTTTTTTTCCCCTTTCCCCCCCCCCCTTTTTGGGGGGTTGGGTTGGGTTTTTTTTGGGGGGGGGGGGTTTTTTTTTTCCCCCCCCCGGGGCCCTTTGGGGGGCCCCCCCCCCTTTTTTTTTAACTGGGGTTTTTTTGGGGGGGGTTTTTTCCCAAATTTCCCCCGGGGGGGCCCCCTTTTTTTTCCCCCAAGGGTTTTTTTTTGGGGGGGGCCCCTTAAACCGGGTTTCCCGGGTTGGGCACCCCCTTTGGGGACCAAAACCCCCCTTTTGGGGGGGGCCCCCCCCCCTTTTGGGGGGGGCCCCAGGGGTTTTGGGGGGCCCCCCTTTTTTTTCCCCTGGTTTTGGGTTTTAAATTGGGCCCCTCCCCTTTCCCCCAATTCCTCCTTTTTTCCCCCCCCCCCCCGGGCCCCCCGGGGGGGGGGCCCCCGGGGGTTTTGGGCCCCCTTTTTTTTTCCCCTTTTTTAAAGGGGGGGGGGGTTTTGGCCCCCCCCCCTTTTTTTCCCCGGGGGGGTTCCCTTTTTTTTCCCCCCCTTTTCCCCAATGGGGGGGGGTTTTTTGGGGCCCCCCCCCCTTTCCCCCCCTTTTTTTTCCCCCGGGCGGGGGGCCCCCCCGGGGGGTTTTTTTTTGGCCCCCCCCCCCCTTTAAAAGGGAGGGGCCCCTTTCCCTTTTTTTGGTTTTCCCGTGGGGGGGGGCCCCCCCCCTTCCCCCGGGGGCCCCCCACCGGGGGGCCCCCTTCCGGGCCCCCCCGGGGGGGGGGGCCCCCCCCGGGCCCTACCGGGGGGGGGCCCCCGGGGCGGGGCCATCGAAAATTTTTGGGCCCCGGGGGGGCCCTGGGGTTTTTCCCCCCCCCCGGGGTTTTCCCCCCCCCCCCCATCGACTGTTTGGGTTTTTTTTTCCCCTTTTTTTTCCCCCCCCCTTTTTTGGGGGGTCTTTTCCCCCCGGGGGGACCCCCATGGGGTCTTTTTTTCGGCCCCCCGGGCCCCCCCCCCGGGGCCCCCCCTTTGGGGCCCCCCCCGGGGGGTTTGGTTTGGGTTTGGGCCCCTTACCGAAGGGGTTTTTCCCCCCCGGGGGCCCCAACCTGTTTTCCCCTTTTTTGGGCCCCCTTTTTTTCCCCTTTTTTTTCCCCCCTTTGGGGGGTTTCGGGGCCGGGGGGGTTTTGGGCCCCCCTTTTTCCCTTTCCCCTTCCCCCCCCCCGGGGGGGGGCCCCCCCCGGCCCCGGGCCCTCCCCCCCCAAAAAGGCCGGGGGGGTTTTTAAAAACCCCTTTTGGGCCGGGCCGGGGGTTTGGGCCCCCTTTTGGGCCCGGGGGCCTTCCGGTTTTTTTGGCCCCCCCTTTTTTCCCCCCCCCCCCGGGGTTTCGGGGTTGGGGGGGTTTTTGGGCCCCCCTTTGGGGGGGGGTTTTTTTTCCCCCTTTGGGGGGCCCCCCCTTTTCCCCTTTTTTTTTCCCCCCCGGGGGCCCCGCTTCCCCGGGTTCCCATTTTCCGTTTTCCCGGGCCCCCCCGGGGTTTTTTGGGGGGGTTTTTTTCCCCCCGGGGTTTTTTTAAAACCCCCCCGGGGGCCCCCTTTTTTTTGGGGGGGGGGGAAAAGCTACCCCCTTTTTCCCCCGGTTGGGTTGGTTTCCCCATTTTCCCCCCCCCCGGGGGGGGGCCCCCCCTTTGGGCCCCGGGGCCGGGCCCCCCCCGGGGGGGCCCCCCTTCCCCGGGTTTTTTGGGGGGGGCCCCTTTGTTTTTGGGGCCCGGGGGCCGGGGGGGGAAAAAATTTTTGGGGGGGGGGGGGGGCCCCCTTTTGGGGGGCCCCTTTTTGGGGCCCCCTTTTTTTTCCCCCCCCGGGGGGGGGGGTTTTTCCCCCTTTTTGGTTTTTCCCCAGGTTTGGGGGTTGGCCCCCCGGGGGGCCCCCCCGGGGGGGTTGGGGGTTTTTTCCCCCCAAATCTGGGCATTTTTTCCCTTTTTTTTGGGGGGCCGGGCCCCCCCTTTTTTCCCCCTTTTGGGGGGAACCGGGCCGGGGGGGCCTGGGCTTTTTTGGTTTTTGGGGGGGGGTTGGGGCCCCCCCCCGTTTTTTTGGCCCAAAGGGGAAATTGGGTTTCCCCTTTTTTTTTGGGGGCCTGGGGGGGGGGTTTTTTTCCCCTTTTTTAAAGGATTTTCCCCCCTTCCCTTTTCCCCGGGCCCGGGTTTCCCACCGGGGGGGGGTTTTTTTTGGGGGGGGGGCCCCCAAACCCCGGGGGGAATTTAATTTTACCGGGGGGGGGGGTTTTTAAAAGGGGTTTTCCCCCTTGGGGTTTTTTTCCCCCTTTTCCCCCTTTCCCCGGGGGGGGACCCCCCTTTTGGCCCCCCTCCGGGGGGTTTGGGTTTTTTTCCCCCCGGGGGCCCCTTCCCCGGGGGGCCCCCCTTTTTTCCCCCTTTTGGGGCCCCCTTTTTTGGGGGAAAATTTTGGGTTGGGGGGGGGTTTTTGGGGGGGGGGGGGGGGGCCCCCCCCCCCCCCTTTTGGGTTTTTTTTTTTTTTCCCGTTCCCTTTTTTAACCCCAAAAAAGGGCCCCGGGCCCCCCCCGGGCCCCCACCGCGGCTTTGGGGGGGGGGGGGTTTTTTTTTGGGAACCTTTTTTGGGGGGGCCCCCCCCTTTTTTGGGGGCCCCGGGCCCCCCCCCCTTTTTCCGGGGGGGGGTTTTTCCCCCCCCCTTTTTCCCCCCCCCCCCCAAAACCCCCCTTTTTTGGGGGTTCCCCCGGGGGGGTTTTTTTAAATCGCTACTGTGGGGGGGCCATCGCTAGGGGGGGTTTTTTTTTGGGGGCCCGGGTTAGGGGCCGGGGGGTTTCCCCAGGGTTTGGGGTGGGGGGGGTTTTTTTTAAAAATTGGGGGGGGGGGTTTTTTTTTCCCCTCCTCCCCCCCGGGGGGGGGGGGGGGGGCCCCCGGGGGTTTTAAAGGGGGGTTAGGGGTTTCCCCCAAAGGCCCGGGAAACCAAATTCGGCCCCCCCCCCGGGGGGGGGGGGGGCCCCCCTTTTTTAAAAAACCCCGGGTTTGGGGGGGGGGGAAATCCCCCCCCCCCACGGGCCTGGGTTTAAATTTTCGGGGGTTTTTTTGGGTTTGGGGGGTTTCCCCGGGGGGCCCCCCCTTTTGGGGGGGTCCCCCGGGGGGCCCCCGGGTTTGGGGGCCCCCCTCCCGGGTTTGGGGGGGGGGCCCCCCGGGGGGGCCCCTCGCCCCCTTTTTTTTTGGGGCCATCGCTACCGGGGCCCAAGCCCCTTTGGGGTTTGGCCAGGCTTTGGGTTTCCCCTTTTTTCCCCCGGGGCCCTTTTCCCCCCGGGGGGGCCCCCTTGGTTGGGGGCCCTTCCCGGGGGGTTTTTCCCTTTGGGGGGCCCCCCTCCCCCCCCAAATATTTGGTTTGGGGGAGGGCCCGGGCCATCCCCCCGGGGCCCCCCCCTTTTTTTTTTAACCTTTTCCCCCCCCCCCCCGGGTTTCCTTTTTTGGGGGGGCCAAAAAAAACCCCCCGGCCCCGGGGGGGCCCCCCACCCCGGGGGCCCCGGGGGGGGGGGCCCCCCCTTTTTGGGGGGGTTTTTTTTTGGGGGTTTTTTTCCCCCCTTTTTTTTTTTTGGGGGTTTTTTTTGGTTTTGGGTTTTTGGGCCCCCTTTTCCGGGCCGGTTTTTTTTTCCCCAAAAATTTGGACCGTTTTTTTTTGGGGCCCGGGCCCCCCCCCCTTTTCCCGGGGGGGTTTTTTGGCTTTGGCCCCCCCAAAAAACCCTTTTTGGGGGTTTCCCCGGGGGTTTTGGGTTCCTTTTGGTTTTCCCCTTCGGGGAGGGCTTTTCCTTTTTTTGGGGGGTTTTTGGGGGGGGCCCCCCGGGTTTCCCCCCCCCCCCCAAAACCCCCCCCCCTTTTTTAAATTGGGGGTTTCCCCTTTTCCCCCCCCCCCCTTTTTGGGGCCCTTTTTGGGGGACCCCCGGGGCGGGGGGGTTTTTTTAAAAAGGGGGGGGGCCCCCAAAATTTGGGTTCCCCTTTTTTTTTGGGGGTTTTTTGGGTTCCCCCGGGGAAAACCCCCTTTTCCTTCCCCCCCCCCGGGATTTTTTTTTCCCCCGGCCCCCCCCCCCGGGGAATTGGGCCCCCCGGGTTTGGGGCCCCCGGGGGGGGAACCTTTTTTTCCCTTTGCCCCAAACCTTTTTTTTTTTTCCCCTTTTTTTTTTCCCCCTCCCTTTTTCCCCCCGGGGTTTTTCCCTTTTTTCCCCCCAACCGGGTTTCCCCACCCCCCTTTTTCTTTTGGGCTTCCCCCCCCCCTTTTTTTTCCCCCCCCCGGGGGTGGGGCCATCGCTCCCTTTTTGGGGGGGGGTTTTGGGGGCCCCCCTTTTTTTTCCCCCCCCCGGGTTTTCCCCACCGCTGCGGTTTTTTTTGGGGGGGGTTTTGGGCCATCGCAAAGGGGTTTTCCCCCCTTTTTTTTTGTGCATCTGGGCATCGCTACCGTGGCTATGGGCATCGCTACTGTGGCTCTGGCCATCGCTACTGTTTGGCCATCGCTACTGGCATCTGGGCATCGCAACCGTGGCTATGGCATCGCTACTGTGGCTCTGGGCATCGCTACCGTGCTTTGGCATCGCTGGGCATCGCTACTGTGGCTCTGGGCATCGCTACTGTGGCTCTGGGCATCGCTACCCGTGGTTTGGCCATCGCTACTGTGCATCTGGGCATCGCTACCGTGGCTATGGGCATCGCTACTGTGGCTCTGGGCATCGCTACCGTGGCTTTGGCCATCGCTACTGTGCATCTGGGCATCGCTACCGTGGCTATGGCATCGCTACTGTGGCTCTGGGCATCGCTACCGTGGCTTTGGCCATCGCTACTGTGCATCTGGGCATCGCTACCGTGGCTATTGGCATCGCTACTGTGGCTCTGGCCATCGCTACCGTGGCTTCAATATCGCTACTGTGCATCTGGGCATCGCTGGTTGTGGGCCATCGCTACTGTGGGGCATCGTTACTACCGTGGCTTTGGCCATCGCTACTGTGCATCTGGGCATCGCTACCGTGGCTCTGGCCATCGCTATCGTGGGCTCTGGCCATCGCTACTGTGGCTGTGGCTCTGGGCATCGCTACTGTGCATCTACTGTGGCATCGCTACTGTGGTTTTTGTGCTCTGGGCATCGTTACCGTGGCTCGCTACACTGCTCTGGGCATCGCTACCGTGGCTTTGGCCATCGCTACTGTGCATCTGGGCATCGCTACCGTGGCTCTCTGGGCATCGCTACCGTGGCTTTGGCCATCGCTACTGTGCATCTGGGCATCGCTACCGTGGCTATGGGCATCGCTACTGTGGCTCTGGGCATCGCTACCGTGGCTTTGGGCATCGCTACTGTGGCTCTGGCCATCGTTACTGTGGCTGGGCATCGCTACCCGTGGCTGTTTGGCTTTGGCCATCGCTACTGTGCATCTGGGCATCGCTACCGTGGCTCTGGGCATCGCTACTGGCTCTGGGCATCGCTACCGTGGCTTTGGCCATCGCTACTGTGCATCTGGGCATCGCTGCCGTGGCTCTGGGCATCGCTTACCGTGGCTCTGGGCATCGCTACCGGGCTTGGCCATCGCTACTGTGCATCTGGGCATCGCTACCGTGGATGGGCATCGCTACTGTGGTTCTGGGCATCGCTACCGTGGCTTTGGCCATCGCTACTGTGCATCTGGGCATCGCTACCGTGGCTATGGCCATCGCTACTGTGGCTCTGGCCATCGCTACCGTGGCTTTTGGCCATCGCTACTGTGCGCTCTGTGGCTCTCGCTACCGTGGCTCTGGGGCATCGCTACTGTGGCTCTGGCCATCGCTACTGTGTGGCTTCGCTACCGGCCTGGGCATCGCTACTGTGGCTCTGGGCATCGCTACCGTGGCTTTGCATCGCATCTGGGCATCGCCACCGTGGCTATGGGCATCGCTACTGTGGCTCTGGCCATCGCTACCGTGGTTTTGGCCATCGCTCTGGGCACCGCTACCGTGGCTATGGGCATCGCTACTGTGGCTCTGGCCATCGCTACCGTGGCTTTGGCCATCGCTACTGTGGGGCATCGCCACCGTGGCTCTGGCCATCGCTACTGTGCATCTGGGCATCGCTACATGGGCATCGCTACTGTGCATCTGGCCATCTGGGGCATCGCTACCGTGGCTCTGGGCATCGCTACCGTGGCATTACTGTGCATCTGGCCATCGCTACCGGCTATGGGCATCGCTACGCTGGCTCTGTGGTCGCTACTGGGCATCGCTACCGTGGCTATGGGCATCGCTACTGTGGCTCTCGCTACTGTGGCTCTGGGCATCGCCACCGTGGCTTTGGCCATCGCTACTGCGCTGGGCATCGCTGCCGTGGCTCTGGCCATCGCATTGTGGCTCTGGGCATCGCTACTGGCTTTTGGCCATCGCTACTGTGCATCTGGGCATCGCTACCGTGGCTATGGGCATCGCTACTGGCTCTGGGCATCGCTACCGTGGCTTTGGCCATCGCTACTGTGCATCTGGGCATCGCTACCGTGGCTCTGGCCATCGCTACTGTGGCTCTGGGCATCGCTACCGTGGCTCCATCGCTACTGTGCGCATCTGGGCATCGCTACCGTGCTATGGGCATCGCTGCTGTGGCTCTGGCCATCGCTACTGTGGCTCTGGGCATCGCTATTCGTGGCTACCTGGGCATCGCATCGCTGTGGCTCTGGCCATCGCTACTGTGGCTCTGGGCATCGCTACCGTGGCTCTGGGCATCGCTACTGTGGCTCTGGGCATCGCTCACTGTTTGCATCTGGGCATCGCTATGGGCCGTGGCTCTGGGCATCGCTACTGTGGCTTTGGCCATCGCTACTGTGCATCTGGGCATCTGTGGCTCTGGGCATCGCTACCGTGGCTATTGGGCATCGCTACTGTGCATCTGGCGGGCTATCTGTAGCATCTGGGCATCGCTACCGTGGCTTTGGCATCGCTACCGTGGCTTTGGCCATCGCTCGCTACTGTCGCTACTCTGGGCATCGCTACCGTGGCTGGCCATCGCTACTGTGCATCTGGGCATCGCTACCGTGGCTCTGGCTTTGTGGCTCTGGCCATCGCTACTGTGGCTTTGGCCATCGCTACTCTGGGCATCGCTACCGTGGTTTGGGCATCGCTACTGTGGCTCTGGCCATCGCTACCGTGGCTTTGGCCATCGCTACTGTGCATCTGGGCATCGCTACCGTGGCTATGGGCATCGCTGGTGGCTCTGGGCATCGCTACCGTGGTTTGGGCCATCGCTCTGTGCATCTGGGCATCGCTACCGTGGCTCCATTATCTTACTGTGGCTCTGGGCATCGCTATCGTGGCTTTGGCCATCGCTACTGTGCATCTGGGCATCGCTACCGTGGCTCTGGGCATCGCTACTGTGGCTCTGGGCATCGCTACCGTGGCTTTGGCCATCGCTACTGTGCATCTGGGCATCGCTACCGTGGGCATCGCTACTGTGGCTCTCGCTACATCGCTACTGTGCTCTGGCCATGGCTCTGGCCATCGCTACTGTGGCTCTGGGCATCGCTACCGTGGCCATCGCTACTGTGCATCTGGGCATCGCTACCGTGGCTCTGGCCATCGCTACCGTGGCTCTGGCCATCGCTACTGTGCGTCTTTTGCGCTACCGTGGCTATGGGCATCGCTACTGTGCATCTGGGCATCGCTACCGTGGCTTTGGCCATCGCTGGCATCTGGGCATCGCTACCGTGGCTCTGGGCATCGCTACCGTGGCTTGGGTGGTTCTGCCATCGCTGCATGGCCATCGCATCGCTGTGCATCTGGGCATCGCTACCGTGGTTATGGGCATCGCTACTGTGGCTCTGGGCATCGCTACCGTGGCTTTGGCCATCGCTACTGTGCATCTGGGCATCGCTATCCTGTGGCTCTGGCCATCGCTACTGTGGCATCTGGGCATCGCTACTACCGTGGGCATCGCTATGCTATGGCCATCGCTACTGTGGCTCTGGGCATCGCTACCGTGGTTTGGCCATCGCTGGCATCTGGCATCGCTACCGTGGCTCTGGCCATCGCTCTCTGGGCATCGCTACCGTGGCTCGCCACTGTGGCGTGGCTTTGGCCATCGCTACTGTGGCCATCTGGGCATCGCTACCGTGGCTTTGGGCATCGCTACTGTGGCTCTGGGCATCGCTACCGTGGCTTTGGCCATCGCTACTGTGCATCTGGGCATCGCTACCGTGGCTCTGGCCATCGCTACTGTGGCTCTGGCCATCGCTACCGTGGCTATGGGCATCGCTACTGTGGCTCTGGGCATCGCTACCGTGGCTATGGCCATCGCTACTGTGCATCTGGGCATCGCTACCGGCCATCGGTGGCTGGGCATCGCTACCGTGGGCATCGCTACTGTGCATCTGGGCATCGCTACCGTGGCTCTGGCCATCGCTACTGTGGCTCTGGGCATCGCTGGGCATCGCTACCGTGGCTTTGGCCATCGCTACTGTCGCTACCGCATCTGGGCATCGCTACCGTGGCTATGGGCATCGTTACTGGCTACATCGCTACTGGCTTTGGCCATCGCTACTGTGCATCTGGGCATCGCTACCGTGGCTCTGGGCATCGCTACTGTGGCTCTGGGCATCGCTAACGTGGCTCTGGCCATCGCTACTGTGCATCTGGGCATCGCTACCGTGGCTATGGGCATCGCTACTGTGGCTCTGGCCATCGCTACTGTGGCTCTGGGCATCGCCACCGCTGGGCATCCCCTTGTGGCATCGCTACTGTGCATCTGGGCATCGCTACCGTGGCTCTGGGCATCGCTACTGTGGCTCTGGGCATCGCTACTTGTCGCTACTGTTTGGGCATCGCTACTGGCTCTGCATCTGGGGGCATCGCTACCGTGGCTTTGGCCATCGCTACTGTGCATCTGGGCATCGCTACCGTGGCTGGCCATCGCTACTGTGCATCTGGGCATCGCTACCGTGGCTATGGGCATCGCTACTGTGGCTCTGGGCATCGCTACCGTGGCTTTGGCCATCGCTACTGTGCTATCGTGGCATCGCAACCCTGTGGCTTTGGCATCGCTACTGTGCTCTGGGCATCGCTTGGCTCTGGGCATCGCTACCGTGGCTGGGCATCGCTACTGTGGCATCTGGGCATCGCTACTGTGCACCAGGCTACTGTGCCATCGCTACTGTGGCTCTGGCCATCGCTACCGTGGCTCTGGCCATCGCTACTGTGGCTCTGGGCATCGCTACCGTGGCTCTGGCCATCGCTACCGTGGCTCTGGGCATCGCTACCGTGGTTTGGCCATCGCTACTGTGCATCTGGTCATCGCTACCGTGGCTCTGGCCATCGCTACTGTGCATCTGGGCATTGCTACCGTGGCTATGGGCATCGCTACTGTGACTCTGGCCATCGCTACCGTGGCTTTGGCCATCGCTACTGTGCATCTGGGCATCGCTACCGTGGCTGGGCATCGCTACTGTGGCTCTGGGCATCGCTACTGTGGCTCTGGCATCTGGGCATCGCTACCGTGGCTTGTGGCCATCGCTACCGTGGTTTGCCATCGCTACTGTGCATCTGGGCATCGCTACCGTGGCTCTGGCCCATGGGCATCGCTGCTGTGGCTCTGGCCATCGCTACTGTGCATCGCTTCTGGGCATCGCTATTGGCATCATCGCGCTACTGTGCTCATCGCTACTGTGGCTGGCATCGCTACCGTGGCTATGGGCATCGCTACTGTGGCTCTGGGCATCGCTACCGTGGCTGGCCATCGCTACTGTGCATCTGGGCATCGCTACCGTGGCTATGGGCATCGCGTGTGGCTCTGGGCATCGCTGGGCATCCATCGCTACTGCTACATCGCTGGGCTTTGGCCATCGCTACTGTGCATCTGGGCATCGCTACCGTGGCTCTGGCCATCGCTACTGTGGCTCTGGCCATCGCTACTGTGGCTTTGGCCATCGCTACTGTGCATCTGGGCATCGCTACCGTGGCTCTGGCCATCGCTACTGTGGCTCTGGGCATCGCTACCGTGGCTTTGGCCATCGCTACTGTGCATCTGGGCATCGCTACCGTGGCTATGGGCATCGCTACTGTGGCTCTGGGCATCGCTACCGTGGCTTTGGCCATCGCTACTGTGCATCTGGGCATCGCTACCGTGGCTCTGGCCATCGCTACTGTGGCTCTGGCCATCGCTACCGTGGCTTTGGCCATCGCTACTGTGCATCTGGGCATCGCTACCGTGGCTCTGGGCATCGCTACTGTGGCTCTGGGCACCGCTACCGTGGCTTTGGGCATCGCTTCGCTCTGGGCATCGCTACCGTGGCTGCTACTGTGGCATCGCTACTGTGGCTCTGGGCCATCGCTACCGTGGCTTTGGGCATCGCTACTGTGCATCTGGGCATCGCTACCGTGGCTCGCTGGGCATCGCTACTGTGGCTCTGGGCATCGCTACCGTGGCTTTGGCCATCGCTACTGTGCATCTGGGCATCGCTACCGTGGCTATGGGCATCGCTACTGTGGCTCTGGGCATCGCTACCGTGGCTTTGGCCATCGCTACTGTGCATCTGGGCATCGCTACCGTGGCTATGGCCATCGCTACTGTGGCTCTGGGCATCGCTACCGTGGCTTTGGCCATCGCTACTGTGCATCTGGGCATCGCTACCGTGGCTCTGGCCATCGCTACTGTGGTTCTGGGCATCGCTACTGTGGTTGGCCATCGCTACTGTGCATCTGGGCATCGCTACCGTGGCTATGGACATCGCTACCGGCTCTGGCCATCGCTACTGTGTGGCCATCGCTACTGTGCATCTGGGCATCGCTACCGTGGCTCTGGGCATCGCTACTGTGGCTCTGGGCATCGCTACCGCTGGTTTGGCTCGCTACTGGCCATCGCTACTACCGTGGCTCTGGGTTTCATCGCTGCCGTGGCTTTGGCCATCGCTACCGTGGCTCTGGGCATCGCTACCTGGGGGCATCTGGGCATCGCCATCGCTACCGTGGCTCTGGCCATCGCTACTACCGTGGCTTTGGCCATCGCTACTGTGCATCTGGGCATCGCTACCGTGGCTCTGGCCATCGCTACTGTGGCTCTGGGCATCGCTACTGTGGCTTTGGCCATCGCTACTGTGGCTCTGGCCATCGCTACTGTGGCTTTGGCCATCGCTACTGTGCATCTGGGCATCGCTACCGTGGCTATGGGCATCGCTACTGTGGCTCTGGGCATCGCTACCGTGGCTTTGGCCATCGCTACTGTGCATCTGGGCATCGCTACCGTGGCTCTGGCCATCGCTACTGTGGCTCTGGGCATCGCTACTGTGGCTTTGGCCATCGCTACTGTGCATCTGGGCATCGCTACCGTGGCTATGGGCATCGCTACTGTGGCTCTGGGCATAGCTACTGTGGCTTTGGCCATCGCTATCTGGGCATCGCTACCGTGGCTATGGGCATCGCTACTGTGGCTCTGGCCATCGCCATCGCTCGCCGTGGTTTTGGCCATCGCTACTGTGCATTGGCCATCGCTACCGTGCATCTGGCATTACTGTGGCTCTGGGCATCGCTACCGTGGCATCGCCATCGCTGTCTCTGGGCATCGCTACCGTGGCTTTGGCCATCGCTACTGTGCATCTGGGCATCGCTACCGTGGCTCTGGCCATCGCTACTGTGGCTCTGGCCATCGCTACCGTGGCTTTGGCCATCGCTACTGTGCATCTGGGCATCGCTACCGTGGCTATGGGCATCGCTACTGTGGCTCTGGGCATCGCTACCGTGGCTTTGGCCATCGCTACTGTGCATCTGGGCATCGCTACCGTGGCTCTGGGCATCGCTACTGTGGCTCTGGGCATCGCTACCGTGGCTTTGGCCATCGCTACTGTGCATCTGGGCATCGCTACCGTGGCTATGGGCATCGCTACTGTGGCTCTGGGCATCGCTACCGTGGCTACCGTGGTTTGGCCATCGCTACCGTGCATCTGGGCATCGCTACTGTGGCTTTCTGGCATCGCTACCGTGGCTCTGGCCGCTGTGGCTCTGGGCATCGCTACCGTGGCTATGGGCATCGCTACTGTGCATCTGGGCATCGCTACCGTGGCTTTGGATTGGCCGCCACTGTGGCTCTGGGCATCGCTACCGGCATCGGCTCTGGGGCATCGCTACCGTGGCTCTGGCCATCGCTACCGTGGCTTTGCTACTGCATCGCTACCGTGGTGCATCTGGGCATCGCTACCGTGGCTCTGGCCATCGCTACTGTGGCTCTGGGCATCGCTGCTACTGTGGCTTTGGCCATCGCTACTGTGCATCTGGGCATCGCTACCGTGGCTATGGGCATCGCTACTGTGGCTCTGGGCATCGCTACCGTGGCTTTGGCCATCGCTACTGTGCTGGGCATCGCTACCGTGGCTATGGGCATCGCTACTGTGGCTCTGGGCATCGCTACCGTGGCTTTGGCCATCGCTACTGTGCATCTGGGCATCGCTACCGTGGTTATGGGCATCGCTACTGTGGCTCTCGGGCATCGCTACTGTGGCTTTGGCCATCGCTATTGCATCTGGGCATCGCTGGCTACCGTGGCTCTGGCCATCGCTACCGTGGTGCCATCCCTACTGCATCGCATCGCTACCGTGGCTCTGGGCATCGCTACCGTGGCTCTCGCTACCGCCCATCGCTACTGTGCATCTGGGCATCGCTACCGTGGCTCTGGCCATCGCTACTGTGGCTTTTGCCATCGCCACTCTGGGCATCGCTACCGTGGCTCTGGGCCATCGGCCATCGCTACTGTGCATTGGGCATCGCGTCTGGCCATCTGGCTATCGCTACTGTGGGCCATCGCTACTGTGGCTTTGGCATCGCTACTGTGGCTCTGGGCATCGCTACCGTGGCTTTGGCCATCGCTACTGTGCATCTGGGCATCGCTACCGTGGCTCTGGGCATCGCTGCCGTGGCTCTGGCCATCGCTACTGGCTTTGGCCATCGCTACTGTGCATCTGGGCATCGCTACCGTGGCTATGGGCATCGCTACTGTGGCTCTGGGCATCGCTACCGTGGCTTTGGCCATCGCTACTGTGCATCTGGGCATCGCTACCGTGGCTCTGGCCATCGCTACTGTGGCTCTGGGCATCGCTACCGTGGCTTTGGCCATCGCTACTGTGCATCTGGGCATCGCTACCGTGGCTCTGGCCATCGCTACTGTGGCTCTGGCCATCGCTACCGGGCTTTGGGCCATCGCTACTGTGCATCTGGGCATCGCTACCGTGGCTATGGCATCGCTACTGTGGGCATCGCTACTGTGGCTGGCCATCGCTATGGGCATCGCTACCGTGGCTATGGCCATCGCTACTGTGGCATCTGGGCATCGCTACCGTGGCTCTGGGCCATCGCTACTGTGGCTCTGGCCATCGCTACCGTGGCTTTGGCCATCGCTACTGTGCATCTGGGCATCGCTACCGTGGCTCGCTATGGCATCTGGGCATCGTTACTGTGGCTCTGGGCATCGCTACCGTGGCTTTGGCCATCGCTACTGTGCATCTGGGCATCGCTACCGTGGCTCTGGCCATCGCTACTGTGGCTCTGGGCATCGCTACCGTGGCTTTGGCCATCGCTACTGTGCATCTGGGCATCGCTACCGTGGCTATGGCCATCGCTACTGTGGCTCTGGGCATCGCTACCGTGGCTTTGGCCATCGCTACTGTGCATCTGGGCATCGCTACCGTGGCTATGGGCATCGCTACTGTGGCTCTGGGCATCGCTACCGTGGCTTTGGCCATGGCCATCGCTAACGTGCTCCTGCTTCTGGCTATCGCTACTGTGGCTCTGGCATCGCTACCGTGGCTTTGGGCATCGCTACTGTGCATCTGGGCATCGCTACCGTGGCTATGGGCATCGCTACTGTGGCTCTGGGCATCGCTACCGTGGCTTTGGCCATCGCTACTGTGCATCTGGGCATCGCTACCGTGGCTATGGGCATCGCTACTGTGGCTCTGGCCATCGCTACTGTGGCTTTGGCCATCGCTACTGTGCATCTGGGCATCGCTACCGTGGCTATGGGCATCGCTACTGTGGCTCTGGCCATCGCTACCGTGGCTTTGGCCATCGCTACTGTGCATCTGGGCATCGCTACCGGCTATGGGCATCGCTACTGGGCTCTGGGCATCGCTACCGTGGCTTTGCCATCGCTGGCATCTGGGCATCTTCACCGTGGCTGGGCATCCCTTGCCTCTGGGCATCGCTACCGTGGCTTTGGCCATCGCTACTGTGCATCTGGTGCATCTGGGCATCGCTACCGTGGCTCTGGCCATCGCTACTGTGGCTCTGGCCATCGCTACTGTGGCTTTGGCCATCGCTACTGTGCATCTGGGCATCGCTACCGTGGCTATGGGCATCGCTACTGTGGCTCTGGCCATCGCTACTGTGGCTCTGGGCATCGCTACCGTGGCTCTGGGCATCGCTACCGTGCCATCGCTACTGTGCATCTGGGCATCGCTACCGTGGCTCTGGGCATCGCATCGCTACTGTGGCTCTGGGCATCGCTACCGTGGCTTTGGCCATCGCTACTGTGCATCTGGGCATCGCTACCGTGGCTATGGGCATCGCTACTGTGGCTCTGGGCATCGCTACCGTGGTTTGGCCATCGCTACTGTGCATCTGGGCATCGTGGCTACATCGCTACCGTGGCTCTGGGCATCGCTACTTCTGTGGTGGCTCTGGCCATCGCTATCATCGCTACGTGGCTTTGGCCATCGCTACTGTGCATCTGGGCATCGCTACCGTGGCTCTGGGCATCTCTACTGTGGCTATGGGCATCGCTACTGTGGCTTTGGCCATCGCTACTGTGCATCTGGGCATCGCTACCGTGGCTTGGGCATCGCTACTGTGGCTCTGGCATCGCTACCGTGGCTCTGGGCCATCGCTACTGTGGCTCTGGGCATCGCTACCGTGGCTTTGGCCATCGCTACTGTGCATCTGGCCATCGCTACCGTGGCATCTGGGCATCATCGCTACCGTGGCTGGCTCTGGGCATCGCTACTGTGGCTATGGCCATCGCTACCGTGGCTCTGGGCATCGCTACTGTGCTCTGGGCATCGCTACCGTGGCTTTGGGCATCGCTACTGTGGCTCTGGGCATCGCTACTGTGGCTCTGGGCATCGCTACCGTGGCTCTGGCCATCGCTACTGTTTGCATCTGGGGCATCGCTACCGTGGCTCTGGGCATCGCTACTGTGGCTCTGGCCATCGCTACTGTGGCTTTGGCCATCGCTACTGTGCATCTGGGTATCGCTACCGTGGCTATGGGCATCGCTCTGGGCACTACCGTGGCTCTGGGCATCGCTACCGTGGCTTTGGCCATCGCTACCGTGTGCATCTGGGCATCGCTACCGTGGCTCTGGCCATCGCTACTGGGGCTCTGGGCATCGCTACCGTGGCTTTGGCCATCGCTACTGTGCATCTGGGCATCGCTACCGTGGCTATGGGCATCGCTACTGTGGCTCTGGGCATCGCTACCGTGGCTTTGGCCATCGCTACTGTGCATCTGGGCATCGCTACCGTGTCTGGGCATCGCTACTGTGGCTCTGGGCATCGCTACTGTGGCTTTGGCCATCGCTTTGTGTGTGCATCTGGGCATCGCTACCGTGGCTATGGGCATCGCTACTGTGGCTCTGGGCATCGCATCGCATCGCTACCGTGGCTTTGGCCATCGCTACTGTGCATCTGGGCATCGCTACCGTGGCTATGGGCATCGCTACTGTGGCTCTGGCCATCGCTACCGTGGCTTTGGCCATCGCTACTGTGCATCTGGGCATCGCTACCGTGGCTATGGGCATCGCTACTGTGGCTCTGGGCATCGCTACCGTGGCTGGCCATCGCTACTGGGCATCTGGGCATCGCTACCGTGGCTATGGGCATCGCTACTGTGGCTCTGGGCATCGCTACCGTGGCTATGGCCATCGCTACTGTGCATCTGGGCATCGCTGGTGGCTCTGGGCATCGCTACTGTGGCTCTGGCCATCGCTACCGTGGCTTTGGCCATCGCTACTGTGCATCTGGGCATCGCTACCGTGGCTATGGGCATCGCTACTGTGGCTCTGGCCATCGCTACTGTGGCCATCTGGGCATCGCATCGCTTACCGTGGCTCTGGCCATCGCTACTGTGGCTCTGGGCATCGCTACCGTGGCTTTGGCCATCGCTACTGTGCACTGTCGCTCTGGGCATCGCTACCGTGGCTCTGGGCATCGCTACGGCTGGCGGGCATCGCTGGCTCTGGCCATCGCTACTGTGGCTTTGGCCATCGCTACTGTGCATCTGGCCATCGCTACCGTGGCTATGGGCATCGCTACTGTGGCTCTGGGCATCGCTACCGTGGCTTTGGCCATCGCTACTGTGCATCTGGGCATCGCTACCGTGGCTCTGGGCATCGCTACTGTCGCTGGCTCTGGGCATCGCTACCGTGGCTCTTTGGCCATCGCTACTGTGCATCTGGGCATCGCTACCGTGGCTATGGGCATCGCTACTGTGGCTCTGGCCATCGCTACTGCCGTGGCTTTGGCCATCGCTGCACTGTGCATCTGGGCATCGCTACCGTGGCTCTGGCCATCGCTACTGTGGCTCATCGCTACCGTGGCTTTGGCATCCCATCGCTACTGTGCATCTGGGCATCGCTACCGTGGCTCTGGCCATCGCTACTGTGGCTCTGGGCATCGCTACCGTGGCTTTGGCCATCGCTACTGTGCATCTGGGCATCGCTACCGTGGCTCTGGCCATCGCTACTGTGCTCTGGGCATCGCTACCCGTGGCTTTGTGGCTCGCTACTGTGCATCTGGGCATCGCTACCGTGGCTATGGGCATCGCTACTGTGGCTCTGGGCATCGCTACCGTGGCTGCCATCGCTACTGTGCATCTGGGCATCGCTACCCGTGGCTATGGGCATCGCTACTGTGGCTCTGGGCATCGCTTCCGTGGCTGGCCATCGCTACTGTGCATCTGGGCATCGCTACCGTGGCTCTGGCTATCGCTACTGTGGCTCTGGGCATCGCTACCGTGGCTTTGGCCATCGCTACTGTGGCTCTGGGCATCGCTCTGGGCCGTGGCTCTGGCCATCGCTACTGTGGCTCTGGGCATCGCTACCGTGGCTTTGGCCATCGCTACTGTGCATCTGGGCATCGCTACCGTGGCTATGGGCATCGCTACTGTGGCTCTGGCCATCGCTACTGTGGCTCTGGCCATCGCTACTGTGGCTCTGGCCATCGCTACTGTGGCTTTGGCCATCGCTACTGTGCATCTGGGCATCGCTACCGTGGCTCTGGCCATCGCTACTGTGCATCTGGGCATCGCTACCGTGGCTGCCATCGCTACTGCACTCTGGCCATCGCTACCGTGGCTTTGCCATCGCTACTGTGCATCTGGGCATCGCTACCGTGGCTATGGGCATCGCTACTGTGGCTCTGGGCATCGCTACCGTGGCTTTGGCCATCGCTACTGTGCATCTGGGCATCGCTACCGTGGCTATGGGCATCGCTACTGTGGCTCTGGGCATCGCTACCGTGGCTGGCCATCGCTACTGTGCATCTGGGCATCGCTACCGTGGCTGGGCATCGCTACTGTGGCTCTGGGCATCGCTACCGGCTTTGGCCATCATGCATCGCTGGGCATCGCTACCGTCTGGGCATCGCTACCGTGGCTATCGCTACTGGCATCTGGGCATCGCTACCGTGGCTCTGGCCATCGCTACTGTGGCTCTGGGCATCGCTACCGTGGCTCTGGGCATCGCTACCGTGTGCATCGCTACTGCATCGCTACCGTGGCTATGCATCGCTGGGCCATCGCTACTGTGGCTCTGGCCATCGCTACTGGCTGGCCATCTGGGCATTGGGCATCGCCGTGGCTCTGGGCATCGCTACTGTGGCTCATCGCTCTGGCCATCGCTACCGTGGCTTTGGCCATCGCTACTGTGCATCTGGGCATCGCTACCGTGGCTATGGGCATCGCTACTGTGGCTCTGGGCATCGCTACCGTGGCTTTGGCCATCGCTACTGTGCATCTGGGCATCGCTTCTGTGTGGCTCTGGGCATCGCTACTGTGGCTCTGGGCATCGCTACCGTGGCTTTGGCCATCGCTACTGTGCATCTGGGCATCGCTACCGTGGCTCTGGCCATCGCTACTGTGGCTCTGGGCATCGCTACCTGGCTTTGGCCCACTGCCATCGCTACTGTGCATCTGGGCATCGCTACCGTGGCTCTGGCCATAGCTACTGTGGCTCTGGCCATCGCTACTGTGGCTCTGGCCATCGCTACTGTGCATCTGGGCATCGCTACCGTGGCTCTGGCCATCGCTACTGGGCATCGCTGGGGCATCGCTACTGTGCATCTGGGCATCGCTACCGTGGCTATGGGCATCGCTACTGTGGCTCTGGGCATCGCTACCGTGGCTTTGGCCATCGCTACTGTGCATCTGGGCATCGCTACCGTGGCTCTGGGCATCGCTACTGTGGCTCTGGGCATCGCTACTGTGGCTCTGGCCATCGCTACTGTGGCATCGCTGGGCATCGCTTTGCCGTGGCTCTGGCCATCGCTACTGTGCATCTGGGCATCGCTACCGTGGCTTGGCCATCGCTACTGTGCATCTGGGCATCGCTACCGTGGCTCTGGCCATCGCTACTGTGGCTCTGGCCATCGCTACTGTGGCTTTGGCCATCGCTACTGTGCATCTGGGCATCGCTGTGGCATCGCTACTGTGGCTCTGGCATCGCTACTGTGCTTTGGCCATCGCTACTGTGGCTCTGGGCATCGCTACCGTGGCTCTGGGCATCGCTACTCTGGGCATCGCTACTCTGGGCATCGCTGGGCGTGGCTCTGGCCATCGCTACTGTCCTCTGGGCATCGCTACCGTGGCTTTGGGCATCGCTACTGTGCTCTGGGCATCGCTACCGTGGCTTTGGCCATCGCTACTGTGGCTCTGGCCATCGCTACGTGGCTCTGGCCATCGCTACTGTGGCTCTGGGCATCGCTACTGTGGCTCTGGCCATCGCTACTGGCTGTGCATCTGGGGCATCGCTACCGTGGCTCTGGGCATCGCTACTGTGGCTCTGGGCATCGCTACCGTGGCTCTGGCCATCGCTACTGTGCATCTGGGCATCGCTACCGTGGCTATGGCCATCGCTACTGTGGCTCTGGGCATCGCTACCGTGGCTTTGGCCATCGCTACCGTGCATCTGGGCATCGCTACCGTGGCATCTGGGCCATCGCTACTGTGGCTCTGGCCATCGCTACTGTGCATCTGGGCATCGCTACCTGGGCATCGCATCTGGGCATCGCTACCGTGGCTTTGGCCATCGCTACTGTGCATCTGGGCATCGCTACCGTGGCTTTGGCCATCGCTACCGTGGCTCTGGGCATCGCTACCGTGGCTCTGGGCATCGCTACTGTGGCTCTGGCCATCGCTACCGTGGCTCTGGGCATCGCTACCGTGTGGCATCGCTACTGTGCATCTCTGGCATCGCTACTGTGGCTCGGCTGGCATCGCTGCTGCGCATCTGGGCATCGCTACCGTGGCTCTGGGCATCGCTACTGTGGCTCTGCCATCGCTACTGTGGCTTTGGCCATCGCTACTGTGGCTCTGGGCATCGCAACCGTGGCTTTGGCCATCGCTACTGTGCATCTGGGCATCGCTACCGTGGCTTTGGCCATCGCTACTGTGGCTCTGGCCATCGCTACCGTGGCTTTGGGCATCGCTACTGTGCATCTGGGCATCGCTACCGTGGCTCTGGGCATCGCTACTGTGGCTCTGGCCATCGCTACCGTGGCTCTGGCCATCGCTACCGTGGCTCTGGGCATCGCTACCGTGGCTGGCCATCGCTACTGTGCATCTGGGCATCGCTACCGTGGCTATGGGCATCGCTACTGTGGCTCTGGCCATCGCTATCGCGTGGCTTTGGCCATCGCTACTCTGCATCTGGGCATCGCTACCGTGGCTCTGGGCATCGCTACTGTGGCTCTGGGCATCGCTACCGTGGCTTTGGCCATCGCTACTGTGCATCTGGGCATCGCTACCCGTGGCTATGGGCATCGCTACTGTGGCTCTGGCCATCGCTACCGTGGCTCTGGCCATCGCTACTGTGCTCTGGGCATCGCTACCGTGGCTCTGGGCATCGCTACTGTGCATCTGGGCATCGCTACCGTGGCTATGGGCATCGCTGTGGCTCTGGGCATCGCTACCGTGGCTTTGGCCATCGCTACTGTGCATCTGGGCATCGCTACCGTGGCTGCTATGGGCATCGCTTGGCTCTGGGCATCGCTACCGTGGCTTTGGGCATCGCTACTCTGGGCATCTGTGGCTTTGGCCATCGCTACTGTGCCTGGGCATCGCTACCGTGGCTATGGGCATCGCTGCTGTGGCTCTGGTCATCGCTACCGTGGCTTTGGCCATCGCTACTGTGCATCTGGGCATCGCTACCGTGGCTATGGGCATCGCTACTGTGGCTCTGGCCATCGCTACTGTGGCTCTGGGCATCGCTAACGTGGCTCTGGCCATCGCTACTGTGCATCTGGGCATCGCTACCGTGGCTCTGGCCATCGCTACTCTGTGGCTCTGGGCATCGCTACCGTGGCTTTGGCCATCGCTACTGTGCATCTGGGCATCGCTACCGTGGTTATGGGCCGTGGCTCTGGCCATCGCTACTGTGGCTCTGGCCATCGCTACTGTGGCTTTGGCCATCGCTACTGTGCATCTGGGCATCGCTACCGTGGCTCTGGCCATCGCTACTGGCTACTGTGGCTCTGGGCATCGCTACCGTGGCTTTGGCCATCGCTACTGTGCATCTGGGCATCGCTACCATCGTGGCTGTGCATCTGGCTCGCTATGTGGCTCTGGCCATCGCTACTGTGCATTCAACACGCTACATGGCTCTGGGCATCGCTACCGTGGCTTTGGCCATCGCTACTGTGCATCTGGGCATCGCTACCGTGGCTATGGACATCGCTACTGTGGCTCTGTGCATCTGTGGCTTTGGCCATCGCCATCGCTACTGTCTGGGCATCTGGTCATCGCTACTGTGGCCATCTGGGCATCGCTACTGGCTTTGGCCATCGCTGTGCATCTGGGCATCGCTACCGTGTGGGCATACTACTGTGGCTCTGGGCATCGCTCCGTGAGCCATCGCCACTGTGCATCTGGTCATCGCTACCGCGTTTGTGCATCTGGCCATCGCTCTGCATCTGGTCATCGCTACCGTGGCTATGGGCATCGCTACTGTGGCTCTGGCCATCGCTACTGTGCCTTTGGCCATCCGTGAGCGGATTTCTGCGTTGTATGCGCCAATCTTTCTCAGGGTTCTTCTAGTGATTTGCTGCCCGTGTTGAAGCTTGGCAATTGGCTTAGTTCAGTCGAATAAAGTTTTGCTGCATCGAATATTTTTCTTAAAGCAGGATTTCGAAATGGTATGTTCGAACGTATGCTTATCTCTGATGAGACTCTCTTGCAGACACTTCATTATCTCTTCAATAATTTATCCTTTTATAGTTCTAATAGAGACACACTGGAGAAATGGATAGAGGATCGGATTAAGAATCGGAGAGCCAAGTTCATGTTCGACTTACGTGTAAATACCCTGGGAAAAGGTATGAATCTCTTCTCACTCCATCTATGGGTAAATAAGAGAAAAAAATCGATCCTATAGCTATGGGTGGAAATTGTTGTAAGAGAAAGACAACAGTGTATTAAAAACCTTTAACAATCGATTAAATAGATTCACCCACCCGCAATTGATCAAGCGCGCTCAATACAGCTAGACTCATGAAAATATGTCCCATCAGGTAGTGTCTTCTCCAAGAGGAATGAGAAGGTCGTGGATTTGGATTAGGATTATTTCTAATTGTGTCTGTATATTCGTCAAAATCTTTTGTTTCATGATCTCTTTCGGTTCTATATTGATCTACCTCATTTCTAACTTGGGTTGATTTCTCTTTATTTATGTTGCCAGGACCTACGTCTGACTAATTGATGTTCTCACCTTGAACTTCAATCACTTTCTCGTCTGTTTCCTAAATATTATTAAGATCTCTGTTTTCTTTGATGTCGCACTTCATTCTTGACTTCATTCTATTAATTCAGCATCCGTGAGGTACTCTTGTTTCATGATATATTGTCTGGCATTTGAAAACACTTTAGCGTATAAATAATATCTTTTGTCTCTTCATTTTTCACGCTATATTAGGTCGTTAGCTTTACCATAGTTTTTCACAGGTGGACATCGTGTAAAATATAAACAATCCAAACCTTCTTTATATTCTTCGCTTGTCCATTCACATCTTTGATTTCTTTTGACCTCTGGAGATGGAAGGTCAGGAGTTAATAGTGACCTCGTTTTGGAGATATTCTATTGTTTTGGGAAGAATTGAATCAAGTGGTTAATTTTTCGACATCAGGCTGGTTGTCAATTGATGGACGCGATGCATGGTGAACAATAGTGACATGGATTCTTCTTTTACGTCTGTGATGTGTCCTCATAGTGGTCCCACAGGAACAAATTTTTATTATTGATTAAGGTGAAATAACATAAATATTTACTTAGCTCAATCTTGCACAACGCCATTAGCATGGGGATTTTATCTACGAAACTACCAACTAGCAGTTTTTTTAAATCTCGATTTCAGTTTGCTGTTTCATTCATTCTTTCTCTCTCCCGCTACATACACATACACACACCCATATTCCTATCTATCTATCTATCTATCTATCTATCTATCTATCTATCTATCTATCTATCTATATATATATATATATATATATATATATATATATATGTATATATATATATATCTTAGTCTCGCTTATTTATTTATCTATATTTTAATTTGTTCTATCTATCTTCATGAAAATTTATTATTACCAAATTTAGCGACTGTCAGAATAACGATCATTGAAGTATTTTCGTCTTATCGAAAGAAAAACTAAATCTTTGGGGACGAAGAGAATTTCGCTCCACTGAGCATGACGTTTACTGTCGGTACCTCTTCGCATCTCCTCACTTACTTTTCTCATCCCAGCCCCGAGCGTGGTGCTTTATCACACCCATGGCCCAACCCTAGACTCCAGCAACAGCTTGACCGTTTTTTTTTAGTTACTGATTTGATCTATTACAAAGCATTTTCTACACACACACCATATATATATATATATATATATATATATATATATATATATATATATATATATATATATATACGCGTGCACGCAAATATATATGTTTGTATGTGTATGTATTGTATTATTGGTTGGTTTTAATATCGCTTTCTACTGTATATATATATATATATATATATATATATATATATATATATAGATGTGTGTTTTTGCAAATTTACAGATACGGAAAATTGAATATTTTCAGTATTTGAAACAATATTCCTTTATAAATATGCATGTTGCTTACTGTATGTAAATAAAGCTATATGCATTTATGAATAATGCACACAAATAATGAATCATTAGTTTATATATATATATATATATATATATATATATATATATATATATATATATATATATATATATATATATATATATATATATATATATATATATATATATGTCCTGAATATTTCATGTTCTTATTTATTTTCAGGTATGCGTTAAGATATTCAAGGATACGGTTATATTTTGTTATGGTTCTTGGTTCACCTACGTTCGCGAAATACATAATTCTTCATAAATATTCTACGTGTGTAAAAAGGTGTGTTTTGTATGTGGATCAGAGACTGTGTATGTTTTCACAGGCGCGTGGAAACACTTCCCTGAGCACATATATGTTGCTTAGCTATTAGCATTAAGAAGGAAAAGTTACACTAGTTGAAACCTTTTGTTTGAAGGATGAACGTCTGAGTTTGCTCTTATGAAGTTGAAGTTTAAGAAATTTCAGAACTTTAAAAATAAACTTATACAACCTTTTATAAAAGAATGTACTCGTCTTAACTAAGATTTATTTATCAACACATGGGGTAGTATTCCTGATCGCCTGCATATATGTTCCCAGTCAAGCAGAATCTTAAAACAATTTATATTGATTGTCCCCTTTTTTGACAACTCATTAACTATTTGGTTTTTCTGGCTTTAAATAAGCCAGAAAAAACATTTTAAATTGTGAGATTCTTGCGGGGGTAATTTTAATGATACAAGGATTATTACTTAACCTATAGACGGGGAAAAACAGGTGGATTCACACATTTCCCAAGACCATTTGCACGTAAGTGCATATAAAGAACTCAACAGGAACTGTTAATCGTCTATATGATTAACAATTTCGAGCCATTATCGATTACACCACTTGCATGTCAAAGCTTACATTCCATGGTATTCCGAATCTGTCAATCCTTTAAATACTGACCAGGCTCGACGTTGCTTAACAACCACTTCCATTTACTTTCTTCCCTGATAACTATAATCTTCAAATATTCAAGTGTAATGTCAATCGACATCTTCTGATGCTTTGATCCAGTTCCCCGTCTTCTTTAGAGGCGTGTTTGATGAAAGGATAAAGAGAAGGACGGTGAACTGGATCAAAGCATCAGAAGATGTCGATTGACATTACACTTGAATATTTGAAGATTATAGTTATCAGGGAAGCAAGTAAGTAGAAGGGAATTCCACAGAAAAGAAGTGCAAGAGAAGAAGTTGGAGTAGAAGTGACGGCTCCATTTAACCATTTCGACTGCGAAACGGCGGGACAAAGATGTAACACGCTTAAATTCATGCAGGTTAGGAACCAGAGAAATTAGCTCATCAGAGCAGTTGCCGTGAAAATACTTATAAAAAGAGAGAAGGTATTCACGGCACGTAGTGACTGTAGGCGAGATCTCCTGCTTTTTGAAATGTTTTCCCAATCACTAAAATCTTGACCTGTTCAAGTCGAACGTTAACCATTATTTTTCTTAGATAACCCCATAAACAAGCACACAGTAACCCTCTACCCTAAGTGATTCTTCCATAATGCATTGGGTAATCATGAGTATAAAGAAATAATCATCTTCAGTTCACATGGGCAACTGTTGTTATGCACCCGAGAATTTGATCACGATATTGAGTCACCCCATCACGAGGGTGTCATGTGGCACGAGGCCTTTTTAACGTGGGCATTCCAAAAATATGCCCATTGAACCCGTATAAACAGCTTGAGGGCCGGTTTACCTCCCCGAAGGAGACTCCACCCTTCGGCGTAGCCTCCTTCTGGTTCCTCCCGTCCGTAGGAAGAGAGTTCAACCGAGCAGTCGGTTCAAAAGTGAACTACTGACTCACAAGAGAATTTGATAACTTTATTCCATATATCTGGGCTGAAAGCAGGAGATTTATTCATTCATGCGATGCGTGTCTTCGGAAAGTAAACCTTTCGGAGCCCATAATTCTACAGGACAGACCCCAGATCTCCTTCAAGCTCCCTTTTATTACGGACACGTGGGCGTTGATACTATCGGTTGACTCTTGGAAGCCTTCCGCCTAGTGACCTACTGATAGTATTTCAGTCCCATGCGCCAACTTAATTTGCAGCTGTTCGAAACTTTCTGTAGTTGCTATCTCTTGGTTGAACTTATTACTTCTTAGAATCAATATTCAGGCAATTACACACATATTTCAATGCGATGGGCGATTTGGTTTTACCATTGTGAAGTTAACGTATGTGTTTTTTCCTTTTTTTTCTCTCTATATACTAACGAATAACTAGCAATGATGTTTAGGCTATGGAGAATCTCAGTCGTTGAAAACCTGGCCTGGACACATCAGCACTTATGTTTTATATCTTCTAAACTAGCTGCATAGATTTAGAGGTCAGTTTACTCCATTGTGCTGTTGATCTTATAAGAATGTTCATCAGCCTTTTAACTAGATTAAGTAATAATAAAACGGAAATGTGATAAGTATCTGATCGTTTTTTTTTATCATTTCACCCCAAGTAAGGCAATAAATCCACTAAGATACAAGGGGTTACTGAATGTGAAAAAATAGGAAAAGTGATAAATACTATTAAGGAGCGAAAATAATAAAAGGAGATGAATACCGAAAACAGTCGATAACGATTGACATTGCACTTAAATGTTTGAACACGAAACTTGTCTGGAAAGCAAGAGAACAAGAAAGTTCCACAAGAGAGAAGTGCGAGAGAAGATACTTTTACCATAGTGTTTGCAGTTACATCTAGCTATTTCAGCTGTAAAAGAATGAGACTTGCCGTCAATCTATTACTTACCAAAAGTCTAGGTACAAGAGAGAAAAGTGATACAAGGCCAAAAGGAAGAATGGTCTTCTGTCCTATAATTAAACTTAGCGAGCTACAATTACTGATCCAAACATACCATAGTATACCTTACACGGAAATAACAAATTACTTATTTACCATTCTTATTACATCCACCATAACACCTTAGAAGTCTTAACTAGTTCCCATATGTACAATTTGGTACCATAGAGGACAGTTCATCAGAACAATTGCTATGTAAATATTTATTGAAAAGGCACAAGAAAGCAAGATTACGACGGCCGGAATTTAACTGAAGCCGAGATGTCATGTCAGGGCCAATAGGAATGCATATTCTTCTTTGAATTTTATCAAGAATCTCGAAATATATAACAGGAGAGCGAGACATATTGTGGCAGTAATAATCAAAGCAAATGATAAACTTATTTCTGCATACGATTGTTTCTTTCTTTATTAGACAACGTTTTCACTGAAATGGTAATGGTAATATAGGTATTTACAATATAAGGAGCCATTCGGTATTAACTGAAACAACACCCACAGGTACTGCCGCATGAAATTTATAAAACCATTTTATTAAAACAAATTTCACAAATCCAACAACTTTTACCGTTTCTTCCAGTATTAATGAACGTTTCCTTCCTAACCTGTTGTTTGTGTCAGTGTGGAAGATTAATGTTATGGTCCTAGTTAGGATCAAGGAAGAACAACACGAACACAAGAATAGAAATAATGAAGGTATATTATACGAAATATAATACAAGATGTTGAAGGTGTTAGTATAACTGTCAGTCTGGTTTGGAGTGAACTACTATCGGCTCGACTCGATTCGGTATATAGCCACCCCCCCACGAGACTCTGCCCTTCGGCGGAGCCTCGTCCGGGTTCCTCTCTGCTCAGAGGCAGAAAGTTCGACCGTCAAGTCGAGAAGCTCGGCTTGATTCAATATCTAGCAACTCTCCCACGAGGGTTGCATGTGGCACAAGGCCGAGTTTAATGTGGGTTTCCCGAGCCCGTAGTCTCGGCCAAAAAATACCCGTAGAACCCGTATAAACGGGATCGGGTTGGTCATTTCTCCCCGACAGAGACTCTGCCCTTCGGCGGAGCTTCGACCGTGTTCCTCTCTGCTCAGTGGCAGAAAGTTCGACCGTCAAGCCGAGAAGCTCGACTTTATTCGACCCTCTCTCTTGAGAGGCGTAGTATACATAGTGTTAGGAAGAGTTTATTCTGTAGTTATAGGTAAGGACCCATGACAGTTAATATTTTGATTACATTATTATCTTCTCTTTGTGTTCTCTCTATTTTAGTTGTTTCTTCTATTGTTTGGTAAAGTAGCTTGTTTGATTTTGCTTAGTGGCATATCCACATCTTTGTGGGTTATTTAATGGCGAAATCTAAATATTTTGAACACACTTTATGTCTTCAACTAAATATATTTAGAACTCAATTGCACACCGTGAGCTAATTAAATATTGTTGGTCATTTTGCTATAAATAGCCATTGTTAATAATTTTACTATAAATAGGTACTGTTGGTAATTTTATTATATAAAAATATATTGCTGGTATATTTGCTATAAAAATTTATTTTTATACTTTCATAGTGTTTGATCGTTCACCCTATTGCGCATAGGGGGGCTCTAGGTATTAATATCTTGGTTCAGGGATGAGCAGGGAACAACAGTAATTAAAGGATGATTCTAATCTTCTCAAAAACTCCAATCTTTCGATCACAGGCCTTGCTGACGGATGTAGTTTATCGTCATACCCAGGATTAGGCAAAGTAGCACCAGTCCACAAGATTCAATGAAGACATAGTCCTGTGTATTACCTGTACGTTCATTCACTCAAAGATATTTTTATTCATTGATCTGAGAAAGCGATTGTATATATTTGACAGATTTGACATTTCTAAGCGCGTTGGGAGCCGTGCACAATATCCATATATGGGGATAAAAAGTGGCACGAGTCATCTGGTTAAATCTTTAGTTTTGAGGTATCTTGCTGTGCCGGACAAAATTAACCCTAGCGTAGCCTATTCTTTATTCAATGTCTATCTCCTTTACTAAAAATCTTATATTAGATACATAGAACGAGGTATTTAATGTGTTTCGTAATTGTTCATTCCACATTCATGATGGGTCCAGTGTATATGTCATCACTGTTTTCATGCTTATTCATAATTGAAATATGTTATTGTTGACGAATATTAGTAACAGCTTGAAATGCCTTAATAGCTATCGTACGTGTGTGATAATGATTTTTCTAATCTTTTCTTTATCAAACACAGCGACATGTTCTTGCTGAGAATTTTAATAGCAGCAGAGAGAGAATAACAAATCTAGATTCGAACGCTGTTTGTCGATTCCTCTTTTAACAGTCGCAAAATTGATTACACGTTTTATTCCATGACCACAAATAACAAAATTGTGAACGGAATCCAAATCTTTTGTATTCATGGTGATATGATATACAAAGTCTATATATATATATATATATATATATATATATATATATATATATATATATATATATATATATATATATATATAATGAGAAGCCACGTATACTTTCTTAATATGTATATATAGAAAATGTTTAACTATTGAAATATTTAAAAAGATTTAAAATACCCAAGTCTTTATTTAACCAATCATAATCAAGCATAATCTTTATAAATATTTTAATAGTTAAACATTTTTTTTATTTTTTAGATATAGTTAAAAATTTTTTTAATTTTTTTAAACAATATCTAAAATATTATTACAGTTAGATTTACGTTAAGAATATTCGGACACAGTGGCGTTCCATATCACGTGACGTCCGAATCTCGCGACGGACGCAACTTGTAAACAGTTATTTCTGAAGAATGATTAAGGTCAATCCGAAATATCCAATATATATATAAATAGATAAATGCATTCATAAACAAACATTAGTATTCTTTTAATTTGAAACTTTTATATATATATATATATATAGTTACAGACGACCCTTAAAAATCCATTCCGTTATGATTTATTTCATGAATATATACAAATATTCATCTCTTCAGATCGAAGTTTTTTTAAATAAATCAATTTGTCTAGACCAAAAGAAAAGGGAGAGAAAAAAAGGAAAAGGAAAAATTATATTAAAAGAGGAAGAAAGAAAAAGAAAAATTTCAATATAAGGTTTAAAAATTTGGTGGGGAGAAAGAGAGAGAGGGGGAGAGAAAGAGAGGGAGAGAGGGAAGGAAAGAAAAGAAAGCAAAGAAGGAAGAATTAGACATTAGTCGATACGAAAACATAGAAATGATTTTTTCTTTAGATGCTGAACAATTTAAAATACAGATTAACAGAGTGGGGATCTGACTTAAAATAGATACAGTAAAGTATCAAATATTCATGTCATTTTTTATAGCAAAGGAATCATCATCGTATTATAATCATCACAATTTCAAAATAATAATAAAAATGATATTTGACATCATTAAAATAAAATAAGTTAAATAAATTAAAATTAAAAATATAAAGCATTTAAAAGATATATAAAAAAATTATTTGTTTGACAGCAATGACTGGGTTCTCCTGCTTGTGTGATATGGTGCATAGTCCTGTTGCCAAATATAGGCTCTTCCAGCAGCCATTCACTTGACCCAGGGCAGCATTACCTCCTCAAGGCACTTGATGTACGTATCCGTATTATGTTACGTTCTGTCGGAAGACGAATCGAAGCATAATGTGGCTATCTCTAGTGATCACTCCAATCACCTTCGTAATCACCATAAGACTCATCTAACACTTTCCTAATCCTGCTCACTGCACTAAGATTAACACCCAAACACTCTGAAATGTTTGTATTGAAGTTTCTGGCGCCAATGCCAAGCAGTACAGCATGCCATTTCCAAATTTCTGGCGGAATGAATTGCGTTTTGGTACTTTTTTTGTCACAGAGAACTGACCCTACTACGGTAAAAATTTAATTGCTAATCATGCATTACTTTTAAGTAATACACATATTTATGTCTTTGTTGTTTCCGTTCCTTATATTATGGCCGCTACTGTATATATATATATATATATATATATATATATATATATATATATATATATATATATATACATACATATATATATATATATACCATAGATATAATTTATTAAAAAGTATCATGAAAATTTTATTTACTAGTTATTTAATTGTTATAAGTGCTGTTCAAAAGGTGCTACTACTTTTTAAAAACACATTTGAATTGTTTGCCGGTATGATTCATTAAAAGGTTTCTCTTACTGTTCCATTATATACCTCAATTTATACAGAGCAATATGATTAATAATCAAACAAATCCCTTTACCCCATGTGGTGAATAGGCTATTTCGGCAGACGTTAAAAGGGGTCGTCTGTCTTTTCAACCCCGGTGTGGAACGGAATGAAGTTAACGTTAGAGGAAGGGGGTGGAGCAGTTAACAGTGAGGAATCAAGTTTGGAAGCTAAAGACTCAACTTAAACATTAACTTGCCCAAAACACCTAATACTGTGTGTACACTGTTTCAGTTAGACGCTAGAACAAGGCACGAATCAATTGTAAACTACGTATTAAGTGTTTTCAGGAAGTTAATATATATATAGGGACTTAGGTGTTTTAAATCTTCATAAATATTTCAATAGCTAAGCAATTTCTTTAGATATAGTAAAAAAATATTTTTTAAAATATTTATGACAGTTAGATTTAAGTTAGGAATATCTGAACAGTGACGTTCCATATCACGTGACGTCCGCGTCTCGTGAAGGACGCTACTTGCCAACAAACAGTAATTTTAATTTATTTGTAACAAACAGTTATTTCTGATGAAAAATTGAGGACAATTTGAAATATCAAATATATATATAAATAAATAAATACTTTCATAAAATAAAACATTATAATTTTTAATTTGAAACTTTTTCTATATATATATATATATATATATATATATATATATATATATTATAAATTAACTGATTTGAAATATGTTTTTAGCTAAACAGTATTAACCATGTTTCAAAAATGGAAGCTGAAAGCTTCGAATTTAATTTTGGAACTAATGTTTTTAATTTTATTACAAAATTAAATTCGAACCTTTCAGCTTCCATTTTTGAAACATGGTTAATACTGTGTAGCGAAAAAACACATTTTAAATCAGTTAATTTATAATATTAATACTAAATTTACATTGAGCACCATTTTGTAAAAATAAAAATACCAATAAGAACAACGGATTATATATCTTACTGTACTTTCCTTCTTTCGTTATATATATATATATATATATATATATATATATATATATATATATGTAAGTTTTTTTATAGTACAAAATTTAACAATAGAGAAAAAGCAGAATTTATATTGCATTTTTTTTAAAAAGCTAAAAAAGAACAACCGGTTTCGTCCCAGGACTTATCAATTTTATTTTTCTGGAATGTAAAATAATATTAGCATGTAAAATAAATTAATGAATGGAATGCGGAAAAAATGAATTTCAAGAAACTAGAGTCCAATAACATTCAGACCCAGTAAGCATTCCCTCTGTTTACAAAGGAAAGGCCCCACGGCATCTGATATACAAGGACTCGAGAACCTTGAGGGGATATATGGAGTGGTACCTAGATAAAATCGAAAATGGCAGGAATTGTGTGGTCTATTTTCGTGGTGACCGTTTTTCGATTTTATAGAATATAAATTCTGCTTCTTTTTACTAGCTATATCTATATCTATATCTATCTATATCTATCTATCTATCTATCTATCTATCTATCTATCTATATATATATATATATATATATATATATATATATATAAGATCATTGCAGTTTCTGCCGAATTTCCTTGTTAATACAAATTTTTTTGTTTTGGTGACGAATTCTGTTGTATTTTATATTGAAACCTGGCATCGTTCAGTTGCGATTCAAACTTTGTTGAATGTTGAAGTTCTGTCCATAAATGAATGCCGTAAAAATGGAGACTGAAAAGTTCACTTTCGTCATACTACGTTCTATGAATTTTGGAAAGGAATAAGTATTCGGATTTGCGTCAAAAACATTCAGAATGTTTATTTGGATCATGTCCCAGCTCTTCGGACGGTTTGGCAGATTTCGTCAGGGGATTTAATTTGAACAAACAACCACGCACCGGCCGACCTTCTGATTTGAATAAAGACGCTCTGCTTGCCATCGTGGAGAATAAGCCAAAGTGTTTGAAAATCGATATTTCAACTGCCTTTCGCCATTTGAAGAGACATGGATTAAAAAGGCCGATTTTGGCAAATCGAAATTCACCACGATCACGCAAGACCGCATGTTCCAAAACATTCCTTGCAGAAACTCAAAGATTTAAAATAGGAAACCCTTCAGCACCTACCGTAATCTGCTGATTTGCTTCCTTCGGATTTTCATTTGTTCCGGTCTCTACAGAAAATTTACCGTATATAATCGCGTATCATGCTACTTTTGCAGATTAATTTTGTAGGTGTCGAGTGTATATATGGTAAATGACCAAAAAAATTCAATTAAAAATGACGTCGCATCCTTCTCGCAACGAAAAATCTAAAGATACCACCAAAATGGCATCAACAACTAAATCTAAATAGAGAGATTAATTAAATAATGAACAAATTAGCAAATTGCGAATGCATACATGAACACAGGTAATGTAATAATAATATTACCACTAAATTAGACTATTTCTCATCAAAGTAAGTAATAAGGATAGTGAATATGCAGTCAAAAATTGCATAAATATCTTCTACAAAAACCAAATGCACATTAACTACAAACAAGATGAATCTTCACTTAGAAATATTATAAAGGAGTACACTACCACAATTGACCCGAATAAAAAAAAAATCAAATTATCTTCTACAAAACTGTAAAATAGCCAACCTTATTCTCAAATATAACAACACGCCAGCAAATTTAAAATTACAACGAACGAACATTATCTGTGCGTTTAAATGTCCCTTAAGGAACATTGTTCCTGACCAAACCGAATTCATAAATAATTACATCGGTCATACGACTACATGCCTATCCAGACGCCTAACATTACACCTATCTGACCACAGCTCTATTAGAACTCATTTAAACAGACCCAAACTTACCAGCCTCCATCCGAAACATACCAGTAGAAAACACAAATATAATAACCACACCCACCTGTAAAAAACAAAAGATTGAAAATAATGGAAGCCCTAATAATAAAAAAGAAAAAGCCAACACTTAACAATATTAACTACGAACACGGCCACAATGTGCTAATTGTGTTCGGAAAATAAAACATCTCTATAATACTAAACACATTCATAAAACGCAAACACTCAATTAGAAATAAAAATAAAATTGATAATGGCTAAATATATAGCCGAAAGTGCTCGGAGAGCATGTCGTCAGATTCTACACATTCAGTGTTCTAAAAAGAAAATATTAGTTCGAACACAAGAAAACTTAAATAAAAAGCTTAATCGTAGTACCTTGTGTGTCGTTTTTAATGAAACATGCGTATATGTATATGTATGCACACACACACACACACACACATATATATATATATATATATATATATATATATATGTATATATTGTATATATTTAAGCAGCATATTTTCATTCAAACAGGTTTGGTAAAATAATTTAGACATAATATGTCGATTATCAATTTTCTAAAAAATTAATCTGCGTACTTGACAGGATTACAACGAAAACTAATCGACATGATTTGTCTAAATTATTTAAACAAACCTCTGTATATATATATATATATATATATATATATATATATATAATATAAATTAATTGATTTAAAATATATATATATATATATATATATGTATATATATATATATATATATATATATATATATATATATATATATATATATGTGGGGGGATGTGCATTTGTGTGTGATGAAAATAGTTTAAATTTATGCTACATTTATGAGTAAATATGGTCAATAATAGGGTCAAGCTTTATGTAAATATAAACGTGTAAAACTGAAGTCAAAACAGCGAGAGATGCCTGAAGATTGCGTTCAAGGATGAAGCAGACTCTCGCTGCTTTGTGTTGAGCTCAGTGTCTGCAATATATATATATATATATATATATATATATATATATATATATATATATATATATATATATATATATATACGTGTATGTATATATAAGAAAAAACACAAAAAACACATCTTCCAAATATTCCCCAAGAACAATCCAGCAGATCTCACAATCAATTAACAGCATGTTATCTGACAGTTCTTACATTAATTCAAAATATATTATGAAACTGCCATAAAAGATAGTGAATTTTTACATACACTCCACAAACTATATAGAAGCTAACAGGAAAATATATCCGATATAGTTCAACCCACTGTACAACATAAAAAACAAGCGTAAGAAAAATCTAAATTAAAGTTATTTAGAAAAAAATGCCACGCGCCGCACACTGTCCATAAGATATTCAACAAGAGCAGAATAAAAATCACCTACGATTCTCCGAGATAAATAAATAAAAATCAGAAAGGTAATCAAAGTAGAAAAAATAACCAAGAAAAACCACGTCAAAAAGCAAACCCACCCTTAACAGCAGAGCTAAGATCCAATGCTCCTCAAATTGCAGAACAAGATAAGAAACCAAACCGCTATAAAATAAGCAGATAACGAGAGAAAATATTCATAGCAGTATCTGAATGAACACAAAAGTATCATTTAAAATACTAAATAGGCGAACAGCACAATGCTTTGTAGACATATATGGAAAAAAAGAAGAAAAAAGAAAACTTTGTGTATAATAATCTTTCCAGTCTAACCAAAATTATTAAAACGATCAGAACTTATCCTAAAATGCAGACAGGAAAATAGGATGTTACTACGTTAGTTAAAAATCGAAAACTAAAAAAGAATTCGTTGTAAAATAGCATCATAAAAAATGCAAAGTATATGCTCAATATACAACGCAAATAATCTAACATACGTTAAACACAGACAATATTTTGACCTAAAGACATAAGGTAATCGACCCAGCCAAGAAAAGCTAAAGCAAAATTTCAAAAGTCTAGATAAACAAATTAAATAATAAAAAATTAACACGTTACGAATGAAACCATAAACACAAGTCAATATAATAAAAATACTTAACAATAAATAATTAAATATAATATATATATATATATATATATATATATATATATATATATATATATATATATATATATATATATATATATATATAAATGTATATATAAAATCATATATATATAAAGGTATATATATATATATATATATATATAAATAAATATATATATATATATATATATATATATATATATAAAGGTGTATATATATAAAAGGTGTATATATATATATTTAAATATATATATATATATATATATATATATATAAAGATATATATATATAAAGGTATATATATAAAGGTATATATATATATATATAGTATATATATATATATATATAAAGGTATATATATATATATATATATATATATATATATATATATATATATAGGTATATATATATATAAAGGTATATATAAATATATATATATAAAAAAGTATATATATATATAAAAGTATATATATATATATAAAAAAGGTATATATATATATATATATATATATATATATATATATAAAGTTATATAATATAAAGGTATATATATATATAAAGTTATATATATATATATATATATTTATATATATATATATATATATATATATATATATATATATATTTGTAGTGATTTTATAACATACTTATGTTAAAATTTTTTTATAAAAATAATTATATCTGCTCTACTTTGTATTGAGCACTCTTTTAAGAATAGTAATTGTTGGTTATTGGAATTCATTCCGTATATACCAATTATATACTTGGATATTTGTATATATATATGTAAAGATATATATATATATATGTATATATAAAGTTATATATACACACACATATATATATATATATATATATATATATATATATATATATATATATATATGAACGTACTTAGCTAATAATCTTAAGACCAAGTCAGTCCGCCAATGTGTATATAGTTTATTCACAGATGCCGTCAATCTGAAATAGCAAGAAAAACTAACTAATCTAAAACCGACCTGAAGTAATATGGCTTCCTTACGTTATTGAAACGTTATGAAAGCATCATTTGTCCTACTATAGAAATACATTAAGCGACTGGATAAATCCATTTATCGTAGAACTAGTTTCTTGGGCTCCATGTGTTCCAGACTAGTTGCTGATGTAATAAGTTGATGGTTCAATACGCTATTGGCGATAACGATCTCCTCTTCACCGAAAGTTAATATTTTGCTTCTTTGCCTGGCTTAAGTTGCTATTTACTGAGGAAGTCTGTCTTAAAAGTTTCATTTTTAAGCAATAACGATTCTTTTTACAAATTCGATATTATTTCCTTTACTATAAACGTCATAGTTTATATATACAGTAGACTGAATATAAATCCCTGTCTTTTTAGCCGTGAAATTAATGATTACCGACCTTGAGAATGAAATGTCCTCGTAAAGAAAATTTGTCTCCTGAAAGGAATCTATTCTTTTATTTCTCGTCTCTACAAGACGTGGGCGATAAATGCTTTCCAGAGTACTCTATCTCTTGTGGCTCTTAGTAAAGTCTATCTATTCATTACCCTCCACATCCCAGTTCTGACATGCATTTATCCACTTTCTTTAGGTAGGTTTCTGTTTACTTTTCTCTATCATTGTCGAATTTCTTGAATATGTCTTCTGAAAATCAAATTCCCAATTCCTCTTCCCTCATTATGTGATCTAGATACTTCAACCGTCTATTTTTGTTTTCCCCTAACTGAGAACGTTTTAAATATCCAACTGTTGTCTGGAACTACATTTTCCTTAGTAGGAATAAACTAACTATAAACCTGTAAATATTAATTTCACTTAAAAAGAGAGAAAATCAGGGATTTGTTCTGAAAAATGTTTATCCATTACATTTGTATTTTACAATTTATCAACCTTTTGTCAGTTCTTTAAACCATAGTATATTTTAGATTGCAATGATATTTTTTGGTGAGGGGATACTGCATTAACAATTTTTTCAGAATAATGATATTTCAAATGCTAATTTTCTACTATTTAACCCATAGCTGAGGAGGAGACCGACGAGGACAGAATCTAGTTTAAATTTTCAACTGATTGATTATGTTACTTTCATAAGAATGATAAAGAGATATGTCCACTTTTACAAGTTTTCTTACCTATCGTCAGTCACTGTCATCGTAATGTTCTACATACAAAATTGTCTTACGTCCACATCCCGTTGAAACACTGGCTCCCGTACGGACACTGAAGTTAAGCAACGTCGTGACTGATCACTAATTGGGTGACCGTTTGAGAATACCGAGTGCTGTAAGCTTGGACTTGCCGGTAGTGTAATGGATAATGGCTCGAAATTGTTAATCAGAGAGCCGAGTTCCAATCCCAGGTTGCGGGGGGGGCGTTATATTCCTTTACGCGTAGATAGCCTTGGTGGAAAGGCATGAATCCCCTTCTTCTCCACACTGATTTGGGTTAATTAGTAACAAATTTATCATTACAGTTTTATTGTCTCCAAAAGTAAAATAAAATTGCGTACAAAATATTTAGATTTCAGTATTAAATAACCGATAATGGTTGATATGCCGCCAAACAAAAATGACCAACAAATATGTTGATAATTCTTCGATTAAACAAGGATCTCTTGCTGATGCTGGTAATATGAAAACCTCGACCGTACTTGCTGCTTCATGCAGAAGTGATGTGCACCACTAAAATTAAAATAACATGAAAGTCTGGAAATTAGATTATGGTATTTCAGTACAGAATGGTACCTGGACGAGCTCTTCCGGACAGAAACCATACAAAATAAAATAGAAAGAAAGAAAGAGAAAAAGCGAAAACTCAATAAGAGCTTTTACAATAAAAAAGAAGAGAAAAATAACTTATTGATTACTTAGAACTTGCTTTGATCTTTGCCTAGGGTCAAATTTTACAGACCTGGTTTAAGAGTAAGCAAAAGTATAAAATCAAGGTATGAGCCTCATGAACCTCATAACGGAACATATTATGAGAATTTATAGGAATAAAGCACGTAGTGGAATAAGCCCGAGTATCGAACAAGAACAGCGCTGTTTCGTTAACGACACTTAAATAAGGAATGCGATATTTATCGTCAGAATGATCTCAAAAAGATCAATATACCAGAAAGAGAAATGCAAATGTCGGTGTATGTATACATATGTTTTATAGATTATGCAAAAGCTTTTAATAAGGTCCTAACTATTAGAAAAAGTTGAATTATTTTGGAAAATATATTAGAAATATTATTGAACCTACACCCCTGTGCAAATTAATTGAAACAAAGCGAATAATTCCGTTATTTACTTTTTTCATATTTTTCCCATGAAAAATGACACAGTGCACATGTTAGTACTACGTATGTCCATTCCACGAAATCGTTCCTTGCAGATTGACTTCATATTCTCGATTAGATTTAAATGAGGAGAGTATCCGGGCCAGTCTATTGTACTTTCATTTTCTCACTGGTAAGGCTTGCCAGTGTGTTCCTGCAGCGTTACAATTTTCGTACGCTTCCTTAGAATAACGTCCATCGCAAGCAATGGCCTAAGGACAACTAATCGACAGACGAGACAATATTATCTTGGCGTAATAAAAATCTGATGCAATCACGAATGACGCAAATATATTTCAAGTCCAAATAAATTTCATCATACACATCAAAAATAGATTCATATTACTGTACACCATTGCAAATGACCTAATCTGAGGAAAAAATACAAATTAATTACACCCTGTCACTCCAATGGGTCTAGAACTGATCGTATTGTGAAAGAAAGTAAAGTAAAGCGTTTGATTCAATTAATTTGCACAAGGGCGTATACTGGAAGTAAATCGCCAGCATGCGGAGAGAAAATGGATTCAGTAAATATACAAAAATAGAATCGGATGTAAGACAAGGATGTGTCTTTTCGCCGGACTTATTCAAACTTTACAGCAAGGCGAGGCTGAGAAAACAAGAAGTCATACAAAGGATTTATTCTTGGCGTACATAGAGTTAACAACATAAGATATGCAGATGACAGAGTGTTGATAACAGACAGAGAAAGAAAACTAAAGGAAATCCAAGAGAAGATAGTAGTGAAAAGTAAGAAGGAACGGCTAAACATTTGTGAGAATGAAAGAAAGTACGGTTGTGCGCAGGTGCAAAATACAAAGCTGCAAACTACGAATTACAGATACCAAAATCATGTAAATATGAAACTTTAAATATATGGGAAGTGTTTTTAACAGAGAACGGAAAATGTAACAGTAGGAACATTGGAACAGAAAAATACGTCTCACAAAAGCTAAGTTACGATTTCTTTATATTTTGGGAAAACTATTAATTGATAATTTGACACGGAAGAACTTAACATATTTAATAGATTTATTTCGTTCCAAAGGTTTCCATTAAACTCATCCATACAATCAACCCAAACACAGGACTTAAACCATGTACTTCAGGTCCAGTCCAAAGTACTGACATTGAGCTTACTAATCTCGTACTTTATGCCTGCTTGTTATAAAGTGCTTCGTTGCAATAGCGCAGTTCTTCATAAATAAATTCAATTATGCGTGCTGGCCTAGGTACGTATTTATTCAAGCTGTCACAGCTGCAAAATTACTCGGTTTTATTCCATATTCCATAACTCTATTTACGCGAGAATCGGAAGCCCGAACTGGACTTACATGAGAACCCCCCAAAAATCAGTATCGCATACAAATTATGGAAATAAATGCCTGACTGTGTTCGTGCCTGTGTTCAGAACTATTTACAACGAGATTTGAGTGCATACTTTCATTCGAACATTCCTGGAAACGCCGCCTCTCAAAATCGCCGTACGCCTTAATGATGGCTACGTTATATATGCAAAGCAAGACGTTGACTGACCACGTATTTATCGTCGAAATAACTTCAATCTATCAGCGTACAGGACATTACTTTACAAGCTGGCCCATACAAAACACGATTGTGTGCATTTATGGACGATGCAACCAAATCACAATCAAGTGATGAAGTGTCGATCTTTCCAAACAAAAATAACATCGATGTACTTAGCGAAAAGCAAATTACTTCAGCAAGCGCATCAGCCAAAACTGAATTGTTGGAATGCATATATATATATATATATATATATATATATATATATATATATATATATATATATATATAGAGTCTCCCGACGTATGACGGTCAAGCAGCTCAGTTCCTAGGAACCGACAGTCAGACACCAGCATATGAAGGGGAAGGTTTTTTGGCAGACCCAACCACACTTTTTGAAAGGCCGATTACAGAGACCTAGTGGAAAAACGTGCCACAGCCACCCCCCCCAAAAAAAACCTCTCCACCTTTTTTGAATTCAGAGTTGCTATCCAAGGCTAGAGAACCCAGTCTGTCCTTCCAGAGGGGGGAAGAAGACGATTACCACTTTTTACAAGGCTATTAGCATGTAAGTAAATATAATGTGTTCGATATATATATATATATATATATATATATATATATATATATATATATATATATCATAACGAAGCAATTTATACAAAGAATTAATTAGAAATGTGATTAATAGCGGAATCACTTCACTAAAAAGACTTAATGAGACGTTAATTTACTATCAACTATTTGATTAATACGACCTTTACTTGGCACTTTAACAGATGAACACATATAACAAGAACATTTCGTGGATTTATCACTTTTCAAAATTCAAACATAATTTTCACTTGATTGATTTGAACAAGAACTCTAGCGTCGTGGCATTTTATGCTCCAAAAACATATATTTAACTGTCAATGAATAGAATAATTTAAAAAAAAAACAACATATTTTGATCTACATATATTTCTTAGTATTTACCTGTGTAAGGGAAAATTGCGCCACAAAGATAACAATTTGAAATTGTCGAAAGTACTTGGCATGTGTCTTCCATTTGACAACAACTCAAATATAAGAATCGTATTATTCGAGGAATTGATAGTAAGTTAATATCTCATTAACTTTTGTTAGTGAAGTGATTTCTCCATTAATCACATTAACGTTACTAATTAATTCTTGTTATAAATTACAAATTATGATATAAAATATAAACTCCACACTCTAATATATATATATATATATATATATATATAAAAACACGTGTTTAGTTGCTATTACTGTTTTTTATTTCATTAAATAGTGAAATAAATAACAGCCAGGCTAAATGCGACGTGTCATAATAAAGAAACATTGTATCGCCGACATTTTCTTGTGACACATATCGTAATAATAATTTCTTCAACAAGGCTTCTCATTATAATCCAGTTGTTATTATTTTCCCTGTTTAATAAAATAAAAATAAAAAAAAAACAGGGATAGCAGGTCAAACATTTGTATCTACTAAAATAACGTCTATAGTAATAAAAAAAAAATAATGTACAGCGTGGTCCGACATAATATAATTTTTTGTTTCAGATTGCTGGCGTGCACACCTATACGAAAGTGATGGTGTTCATACGGACCATCTCGATGTGTGACAGCGTCAATGAAAATGAATCAACTGAATTACTGAAGTACAGGTGCTTGTATTACTTGCACTTCTATTATTTTCATTAATTTTTGTTAGGGCCGACAAAACTTTCGGGCCACCCTATAGAATAAAAAATCGCACAGTGAGTACTGATAGTAATATGACGGTGCTCGATATAAATAACAGACTTGATATTTATACTACTATTACTACTACTACTAACTAATAATAATAATAATATATATATATATATATATATATATATATATATATATATATCGTTTTCCTAAATCTTTTAATACAAATCTGATTTTCATGCTCATAGCAATCATCAGGCACGGATGAAAACTGACCGTTATAAAACTTATATTATTAATATTCATGACCTACATCATTTACATTATTCATTATTCATGACCTATTGTTAAGATAATATAATAGATCATTCTGTTTACTTATGTCACACAAACACTAATATATATATATATATATATATATATATATATATATATATATATATATATGTATAATGTCTAACAACAAAATAATATTAATAATATAATATAATAATAATAACGACCAGTCGCATTTCTAAAAGCAATAACTCAAGATTCATAATCCCACCCTCTTACACAGTTTATACTGAACTATCCTATTAAAGACTATCGGAAATATAATTAGGGAGAAAAATAAATCCACCAACAATTGAGATGCAGGTTCTTATCAAATAAATTGTTTATAATGTAGAAGAATTTATGTCGAACAGACAACAAGAACTTTAAAAGCCCATATCTACGAACATAAAAGATTTATGTTTAGACACGCATTCGAAACTGGCAATAAATTTTATTTTACTAATACCACCCTAATTAATAAAAAAATTCTTTACTAAGAAAGTACTTCGGGAGCATACTAATAACAATATTACCAACAATAAACAGACGTCAAAAGAGTTAACTTGCATCACCAACATTTATTGAATTTATTTTATAAGAATCTAAGGTATGTTTATCTGAATCATACGGTATGTACGTAATACGTTTCCAAATCAACATGCCAAAAACCAATAAACCAACACATGCCGACGCACATAAGGACTATGCAGTATAATCTGAATTCCACAGAGACAAACTAAAATTATCATACACTTACCTAGATAAATAAATATGTACGGTTTTTCAGGCATGTTTGGAATTCGTTTTAAACTAATGCTTGTTTAACAAGTCAAATTCATTTTAAACATGAATAACAAATAAAAATCAAACAATACAAAAGCAAAAATCCGAGAATCTCTTTATTATTTTTTCAATATTGAATTCTCTGATGTAAATTCAATAAAGGTAAAACGTTATTTGTTGATTCTTTATCTCATCATTTTGACGGATACTGATCCATATTTAATCTATATTTGATCCTAACTCACCGCATATATATATATATATATATATATATATATATATATATATATATATATATATATATATATATATATATATATATATATATATATGCACATACATTCTATATATATATATATATATATATATATATATATATATATATATATATATATATATATATAGTCACACTACAACACTACAAATGTAAGATAATATCCAAACAAATATATATATACATAAATAAATCTACTAACCCGCATTCCTGGACTACTAATCTTCACTTCAAGTCTGTATTCTTAAGTTTAATACACATATTTTTCTATCTCAATTACAGGCATTGTTTATTTATTTGTGCAGGATTCCATTCACGGAATCCACAATATATATATATATATATATATATATATATATATAGAGAGAGAGAGAGAGAGAGAGAAAGAGAGAGAGAGAGGGGAAACAAATATTCGTACACAGAATGTTTTAATTTATTGAATTTAAAACTAATGAATGAGCATAATAATATACAGAGGTATAATAACTAACTATGCATAGAAAAAATGATATAATTGAAATAAATACCATTCATACATTTTAATGGATGAAAACGTTATTCGTACAATACAAAAAGAATACATACTCTTCATTTAATACTTTGTAGAATAGCCATTATTTAATTCTACAGCAACTAACCGCCTCTTGTAGTTTTCAACGAATTTCGATTGGATTTGATTTTTTAAAATAATGCCTCAGATTTTCGATTGTGCTTAAATCTGGAGACTGATTTGGCCATTTCAGGATATTTACATTATTTTTATCAAGCCATTTCTTCGTAAATTTTGATGTGTGCTTAGGATCATTACCTTGTTGGAAGATCCAAACAGGAATAATTTCAAGATTTTCAAATAAAATCATTAAATTTGCTTCCAAAATATTTTGATATGCTACGGCAATCATTGTACCATCTATTATTCCTTTGTTGCTAGTGACTTTTTTCCAAAAAAAAAGTAAAATAAACCTTCCAAACCATGATGTTGATACCACTAATTTTCACTCTTGGAACTGTGTTCTTTTGTTTGAAGGTATGGACATTTTTCTTCCATACATGATTTCTAGAATAACGTTCAGTTTTAGTTTCCTCGGTCCATAATACTTTTTCCCAATATGATTTTTCCTTATTCTTATGTTCACGAATGAATTTCAACCTGACGTTAGTGTGTCTTTTTAATAACAGTGGATTTCTCCGATGGGAGCATGAATTTAGATTGTTTTTATGAATTTCATTGTCTGTTCGGGACACAGATTTCTGATGAGAGCAAATTATCCTGCAACTCTTGCAATTAATGAAATATTGGTAGTAGATGTAATATTCAGGTTGTCTGAGATGTTTCTGGAAATGTTACCTTCTTGCCAGAGTTTATCAATCAGTTCTTTTGCAAATTTGTCAATTCTTTACCTCTTGTCATGATGATAACCTTCTTGCCCGAATATCAATTACGGAATGTTATGTTTGTATTTTTAGGCTACAAATATCTACTGATGACAATATTGGATCATTCTAGAATATTCCAATTGATCTAGAGTATTAAAGCAATTTAAAAGTTTTAAAATGGATAAATGGGATTTATTTCTATGAAATGATTTTTTCTGTTTTCTATGCATATAGTTAATATACAATTGTGTACAGTTTAATAGGTAAAGTATGTTTATTCATTAGTTGGAAACACGATAAATTCAAAATGGTATTTTGACGAATATTTCTTTCCCCTCCACTATATATATATATATATATATATATGCATGTTTCATTAAAACCGACGGACAAGGTACTACGGTTAAGCTTTTTTATTTAATTTTTCTTGTGTCCTAACAAGAGTTTTCTTTTCTGGATAAAGGGTGTGTAAGAACTGTCCAAATGTTTTATATTTCCGAGCGCTTTCTAAAACAGTCTACCCCAGTGAGCGAAATACAGGGTTCAGTTCGGCATTCCAACCACCGGAAGAAGGCCAAAGCGTACAACAGTCGAAACGTGTAATAAATATGGCGTCAAAAATGAGGGCAATAGTCCCAATAATATAAATAGTATGCATTATATTTGCGCAAATTCTGATAGGTGATACTTTACTTGTTCATTGTTTATATTTTCTTTATATTGATAACAGTCTGTCTGAGTAGATGAGCATTTTCACACCGTGTAATTTTTTAAACACTTTTAAATAGGGTCTGTAAATGTTTTTGTCTGTACATCCAATTATATTAAGTAGTAAACTAATTTGAAGCCGCTATATTTTTCAGTTTCAAGTAAAAGGTCCTATTATTTATCATTTCATATTCTTTAGCTGAGATATTTTTATCTGATGGCAGTGGCATATCTGTGAGAGTTTTATTTGTATTATTTGATTATATTAGGCTTACGTGCAAATGACGTTGAAACACCGTTTCTCGTACGATTACTGAGGTTCATTTAGGCCCTGCCTGGCCAGTACTTAAATGGGCGAGAGCTTGGTAATGATAGGTGCAGTAATCTTGGATATGCGGGTGATAAAATAGATAATGTTTCAGAATTGTTCTTCGGACAGGGGTATTCCAATTTCAGTCGGGTTGGTTATATTCCTCTTCATGCAAATACCCTTGGTAAGATATGAATCCACCTCACATCCCTCCATCTATGAGTTAATTAGTAAGACTTGTAGCAGTAATTAAATATTATTTCGAAAGTATTCTGAAAATCTGAAATATATTTCTCGTTTTAAATAAACAATAAAAGGTTGGTAAACCGTAAAAAAACAAATCAATTCATTTGATTAACTGGTCTATTAGGTTTTATATGTCTGTCGACATGAATGGAAAATTCGCTCAGAATAGTGACTTGAGGGTTTTTATGACTGGCTCAGGATGATGTTCATACTATTATTATTATTATTATCATCATCATCATTCGATTTCTGCTATGGACACACTACCTACCGGAAAGACCTAAGGCAGGTCGTGGTGTGTTGTTATATTTCATGTTAGTTTTTTTTTTTTTTTTATCTCCGATGAAGTTGCTAGTTACATAGACAAAGTTCTCCTTAGTGTTGCTGTAAATAAGACAATTTTCTGTATGTCTTTATTTTCAGGGATTCTTTCAATGTGTTGTTTTGTTCCATTTTTTATAATTCAAGTGCACCTATTACCACTGGTATTTTTCTTGTTTCAATTTCCAATTTTTATTTCTATTTCCAGGTCTTTGTATTTTGATATTTTTAAATTCCTTGGTTTCTATGTTAAAACCGCTGGACAAGCCATATCAATTAGTAGGCAAGTTTTTTCTTTCTGGTTTTTGACAATAATGTCCGGCCTATTTAATTTTTGTCTGTGTGGATGGTATAATCCCAAGAATGGTGACATCTTCTATTTCTGATAACCGGCGCTGGCCGATGTTCATACTGCTTACACATTTTCCAAAGTGTTTGCACATTGTCCAGTGTAAGTATTGCCCCTACTCTATCGTGACGATTTTTATATTCATTTGGGGCAAGTATAGAACATCCTGAGGATGGTCTATTGTTTCTTGGTATTTGTCACAGAACCTGCATTTTTTGATCCACATTATTATGTATGATATTTGCCTGAAAATTCCTAGTGAAAAGACTCTGGTCTTGCGCTGCAAAAAAAGCCTTCAGTTTCAGATTTTAATCCAGATGCTCAACCATCGATGAGTATTATACTATCAACATTATTTATTTGCACGTTCTGGATATTGGCCATGCAGAGGTTTGTCTTGCCACGTTGTTTCTCTGTTCAAGGGCTTTATCATTTTTCTTTTTTCATATTTTTGCTGCAATAGTTGGTTCTTGGCTTCTGTTTTGATTTACTATTTCTACTAAATGTAAATGTTTTTTAAACACTTTTATTAATGAATATTTTTTTCTTTCTGTTTTTGTTGTTTCACTAATTTTATCATCCAGTCATTTATTGTTTCCATGTAAGTTAGTAAGCCAATTTGTTGTCTTGTATGACAATTCTAGCTGATTTTCTTCCACCTTCTTTACAGGGGTATGTATAGACGGTCTATTATTTTCTCATTGGATGATGCATTACTTAGAAATATTTTTTGTTTTAGAATCCATTTGTCTCATGTCATTTTGAGTTTTCAAGATTTGAAACTATATTGGACCACTGGGATGGCATTTTGTAGGCTTAATTCTGTTCAAATTCAATTCAGTTTTTAAACCACCCTTCTATAGTACTCTTTACGATTTTTTTTCTTTCATTTTCTTATGGTGAATTCCTTCCTCTCATTTACACCTAGGTACTTATAATTCTCCTTGTTCTAAATCTTTTATTGTTTATGGGTCTAAACTAATAGAGGATCTTGTTGTATCCTGCTGTAGCTTTTAGCACATTTATCCAAATTGAATTTCATTCCAATGTCTTCACTGAAGCATTTTACAGTTTGCGAAGACCTTCCAGCTCATTGTCATTCCTAGCATTTTTAAGTCATCCATGTAAAATAGATGGTTTATTTTTCTTTTGAGCTATTTTGTAAATTCCCTTGTTAAGTTGGCTGGTTAATGCTATAAGTGAATGCAAAATAATAAAGGAGACAAAAGTCACCTTGAAATATTCATCTATTGATGTTTATTTCGCCAGACTTATAGGTTCCATTTTTATGATTGATTAAAGTTTTTTCCATCGACATACATTGTTTGATGAAATTGATGATAACGGGTGATACCTTGTACATACTTAAACTTTAAGATCCAGGAATGTGTAAACTATCGAATGCTTTAATAATCTATCCATCAATACTATTTTTTTTTCCACGGAAGCAGTTTTCCAGGATCATCCTATTAATGTAATTGGTCTTTACATCCGTAGAAAAATTCGTTTGCAGAAAGAGTATGTCATTTCTTTCCAAGAAGAAATATGTCTGTTTTGTTAAAATAGATGTTAACAGTTTGTATGTTTGTATTATAATTATTATTATTATTATTATTATTATTATTATTATTATTATTCAGCATGTGTGTTACTGTAAAGAAAGGGTTGCTCAATACTTCGAGGTGATTTGTATGAATTTAGGAAAAGCAGCTTAAGTCATGAAAGATGAGACTTATTTGAGAAGAAAATTGACATGAATAATCTTAAGAATCTTCTTGATTGGCTTTATTTAATGAATCCTCCAGTAGCATCGATGACTGATTGAATGCTACGACTGAATGCTACGACTGAAACTTTGTCAAATCCAAATCAAATGATCTTTATCTATTTTCAACATTGTGCCAATTATGGCGGACTTCATATACAATTATATGGGCGTTGATTGACTCTGCCATCGATCTATGCCCCATATTATTAGTCATGATTCAGATTTGGAAAGTTAGGAAGCCATATTTTGGGAGTGAAATGATTGTGGAGATTGTAACATCCATTTTCGGCTAATCTTGGAATTATTTGTACATGTTGAGTTGTTGGGAGTGTTCCCGCGTGTGTGTATTCGAATAAAGACAAACACAGTTGTAGGGATAAATACTGGTATATTTGTAAGAGGTAATTAACAACAGAGTGATTAGTAATAAGGAACGCCGGTTAGTAAGTAACAATAGCAAAAGTCTACAGTCCAATGGTATGTAATGTTAACCTGATCTCGACTGCTGTCGCTGAACCTGATCCTTCATACAACACACCTACTCTCTCTAGCACTGACTTATATCGTAGAGGGTCCATTATCAGTCAGAAGGTGGGTGCGCCCCAACAGTACACTACTGATGGTAGGTGAACGTTACATTTCTCACGTTTTCCATCAAAGCTCACAAAACCCTTTCTAACGCCTCCTTAGAAATAGAAGCATTTACTCTTTAGCCCGGAGGGAAGAGGTGACCAAGCATTCCATCTCCTTCTTTGCTGAAAACCATCAGAATCTTTGTGGTCATGGCCGTTGGAACTTCCTTATGTTCTTTTCATAAACATCTGTCATTCCTTCGGCTGAAATTTGGTCTGGATTGAAATGTTTCTCATCGTTTTTCTTGTCATTTATCCGTTTTGACAAGACCCGTGGAATCTCCGCCAGCGAATTCCACATCTTTGCGAACTTTGACAACTAAGGACCATGCAACTTTCAGGAAAGGAGCAATCTCTCACACACAAGAGTCTCCATTTACGGTAACGATTATAGTGTGCCTTTTTATTTGCTGAACTAGTTTGATGTTTTTCTTTATTTATCTGATCAGAAATAATAATCAGAACAATTTAGAAAGAAGTTAGAGACGGGTCCTCAAAGAACTGAGAAATCCTGTTATTTTCAATGAATATCATCATGTTGATTTTAACATTCCTTTGGTGCCAATACTGGACAATCAGACATGTATTGACTGTTGAACCATTCATTTATATTTGTTTGGAAAATCCTGGAGAAAAAGCTTTCGTCATATGAAACTATTATTATTATTATTATTATTATTAGTAGTAGTAGTAGTAGTATTAGATGTAGTAGTCCTTTGATTTCTATTGCATACACATTTCCTTCGGGATCCCAATTAGAGACCTAAGGTCAGAAAGGGTTTCATGACATTTTCCACTGTCATTTTTGTAAAAGCACAAAAGAAAAGCTCTTAGTAATGTGTAAGCTGTACTTGCAAGTACATTATTTTTATTTCTTTATGGCATTGGCAAACAGGAATCCAATTCAATGCGTCTATCAGAACCTTTCCTAACCATTCTCAGGGCCCTGACTACAACTGGACTAATTGATGTCCTCATGTGCCACATTTTATAGATTTCCACGTCAAGATCGTTGCATTTTGTTTGTTTTTGAACATTTTCAAAGATACGTTAAAATCTGAAGGGACCGCCATGTCATTAAGAAAGCATAATTCTGTGGTCTTTCTGGGCCCATAAAATTGTTACAGGTCCTATAGTTGTTATTATTATTATTGCTATCATTATTATTAAATTTTAATTGTGTTTATACAAAGTGAAATCAGTCAAGAGCGTAGGAATGTTACAGATTTCATTTTAGACGTTCGTATTAAAGATAAAATATGTTTCATCAAGAGTGTGGTAAGGTCATGCACCTTATTTAAATGCATGACCTTAGCACGTCTCGAGCTGAAGTCATGCATGAGATGCGTGCACATTCTTTCTTGCATGCCTCCGCGTTCATGATCTCGCGTGCATATTGCTTCATGCATATCAAGCAGATGTGGTCGGAAAAATCTGTTTGACAATCAAAATGTTTGAGAATCTGTTTTGTTTTGTCGTGATCCACAGTGATGCCAAACTTAAACAGCAAATTGTGTCCTTCCATTTTTTAGGTTTCTCAGATTTATAATAACAAAGAACTACAAGTTTTGAGACATTGCCAAGCTGTGGTGTTGTAGTTAAAACAAAAAAGTTACAAAGAAAAAAATCATAACCCTAAGCGCCTTGTTTATTGAAGTATAATTCCAACAATTTTCTGTGGAAAACAAATAATGAAAAAATATGAAGAATCCACAAACACTTCAACTCTTAAAACGCATAAAAATAATTACATATGCAAATTACTAATGTCCCATTCCTAGGAAATGAACAAAATGGCAGGAGATTTCCAGACGGTTTTATGAATTACTCTTACTAACTAATCAAATATCGGAAAATATCAAGATGATCACGTTCACTATTATGTTACACATGTCAAGCTGCATTCCATTCAGGTTGGCTGCATTTTATTCACTTTGTAGTATTGATTATAAGTACAACCATTTTTATCAAAACAAATGACGTTTGTACAAATGTCGAAACACCCCCCTCCCCCATAATTCACCGACCTTTAAACTCTTAAAACGCATGAAGATAATTAAATATGCTAATTACTAACGTTCCACCACGTAGAGATAACAAAATTACAGGAGAGTTCCACCAGATTTATACTAAACTGCTTGATTAATTGCTCTTATTAACTAACGGGTAGTTTTAAGTTGAGATCTTCCTGTATCATTTTACTCATGTTTGAGTTATATTCCATTCAAATTGGCAGCGTTTTATTCGTTTTGTCTTCGATATATATCTTGTTAGTGTCAAAAGTCCCTTGAAGAAGGGAAACATATTGTCGAAACATGGTTATACACTGTGTCTTTCCTTTTTTTTTTATTAAATCGCGTCCTTCTCTAAGTTTCGTAACAACAACAACAACAATAATAATGATAATTATTATTATTTTTTTATTATTATTATTATTATTATTATTATTATTATTACCATCTGCAACATTTACAGGAAGAAAACTGGATGAAACCGGTATAAGCAATTTCCATACCATGTTACAAACATAGGGCCTGTTACAATTTTATGGGACTTTACACAGAGACAGTACATTGAAAGTTAATCGTGCAGGTATAGTGAAGAAAGACCAAAAACACAAAAAGACTGCATTTGCTATATCCCTGCATATTGTAATTTGCTATATCCCTGCATATTGCATTTGCTATATCCCTGCATATTGTAATTCATCTTTGAAGATCTTCCAAAAACTATCAAAATACAAAGATCTAGAAGTGGAAATCTATGAACTGCGGTACAAGAGCACATCAATAATTCCAATTATGGCTGGATCCCTCGGTTTGCTTGGAAAAGTTCCCGATAGCCTAATTGAATGGATCCTGGCCATATCATGCCATAAAAAAATACAAACTGCTTTTCTCACTAATACCGTCCTCTCTTTACTAAAGGCTTTATCTATGTAAAATGTGTGTGATAATAGGATGCTTATTATTTATTTACTTTTACAAAATATTCAGTGGAATATTTTTAACCACACTTCAATGTACGGTCCCTGAACGAGAAAGATACCTTATTTAATGTTAGTTGTTTTTCTTTTATTACAACAAGCTCCGGATTTTGATGTCTGCCTCTTTGCACATTGTCCTATATAAAATATTGGTGTTATCCCCTATAATTTGTCTCAATATTATTTTATTGTCATATGTTCACCCATACGCAGGCGAATTGAACTAAATTCTGACAAATGCCAAGTCAACCAACGAGAGAGTCTGATGCGTGTGTGACCAATATAAGATGATGCGGATAAAAGTGTAGTGAAACGACATGCCATTTTCATCAAAATGTTGCGACATAATTGAATTGTTGTATTTTTCGGATATATATTTATAAGCATGGCGTGTGTGCGGCCATTAGAAACGTCACTGCTGATTGTCCTACTTTAATTTCATGAAGTCCTTTATCATCCAATGAAAATCTGTCACCGAATATCGGAGAGAATTGAACTGCTTGGCCAAATTCTATCTACATTGTGCCAGGCAATTTCTGATCTCATTACAAATTTCTGCTGAAGAAATCAGTCATAGGACGAAAGCGGACTTCAAATAACTTTTAACCTAATTTAAGCCACCACTCCTTAAAGAAATTAACGTTATCAACTGAGCACAGCAACATTATCAAATTTAATGACTTAAATAAGTAAATTATATGACTTTCCATTCCTCCTTTTACATATAGGGTCTCTCATTTCATGTAACTAATATATATATATATATATATATATATATATATATTTAGATAAATAGAAAGAACAGTAAGATATATAATCCGGTGTTCTTATAGATATTTTTATTTTTACAAAATAGTGCTCAATGTAAATTTACAGAGCATTGATATTATAAATTAATTGATTTAAAATATGTTTTTTCCTCTACACAGTTCTAACCATGTTTCAAACATGGAAGCTAAAAGCCACGAATTTAATTTTGCAATTAAATTAAAGACATTAGTTCCATTTCATCCTCAAGCGAATTTTGGAGTAACTTTTAAAATTACTGGGTTTTAAAGACACAGCTAAAATCCCGTTTCCATGGTTACAGATAAATCTACTTCAATTGGACGAGGGTGATCTGGATTTTGCTTATGTCTGTATCATTATATCGGTTATTAGCTACATTTTGGTAAGGGGTAGGGATGTATTTTTCAGTGAAAACTGACATCCGTTGAATGCATGTCGTCTGGATTTTTTTTTAAATTTATTGTTAACGGCAAAAAAAATTCTTACGGCATTTTTTTCCCATTTGTAAATTTAAAGATTTTCGGGAGTGTTCAGATTAGAATATTTTTAGTTTTTATTTAACTACGATTTCAAATATTCTCATTTTTAATTTTTATTATACTATATTTTTTTATGAACAGTTAAATGTATTAGAATCCCTTATATTATGTAGGATTATTTTTTTAACAAGTATAAGTATGTATATATATATATATATATATATATATATATATATATATATATATATATATATATATAAATAAATAATCACTAAGCTAATTCCGTTTCTTTCTACCTGGATTTCAGTTCTAGACACAATTTTTACATAAGAATCACTGAAAATTCATTTGTGATATTCAGCTCGAAAGAGAACAGGTTGAATCGTTTTGTGTCAGCCCCACTCTCTTCCAAAAATGAGCTATGGTGAGAGGAAAAAGATCATTCAGACCTTCAGTAATAGTACCAACATTCATACTCTGGCTTTCATCTTCAAAGTTCATTCAATAACTATCATATAAACGGTGAATAAGTTTAAAACAGTGGCGAGGGAAACTGGATCAGGGAGTCACAACATACAGAAAGATCATTATTAGAAAGCATTCAACTGAATCCATAAGATTTTTGTCATGTGACAGTGTAGTTTCAGGAATGACCGTCCAAAGAGCAATGAAAAAAAAAGGTTTTGAAAATGTAATTGTACGTGAAACATGTGAGGAAACCTGTTACTCCAGGACAGAAAGTTAGAAGTTTAGAGAGAGCGAAGATCATCTTGAATAAATTGGAAAATGTTTCTTGAATATATATATATATATATATATATATATATATATATATATACGAATTTTATATCCTTTATGACCTTACGATCCTTAGCTATGATTAATTAATGATAAGCTTGTCATTTTCGATTATAATTGATTTCATTACTATATTTCTGTTAAGCTTGGAGAGTAATTATACATTGTTAGTGGTTAAAGTAGGGTCCACCTAAACACACACACACACACACACACACACACACACACACACACACACACACACACACACATATATATATATATATATATATATATATATATTGTCTTTGCAGGCTGACATTAGTGAGATTCGAAATCGGGTCGCCCTGTCGGAAAGAAGTTAGAATCTTATATATATATATATGCTAATGTCAGCCTGCATAGACAATGCTAACATTCAACATTCGGTAGTCGTTAACTGTTGAGTTAGCATTAAGACAAAAAAGTTGATCAAGGTTTTGATCGTTCTCGCAATGGCCGAGTACTTTTAAACCCAGGTTATACACTATCTCCAGAATCACGGACTAAGGTATGTTCAGCATAGTTGTAGTATGAACATCTGGCTCTGTGGATTTTGTCGAAACAGAAATATGCGCGAGTAGGCGTCTGCAACAGGGATCAAAGAGGCACCCTAAGAGACTCTGTATTTTCTCGAAATTGCCATAGATTTACAATATCAAAGCCAATCACACGAAATCTGATAGTGACTTTAATTCAATTTGATTGTGCCAACTACGGCACAAAGAAATGATGTAAATCAAGTTAATGTTTCATCTCAGAAATTATCCTCTTTTCGATTAAGGAAACCTAATTCACCTCATAGTCATTTAAAAAAAAATAGTCTTTCAACGTGAAGAAACTATTCTTTGAACGTCAATTTTCTCCGACCGTCTACCATCATAAATCCCTGAAGAACGTTACCCCAACATAACTCTAGATCTCTCATATCAACTATTTCCGCTAATTTAGGTAATAGTTAGATAGCAAATATCCTGCATAGGCTCCATCAATACTTCCCAATTTCACATCAAAATTCCTACGATTGCTTTTCTTGATACATACGTTTTCATTGTGGAATAATACTGGATTTCCGTATTACGTAATGATTTATATCTGTCGATGATTTATATGTGTGTACAATATGGCCATATATGATATTTTTAATGTTTTTTAAATGATGGAAGAGTAGACATATTTTATTTAAAACTTTACAATGCGCACATTTGCTTCCCTTCTACACTATTGCTTTTCCATTATATTAATAAACAATCAATATCAGTTTTCACATTTTTCCATTAACTAATAGTTAACTATTCGGCGAAATATGTAATATTTTATTGACTATTGACTGAGGCTGAAGTTCTTATATAAGGGTTTCATCATGAGATTTTCATATTAGGCTTTTAAGATTTATAAACGTGAACATATATGCAACGCTATAGCACAGTTATCGATTTTCAATTATATTCTCCAGCAAGCAAGTCTTAAAGAAAATGAAACCAAACAAGTAAGCTAACATTTGAAATTACTTGGACACGTAATAAAAAAAAAGGGAAGGCTTATCAAATTTGAAACTCACAGGATATAATCGAAGGCAAAGTGAACAAAGTGAGAATCTTACCAGACAAACGTGTGTGAATGGCTGACGGAACGGAAGCTTGCTGGAATGGTAGAAAGACAAATGTTACTAAGATATACAAAGAATATGAACACTATTTACATTATTCGGACTATTGTCTTTATTTTTGTCGCCATATTTATAACAACATTGTACACTCCGGCCTTCTTCAGGTGGTTGGAATGTCGAACTGAACCCTTTATTTCGCTCACTGGGGTAGACTGTTCTAGTTCCACGTTCCATGTTTAATGGATGTCAGTTATCAGTTATCTCCTATTAATTCTCCCTCACCAAGTTCTCTACTGCCTTAACCGGGTATTGAACTCATACTTCCCTGTCCAAATTCTTACAACTTAAAAATAAATTCAGGTTATAAACAACATGCAAAACGTTGATAAGCAGTAAAAAAAAAAGAAAACAAATCAATCAAAAAATCTTGAAACTGTATGACAGAGGGAGAAAGAGAGAGAATTATTTATAAACTTCAGGCTTTTTGCAATGTGTGGTTAGTGTAGTGGATAGCGATTGGAAATTGGGGAGCTGAGTTCCAATTCCAGTCCGGTTCGATACACCCGCTAATACTTAAATAGCTTTTAGGAAAGATATGAGTCTATCACTTCTGCCCTAATTATGGGTTAAATAGTAGGAATTTTTTATCTTGAAAATATCTTTATCTTCCCCAGAAAAATGCCTAGGTTATATTTACTCTCAAATAACGAATTATTCTTACGATCAAAACTATTTTCGACTTTAAATGACGTACAAATGGTTGAAAATTCATAAAAATAAAATCACTCCTAACTTTTGAATAAATGTTATCATGTATGCTGCATACACCCTGACATCTGTATATTATACAGCACATATACAGACACACACGTACACATGTACACTACAACTATTAATTCTAATACTACTAGTACTACTACTACTACGACTACTACTAATAATAATAATAAAAAGAAGAAGAAGAAAAAGAAAAAAAAGAAGAAAAGTTCCGATGTTGACACAGCGAGATGTCTTCTGTGAAGATTTGAAGAACCTGAATGATGAAACGATCTATGGAATGGCCAATATCTTCATATAATAATTAAATCTGATTCGTGCTTTCAAATTTATACGAAATTGAATCAAGCTTTCCAGAACTGGTATGTGTCCTCAGTCACAATCAGATAGGTAGTCAGTGAGACAGACAGACAGACAGACAGATAGATAGATAGTTATGAAACAAAAACATAAATATAAATAGATAGAAACTTATTTTCAAAACTACAGTTTTTTTAATAAATTTTAATTTGTATGCTGCACGAATGCGCACATTTATATAACGCACACACGCACAATAATAATAATAATAATAATACGAAGAAGAAGAAGAAGAAGAAGAAGAAGTAGTAGAAGAAATAATGTAGCAATAAAAATCCATTAGTTTCTTTAATATTTGTTTAGATTTAGGGTAAGAAAATAATGTTAGAATATATATATATATATATATATATATATATATATATATATATATATAATTATTTCACCTCAAGCAAAGCAATAAAGCCACCATGATGCAAGCGGTTACTTAGTTTGAAGAATATTAGAAAAAGAAAAATTATTAAGAAAAGAGGGAGAGTAATAAAAGAACAGGAATAAAAAAAAGCAGTCGATAACGATTGACATTGAATTTACAATTTAGAAGATCAAAGTTTACTAGGAAGCAAAGGGCAGGAAGAGAGTTCCACAGGGGAGAAGTGCGATAAAAGAAACTAACCATTTCAACTGTAAATTGATGGGACCCAGTCGACAGTCTAGTCTTCATTTATGTACCGTGTTCCTTCAGGACATAGTCGATTATGGCTCTCCACATCCTCTGTCCCATGTAGCTCTTAATAAGTTTTGTCTTTTTATTATTTCTCCCAGTCCCTGTTCTGCCATCCACTTGCTCAAGCTCATTAAGTATGTCACACGTTGCCATCGCCTATCTCTCTTTTCTTCTCTCTGTCCTGTGAGTATCAGATTTTCCAAGCCCTCCTTCCTAATTACGTGTTTCAGAAATTTCACTTTCCTCTTCCTGATGTTAGCAACTTCGTCGTTGCTAATATGTGTGGCCCATGTTATTCTCAGCATTCTACTGTAGAACCAGATTTCTGTTGCTCTGATTCTCTTCTACATTTTTGAGGAGATTTTCCAGCATGTGCTGCCATACAAGAGGACAGCTATCACGTAACAGTTCAGTAGTCTTTTCTTTGTTTGCAATGACATTTTCCTGTCTCTTAGTATTCTGCCTAGCTTTTGGAATGCGTCTTTGTCCATACCAATAAGTCTTCGGATCTCAGAGTCGCACTTTCCGTCCTCTGTTACAACAATTCCCAGATATTTACATTTTTCTACCTGCTTGATTTTAGTGTCTCCAACCTGTAAATTGCATTCCAGGCTCTTCCTTTGTCTTATGACCATTTGTTTTTTTTTTATCGTGGAGTGTATGCATAGTGCTTTCTTCTCGTTTCTCTTCACTACTTTCTGTAGGAGGTTTTATAGCTTCCTTTCCGTGTCTGCTATCAGCACTGTGTCATCAGCATATCATATATATAAACATGAATATATATATATATATATATATATATATATATATATATATATATATATAAAAAAAAAAAAGAAAGAACAGTAAGATATAAAATCCGGTGTTCTTATAGATATTTTATTTTTTACAAAATAGTGCTCAATGTAAATTTACAGAGCATTAATATTATAAATTAATTGATTTAAAATATGGTTATTTTCACTACACACAGTTCCAACCATGTTTCAAAAAATAGAAGCTAAAAAACCCTAATTTTATTTTGCAAATAAATTAAAAGCATTAGTTCCATTTCATCTTCAAGCGAATTTTGGAGTAACTTTTAAAATTTACTGGGTTTTAAATACACAGCTAAAATCACGTTTCCATGGTTACAGAATATTCTACTCAAATTGAACACGGGGTGTCTAGATTTTCCTTTATGACAGTATCATTGTATCAGTTATTAGTTACATTTTGGTAAGGGGTGAGGATGTATTTTACACTGAAACCTGACGTCGGTTGAATGGATGTCGTCTGAATTAAAAAAAAAAAAAAATTGTTAACGGTAAAAATTTTCAACGTCATCTTTTAAAATTAAAGATTTTTTTTTACAATACTTTTATTTAACTACGATTTGAAATATTTTCCTTTTTAATTTTTATTTTACTATATTCTTTTTAAGAACAGTTAAATGTATTAGAATCCATTATATTATGTAGATTATTTTAACATTAAGTTTAAGTATGTATATGAGGTTACATTTTTTTTTTTTTTTTTTTTTTTTTGTATATGACTATGACAGCAGAAATGGTTACTTAATTTCACTGATTCAGTAAACTTTTCTTTATATATAAACCTATTATTATAATATTTCACATGTAAGTACTGAGGACATGGGTCATTCAAAAAGCTATATGTTATGGTATTTCATATTAATTTTATTTTTACTATAGGTGTTATTTTTTGGATTCTTTTTTAATGCGTGTAGTATTATTTAAAAGAAATTTAGGTTAGAATTCATTCAATTTAACTACAATTTTAATTACAAATTCAAAATTACAACTTTAAAATTTTAAATATTTTCATTGTTTAGTTTTAATAGACTATATTACTTTATAACAGAAGGAAAATTACTCATATTAAGTAAGATTATTTTTCCATATCAAAGTATATGTAAATTTTTTTTTTTTTTTTTTTTTTTTTAAATTTAAATATTATTTAAGTAATATTAATGGCACTTACTACAAAACTAGCTAAGTCATTTCTCAGATTTAGTAAACTTTATTTATTTATTAATTAATTAATTTATTTATTTCAAATATATGTAACCTAATTAATAAAGTTTCATATGTATGTATAAATAACGAAATATGTAATATTTTATTGACTATTGACTGAGTCTGAAGTTCTTATATAAGGGTTTCATCATGAGATTTTCATATTAGGATATTTTAATTTAGATATTATTTAAGTAATATTAATGGCCCAGACTACAAAACTATCTAAGTCATTTCTCAGAATTAGTAAACTTTATGTATTAATTCAAGTTTAAGTATATATGAGGTTAAATATTTTTTTTTTTTTTTTTTTTATATATATAAAACCTAGTGATATAATGTTTCTCATGTAAGTACAAAGGACATGGGTCATTCAAAAGCTTACATCTTATGGCATTTCATATTAATTTTATTTTACTATATTTGCTTTTTGGGATTCTTTTTTTTAATGTAGTATTATTTAAAAGAAATTTAGGTTAGAATTCATTCAATTTAACTTTAATTTTAGTTTCAATTTTAAAATTACAAACTTTAAACTTTTGAAATATTAAAAGTTTAAAAATTGTAATTTACATATACTTTGATATGAAAAAAAATTTTTACTTACTATGAGTAATTATCGTTCTGTTATAAAGTAATATAGTCTAAATTAAAACTAATAATGAAAATATTTTAAAATTTTAAAGTTATAATTTTAAATTGAAATTAAAATTGTAGTAAAATAAAATGAATTCTAACATGTTATTTATACATACATATGAAACTTTTATTAATTAGGTTACATATATTTGAAATAAATAAATTAATTAATTAATAAATAAATAAAGTTTACTAAATCTGAGAAATGACTTAGCTAGTTTTTGTAGTAAGTGCCATTAATATTACTTAAATAATATTTAAATTTAAAAAAAAAAAAAAAAAATTTACATATACTTTGATATGGAAAAAATAATCTTACTTAATATGAGTAATTTTCCTTCTGTTATAAAGTAATATAGTCTATTAAAACTAAACAATGAAAATATTTAAAATTTTAAAGTTGTAATTTTGAATTTGTAATTAAAATTGTAGTTAAATTGAATGAATTCTAACCTAAATTTCTTTTAAATAATACTACACGCATTAAAAAAGAATCCAAAAATAACACCTATAGTAAAATAAAATTAATATGAAATACCATAACATGTTTTTGAATGACCCATGTCCTCAGTACTTACATGTGAAATATTATAATAATAGGTTTATATATAAAAGAAAAGTTTACTGAATCAGTGAAATTAAGTAACCATTTCTGCTGTCATAGTCATATACAAAAAAAAAAAAAAAAAATGTAACCTCATATACATACTTAAACTTAATGTTAAAATAATCCTACATAATATAATGGATTCTAATACATTTAACTGTTCTTAAAAAAGAATATAGTAAAATAAAAATTAAAAAGGAAAATATTTCAAATCGTAGTTAAATAAAAAGTATTGTAAAAAATCTTTAATTTTAAAAGATGACGTTGAAAATTTTTTACCGTTAACAATTTTTTTTTTTTTTTTTTTTTTTATTCAGACGACATCCATTCAACCGACGTCAGGTTTCAGTGTAAAATACATCCTCACCCCCACCAAAATGTAACTAATAACTGATACAATGATACTGTCATAAGGAAAATCTAGACACCCCGTGTTCAATTTGAGTAGAATATTCTGTAACCATGGAAACGTGATTTTAGCTGTGTATTTAAAACCCGGTAAATTTTAAAAGTTACTCCAAAATTCGCTTGAAGATGAAATGGAACTAATGCTTTTAATTTATTTGCAAAAATAAAATTAGGGTTTTAGCTTCTATTTTTGAAACATGGTTGGAACTGTGTAGCGAAAATAACCATATTTTAAATCAATTAATTTATAATATATATATATATATATATATATATATATATATATATATATACAAGTGAACATTGAAGTCAATACTTAGAGGCGACAGTCTGTTTCATGCTGGACGCAATCGTCAGGTCACGAGTGCTGTTATTTTTCTCGTCTATATATATATATATATATATATATATATATATATATATATATATACGGGTCAGTGGTGCATTGTGGGTAGTCTGTTTTTATTTACCGGAAGTCGTTTGTTTATTTATTTATTTGGGTTAAATTATTTTGCTTGTCATTATTTATTTTTATTTTTTATTTCTTATCTTATATATATATTTTTTTATTATTTTTATTTTAATCGGTGTTTTTATTAACGTAGTAAAAATTTGTATATATCGCTTGTTTAATAGTTTTGTTTCGGTTTGGGAAGATAATTAAAGCTTTTTATTCAATTTTGGGGTTGATTAGGGTAGTATATTCTAACTATTATTTTGCCGGGAGCAGTTTTTAATTTGTTTATTACTTCATGTATTTATTTAGATTGATTATATTTATTTGTTTTTTTCAAACGGTTAATTTATCGAGATCGATTCGTTAGTTTGCTTATTTATTTGGATGAATTTAGATTAATTTATATTATATATACTGCCACTATATATATATATATATATATATATATATATATATATATATATATATATATATATAGGCAGTTAAAGTTTTTACTTATTTATAGATTTTGTTCCCAAAAACGTTGTGCCAGTGATGCAAGGAATCATTATTCGGCCAGGTTATAAACTAGAATCACAAGTGATATGAAGCCCTCTTTACCGCATAAAACAAAAATAAAATCTGTATATATATGAATGATTTAAGGTGAGTAGCGCGTGTGCGGCCCTTTACACACCTTTCGGGCATATAGGGATTGATCAGAACGCGAAATTAATCTTAAGACGTCTCAAATTCCTCAGGATATAATTTTGGAGTATCCATTTCCAAAACGGATAATCTAACAGGAACGATCGGCCTATAGATCTCAGTAGGTTTTCCGCGCGCCTGAATTCCAATTTATTTCTACGTAGGCATCCAGACAGTATTTACACTCACTTGCCACGTATATAGGCGATCTTTTATTTAAAGGAGAAAAGATAACTCCAAATTAAAAACAAAATGCTTGACTGTCCTTTTTAGCGAAACATGGATTAATGAAAAAACAAAACAAAAAAAGCAAAAAAAAAAAAAAAACGATGCCTGAACTCACGTATATAAATATACCTACATATGTATTATGGCATTCAATGTTATTTATAACGTAGTGTAGGTAGTTTAGTTTTAGCTGACATCGCAGGGATTTTCTGAAATTAATATGAAACGACCTACATGAAAAAGTCCATCTAAAGAAAATGTGCCTCTTGACAGGAATCAGACCTGGATCCTCTTTTCGTATAAGACAAAAAACATCATTAGATGAAGTGTTCCATTAGCAATTTGGACATGACGAGAACGTCATGATAACGAACGACTCAAATATACACGGTTACCCACTAAACCTTTAGAGCAATGGGAAATAATGCCAGATTAAAGAAATCCATTTAAAATACACACACACAAAGAGAGAGAGAGGCAGACAGACAGACAGAGAGACAGACAGACAGAAAGAGACTGAATGAGAGAGAGAGAGAGAGAGAGAGAGAGAGAGAAACAGAGAAAGGCAATGATAGAGACAAAGTGACTGAGATTATGGCACAGACTAAACATTCTTTTAAATATATAGCGTGATTTAAAATCTCTTATTCAGCAGATGATCAGAGAACACAATAAAGAAATCTACCGTGGATAGGCAATATTATTTACTCTTTAAGAATTAAGAAAAAAAAAAAAAAGAAACATTTTTTTCTATTTTTCCCATAAAGTCATAAATTTCATTCCATCTATTCTTAACGTGATGCCACTAGAGACAAAGAAAAAGATTAATATAGCTTCTTAAAATTGAAATGATTTCAGTTAAGTTGATGTTATTCACCATGCATTAAGAAAGGAATCTTTTTTTATGTGCTGTGTACATTCAGGACGAAGGAGATCATGGCTCTCCAAAATGTCCTTTGTAAATCTTAATAAATTTTGTCTCCTACACTCTTTCCCGCCATTCATTTAACCAAGCTTATTGTATAATGCGTTGTTCGTTTCTTCATTCCTCTTGCTTTCAATCCGTCCTGTGAGTATCAGTTTCCCCAGTATGTGTCCTCATAGTTTCAAGTGTCTCTTCCTGAGTATGCATAAAAGTTTCCTATTTCTTAATTTTCTATAAATCTCTAACCAACGTCTTTATCCGCTGGGCCATGTGTCCTTGAGGATAAAGACGTTGGTTAGATCCAGTGACAAGAATCCAAGAGTTGTGAGTTGAATACCAGGCCACAGCGGTGGTGAACCAAAACCTGGACAGTTGAATTAAAAGGAAAATAACTAAGACATCCGGAAGAGTCATGGCACGTAGAAATAGAACATTCTGATCCGGAAATTCCAATCACCTGCAGAAGGCCGGAGTGTACCACGGCCGGAACTTTGTGAATATGGCAGTGAAAGTGAGGATAACAGTCCGAATAATGTAAATAATGCAAGTAATCATAACACCTCATCTCAGAGATATAGACAGAAAATGCATTTTTGCTATCTTTGCTTTCAACAACTTCCTGTCCTTTGTAGCTCTTAGTACATTTTGTATTTATCTCTCCTTAACCCTGTTCTACCACTAGTGTACACAAGCTAGTAAATAGGTCATGCACTGTTTTCTTCTGTCCTTCTTACCTTTAATGTCATCTGAGTGTCAAATTTTCGAAACCCTATTTCTTGATTATGTGCCCCAGACATTTCAAATGACTCTTTCTGATATTAATTATAAGTTTCCTTTTCGTAGCCATTTTCTCGAAAACCTCCTGGTTGCTTACATGTTCAGCCCATGTTATTCTCAGCATCCTTCTGTAGAACTACATATCTGTTGCCTTAAGTCTCTTCAACTACGAGATTGTCCAACATTCTCCGCTATAGGCTGATAGATCAATATGCACAGAATGATATACATTATTCTTCTTTTTTGTGGTGTGTAAATTCAGATCATGGGCGATCATGTCTCTCCACAACTGCCTATCCATCGTGTCGCTTAGCCGTGATGCTCTCTTTACCAAGCCTCCTGCCGACTGTTTCGCCATCCATCCACACAAGCTCGTCAGCTAGATACTCCCTGCTTTTCCGTATATTTTACAATCGATATGACCTGTGATAATAAATTTTCAAAGCCATCCCTTCTCATCAAGTATCCAAAGATTTTCAGCTGCCTCTTTCTGATTCTGAGTGGTTCATTAAGCTGATCTGAGAGAGATAGGTATTTTAAAAAAACCCAAAAAACCAAAAAAACTTCATATGTAGCGAGATATAAACAGAGTGACAAAGATAGATAATGAACAGACTGGTATATATATATATATATATAGTTGCGTATTTCGCCAATAATTTCTTATTATGTTTCGTTGGACAAAATTGAAAATCTACTTTTGTTGATTGTTTATTAAATCGTGTGCCATTATTATTATTATTATTATAATATTATATATATATATATATATATATACAGTGTAACCCGGATATAAGAGATACGGATATAAGAGAAACCCGGATATAAGAGAGATTTTCTCTGGTCCCAAATTAGAGCCCGTGTTAATGTATATAAAATAGACCAAACCTGGATATAAGAGAAACCCGGATATAAGAGACTTCCTCTCCGGTCCCGACAACTCTCTTATATCCGGGTTGCACTGTATATATATATATATATATATATTATGCAATAATACATTAGAATATGCACATCTCCACTACAAAATTGTACATTTTTGTATCGATGTCAAAAAAAGGGAAACACTTTTTTAAACGTCTCATGCGGTGGGGAATCAAACACCCTACTGTTCGTTCTCCTACACTTTGATATATATATAACGTCATCCACAGACAGACTGCTTCGCAGCTCATCAGTGCGGCGAGACATCCGGCTTAATCTAGCTAGGATCGAAACCCAACTGACATTGTGTCAGTCGGAGATTCTAACCATTAAGCCGTCGGCGCACGGTAGGCATGCAGGTGGATTTTTAGCGTATTTATTTTTAGAAACACGCCCAGTGACTGACAGAGATAGATAGATAGATAGATAGATAGATAGATAGATAGATAGATAGATAGATATTATTTAACGTGGTCTCCTAACTGTGATGAGATGTGACACTGGGTCGGGTTTAATGTGGGCAACCCGAGCGTGACAAGTCGGGCCAAGAACAAGATTTAGCCAGACTCCGCAACCAATCGGTTACGCTGGCCTTGATGTAAATACCTATTTCACTGATAGCTAGCGAGCTAGATAAATAGATATACAGATAGGAGTGAAATTGCGTAAATAATAATAATATGTAGATATAATATATATAAATTCTTACAATTTTCTATTATTATGTACTTTAACAAAAATATATTTAAATATATGCACGCCTCTTTGATTTTGAAAACATGCTTAGCTCCACATATATATGGGTGACCGTGTGCTTATAACTAATAAATATATATATATATATATATATATATATATATATATATATATATATATATATATATATATATGTGTGTGTGTGTGTGTGTGTGTGTGTGTGTACGTGCGTGCGTGTGCGTGAACGTCTTTTATGTACGTATAAAACGAAACACAAAATAAGTAACAATTTTGCCCAAAATGTTTTTAATCAAGTGCTATTCATGAAAATGAAGTCTGAAATAACTTTACTTGTTACTGCTGTTAAATTATGAGTTGGTGTCCTTCGTAACCGACAGAAAAAAAAACAATAAACAAAACAAATCGACATTTTGTCTCACGATTTACCAAAAGGTAAGACTACTCGAAAACTCTGATTTAAAATAACAATTTTATGAACTATTTGAAAAGGAAACGAGTAAACATATTAAGAGACTGTCTCGTGTTACTTAAGAAACGTCACTTCTACTGTGGTTATAGTACATATGATGCCTTCTTGTGGGTCACAGGATTTGCGATTTCGATTGCGTATATGATAAACTAAATGGCTCTCCGATGAACAATTCAATTACAGCACCTGCATATCCTAGCTTTCAGCACCTATTATCCTCAAGCAGTTACCCATCTTCGTAATGAACCGGCTCGACGTTGCTTAACTTTGGTGATTGTACGGGAACTGGTGTCTTAATGTATATGTTTGAAGTGGCGTGGAACATCTACATCTTGAGTATGTCTGAATTTTCTCTTTGAGTTATATAGTTTGTAGGTTTTGGTGTTGTTAAACGTCCTCAACTGATGTAAATTTTTGTCATCTTGTACAGTTCCTAGTTTATGATTATGTAGCGTCAATCCGCAAGGTTTGAAAAAGGTTGCTCATCGGTATGACGAACAAGATTCATTCGCTGACAAGACTCGACATTGCTTAACTTCGGTAATCGTACGGGACTTAGTTTTACAACGTGATATTTGCAGTAAGCTAGAAACAAAGAAACGACTATGTAATGTCAATCCAACCTTACGGGATTGAATGCTGGACAATCTCCTAGCAATGGAATTATGGACGAGGCAACAAAGATGTGTTTCTACAGAAGGATGCTGAGAATAAAACGGACAAAGGCTGTGAGCGATGACGGTGTCTTAAAGAAAATGGAAAGAAAAAAAGGACGATTGTACTTAGAATCGGAAAGAAATTGAATTTCTCGGCCATATAATGAGGAAAGTGGGCTTAGAGAATTTGACACTCACAGAACATATGGAAGGGTAGATGGAATCAGCGTATAACCTAAGCAAAGAGCTTGTGCAAATGGATACGAGAACAGGGATCGGTGAGATAGTGAGGAGGCAAACCTTATTTAGAGCTACGAAGGATAGGAAGTTGTGGAGATCTATAATCACTTACCAAACGACCTTGTGTAAATGGATGGCAGATCAAGAATTGGATGGGATAGTAAGGAGATAAATATTACACAGAGCTACGAAGGAAGGGAAGTTGTGGTGGTCCATGATCAACTACCTACCGAGCTTTTGTCATTAATTAGAGCTACCGAAAAAAGTTGTAGAATGTCTTGCTCGCCCACATCCTAAAGGAATACGTCAAATAAGAGAAGGCTATCCTAATAAGGATGACTTTATTCTTTTGATATTCAGGGTACATTGAACCGGGCATGATAAACCCCGAACTGTTTCAAACTCTCATCAGCTAACTCATTCTTTTTATTGATCATTTCACCCAAGTAAGGCGATAATGCCAATAAAACGCAAAGCGGTTACTGAGAGCAATACAATGAAAAGACTAGTGAAGAGAGAGAGAGAGAGAGAGAGGTCAATAAAAGAGCAGAATTCAAGAAGACGAAATATTTCAGTTGAAGTTGCAAGTAATTTTTGGTTGGTTGCAGGTAAGTAAGAAACTGTCTGAGAGTTCCACATGTGAGATTTTGGCAGATTTATTAGAATAGAACGCACGGTTACATTTATAGTTATTTCAACCGAAAACAATGATACCAGATTAGCAATGTAATAGTACACTTAAATTAAATGCGGCCGAAATAACAAGGAAGAAGGCTCATTAGAACAACTGTCATGAAAATATTTATAGAAAAGACAGAGTGAAGCCACGTCGCGGCGATGGCAAAATGGCTGAAGTTGAGTTGCCAGGTCAGAACCAATAACATTACAGAGAGTTAATCTTGAGATATATAGCAGAAGCACCAGACCAGATCTGGCAGCAATATCCAATGCCTGGAAGAATAGTAGATTTATAAACTTTCAAGATGGATTCACAGTGAAGCAACATTTCTAACAACGCACCTAGCAGTTATTTCAACATATTCATTCTGAAATTCTCCGAGGTTTTATAACACCTTTGGCCAACACTTTGAGCAATAAGAATGTGTTTTCTCCTATGCAGGATTTTGTAAAGGAAAATTTGCCTTGATAAGTATAGTTTTTCCATTGTCTTTTTATTCGCACACACACACACACACACACACACACACACACACACACATATATATATATATATATATATATATATATATTTAAGTAACGAAAATCTTGGTAATCCGTATGCATAATCCCAAAGAGGATGAAATCCTGAGAGCTCAATGTTAATTCAGAGCGAATAATTAAATTTAAAGAAAAACAGACCACTTTAAGGCTCCATTTGTAATAATTTATTTCACCAGAGTCTTTTATTTTTCCCTGGATCTTCAGACATCACTTTCAATAGGTGAAACGAAAAATGAAAGTAAAATTTACACTTTTGACGGGCAGTATTAAGCTTATGTAAGTTGACATAGAAGGTAGCGAGAGATGGTGTGAGAGACATGGTCGAGTTTAGAGAGGGAAGGGAGTGTTTTAAAATTTATTTTTATAATTCTTTTTATTATAATATTTAATATGAGCAAGGAGGGGGTAATGATCAGACATTGACAAATTTAATCGGTCAACTCAACGGTAATAAATTATTACAATGGAGCCTTAAAGTGGTATGTTTTTCTTTAAATAAAATATATATATTTAATTAATTGAGTCTGATAGAAACCTCAACAGAATGCAGAAATTACTGGATGGCCGTTTCGTTTTATATTTCGGACTGATCAGCAGTGCGCATCCACTACCGATAAATGAAACCCTGACAGTTAGGTTGTGAAACAAACATCATACCAACTGTTCCAACGGGCCTCAGTAACGAAGAGATTACAAATCAGTCTCAATATAGCGCCGCTCGGTCGTTCCGTGGTGGAACTCTACTGAATTCTCTGTGACCATAGGACTGCGTCCCCTGGAGACGCGATTATTCTCATCAAGCCGCTCACTCTAGAGCATTAGAAGCCGGTTCAAGCAATGATATACACATGATAGTAATTATTAGGGGAATTTGATAATTATATTTAATTAATTCATCGAGTCTGATAGAAAACTCAACAGAATGCAGAAAGCACTGGACGGCCGTTTTGTCCTATATTTGGGACTCATATATATATGTTTTTTATGAAAGTATTTATTTATATTTGATATTTCAGATCCACCTTGATCTTTCTACAGAAATATATATATATATATATATATATATATATATATATATATATATATACCGTGTTTAAAATTGCCAAAATCATATAACCCCATAATGTTTAATATCTAAAAAACTAAAATAACTGAGTTTCTTTTTACAAGTTTTCAAATAAGGCCTTTAGCCATCTTGACACCATTTGTCGTAAGAATCACTGAAAAAAAAACCTTTGTTTTATTCAGCTACAAAGAGAACAGATTAAAATTATTCTGTATGAGACCCACTGTCTTCTCAACTGAGTAATGATGATAGGAGAAAAGTCATTCATTCCTTTAGTAATAGTACCAACATTCATCCACTGATTCCTATGTTTAATGTCCATTCAAGAACCATCAAGAGAACGGTAAATAAATTTAAAAAAAGAAGGAACAGTAAAGAGGTAAACTGTATAAGAAGGTCACATCAAGAAGAGAGATCATAATTTCAACTTAGAGCAAAAGACATCAAAGATCCAACTCAATTTATAAGACGTTTAGCACTTGAGAGAGGAGTTTCAGCTATGACAGTGCAGAGAGCAATGAAAAAAGACTTGAAAATGAAATGGAACCTGAAACCTCTGAAGCATCTAGTTACTCCAGCACAGAAGGTTAGAGAGCGAGAGGAAGATCTTGAATAAGTTGAAAAATGATCCGGGAATAATATATGAATATTTGAATTTAATTTCAATCCTTCATGAGCTTCCGATCCATAGCTATGATTAATTAATGATGGACATGTCATTTTCCTTTATGATCGATTTCATCACGACACGTCTGTTACGCTGAGAGAGTAATTATACATTTATTTTAATTTTTAAATAATGCTTAAATAACTTTCTTATCACTTGACGACAAGTGTTAGAAAATGGCGTTGATTGATAACTGGAAAAGTGAAAATTCGTAAATTTGACGTCTGACACCTGTTATCAAGCGATATGAATCTTACTTAAACATTTTCTAAAAACTAAGATAAAAATATCTACACCTTGTTAAAACAGAAACTGTTAATGTCATGAATTGTGAACAAGATTAAACCAGAATTACTTACTTTTATTTATAAAAAAAAAAACAGTGAAAAACAAGTTATTTCGAGGGCGGTCACATTTCCTTTCGCAACCGTTGAAGTAGCAAGTAGCTTGTAGAATTATTAACAGACAAACAGTAAGTGACATAGTATTATTGTAGGGAGTATATAACAAAATATTCGCGACTGTATATCCTGGATCCAAGTCACCATTTTCAATTGATATATGTATATGATCTATTAATATATATATATATATATATATATATATATATATATTACTACCATATGTGGACTGAACTAACCTATCTAATCTTCTTCAGCCTGGACAGAGTTCGAAATCATTTACGCGACCTTTGTATGTGAGGAATTGTTTTCCACCCTACAACACCTTTCCTAGGGACAAAAAGTTTCTAGCCTTTCGTTATTCTATCAGTAATTTCAAAGCAGATGCTGGTACGAGCTACATTCTTAAGATCCACCTAAAGAAAAGCCTACAGACTTTTGTTCAAACTTATATGTGTGTTTATGTCCCTCTGTAAACTTGTCTTCATGAAAATGGGGTGTGCAAATAGCATCTATCAGTGTTGATTATTTGAGGATCAGCCTGTATAATTCAGCACTTTTGTTTTTACTCTGCTAACTTTCTTTACCAGCATGTACACACACACACACACACACACACACACACACACACACACATATATATATATATATATATATATATATATATATATATATATATATATATATATATATATATTCTGCTTATACGTCATTTTAATAGATACAATTTATTTAAGTAAATGCTCTATTTTTTAAATGAACAGTATCAATTACATTTACCGGCATTAATTTTGTCAATGTTTACGTCAAGGTACGTTTCGTGAGCAGATAGGATCGTTCGAGAATGTTCGTCGAAGATTTGTAATTCGGACTTAACTAAGCAGACGCTTTTTTGTAGCACAGCACATTCGATCAAAGGTTAATTTTCATTAAGTGTTACAGGTTAGATTCCTATCGAAGAAGCACAGATTTTTACGAAATTTCTCGAACATTAGGCCGGTAAATGTAATTAAGATTGTTAAATACAAAAAGAAAAAAGAAAAGAGATAATGTGCTTAAATAAATTATATCTATAAAAACATATAAACAAAAAATGAATTAAATAATTGTCGGACTTAATTCATTTCATAATATGTTGTCATTGTTTACGTTAAGATACGTTTCGTGAGCAGAAATAATCGAGATTTGGATTTTGCTAACCAGACGCTTCTTTGTGGCTGAATGGTTAACGGCACATCAATGGTTCCCATTGGGGTTACAGGTTCGATTCCTGTCGGAGAAGCATATATTTTCTCCGAAATTTCTCGAAAATTTAGAGCGGTTATAATTAAGACTATTTATATATATAAAAAAACCCAAAAAAACAAACAAAATAAAGTATAAACAGAAAATATATTTATAAAATAAAGTATAAACAGAAAATATACTGAATAATTGTCGGACATTTCGTTATATATATATATATATGTACACGTTTGCATCGAAAAAAGTTTGTCACCTTGCCCGTTCAAAAAACAACAAAAAACAGTTAATATAACATAATCTACAACAAAACTGAAACCACTCATCGGAAGAGGAATTTCTGATGTTTGTATTTTTGTATCAAGGTCTACCCTCCCCTCGGGAAAATAAAACGTAAGAAAAACAATGAATCATACGAAAAGGAAATGGCAATCTTAGTAAAACGTATTGAGCAAGAATGAAAATATTAAAGAAATGAAAACTAGAGAAATTATTGAAGAAGAAGAAGAAGAAGAAGAAGAAGAACACTGGGCACAAAATGATAGAAAGAAGAATAAGTTGAAGACCGAATTAAAAAAAGAAGAAACAGAAGAAGGATATGTTGACGTTGGAAGGAAAAAAGAAATAGAAGATTAAAAAAATAATGACGACGACGAAGGAAGAAATTAAATAAATGATGAGAATAAAAAAGTTTGTTTTAGGGGGAAAATGAGAAGAAAAATCATGGAGGAATTAGAATAGACAATCTAACGGAGAAAGAAAGAAAGAATTGGAAGAAAATAGAGAAGGAAAGTAAGAAAAAAACAAGAAATATAAAGAAAAGTAAGACAAGTTGGAAAGAAATGAAAACAAGAGAAATGGGAAAACCTTAACAAAGAAGAAAAAAATGATGAAAAGTGAGGAGCAATGGACAATGAAAAAAGGAAAAAACGCTTCTAGGAAGGATACGAAAGAAACGGAAACGGAAGTTAAAGGAAAACAAACAGTAATTGAATTGTTAAACTTATCAAACAAATCAACATACTTGGCTCTGTCTTTGAGTATAAATATAGATAAGGCCAAGATAAGAGAGACTGAAGAAAAGGCCTATAGATAAACACACACACACACATTGTGTGTGTGTATATATATATATATATATATATATATATATATATATATATATATATATATATACACACACATTGTGTATATATATATATATATATATATGTGTGTGTGTGTGTGTGTGTCTGTATGAATTATTTACAAAAGTAAGTATATACATTCCAATAATCAGTCGACACAAGCACATACGCAACACACACACACACATATCTATATCTATAGCGTGTATAACAGCAAAATTTATTCAATTGTTAGATTAAGCTTTGAACCGTTGTATCTTAGAAATGATTAAATATATCTTGCTGGAATTCTCTTTCGTTTTTATAACACTATTGGACTCTATTCTTGAGCAATAGCAATGTATAATTACTATCCATACTTAACAGGAGAATTATGATGCATTCGATCATAAACGAAAATTACATGTTCATCATAAATTAATCATAGCCAAGGATCGGAAACTTCTGAATGAGTGACCATATGTTCAAATATGTATTATTTCAAGATCATTTTCCAAATTATTCAAGATCATCTTCACCCTCTCTAAAGCTTCTAACTTTTCTTCCTGGAGTAACATGGTGTCTCAAATGTTTCACGTACGATTTCATGTCCAAGTCATTTTTCCCCACTCTTGGGACTGTCATAGCTGAGACTCCTCTCTCACGTGCCAAAAATCTTATTGATTGAGGTGAATCTTTTTTAAATGATCTCTTTAGCTTTAAGTTTAAATGATGATCCCTCTCCCTTTTATGCTCTCTTGATCCAGTTTTCCTCTCGACTGTTCTCTTTTTGTAAACTTATTCTCTGGAGGGCTTTTTGAATGGATTTGAAGATGGAAGCCAGATTATTAACGTTGGAACCATTACTAAAGGCCTGGATGATCTTTTTTCTCCCAACATTGCTCAGTTAACAAGGCTGCTGGCTGACAAAACTATTTTAACCTGTTCTCTTTCTCGTTGAATAGCTCAAAGAGTTTTTCAGTGATTCTTTCGACAAATTCTGTTTAAGATGGCTAAATGTCTTATTTGAAAACCTGGAAACAATTAAACTCAATTATTTTAATTTTTTTTTAGATATTAAACATTTTGGGGGATGGTCAATTATGCTTTTACACATTTTTTGGACAATTTTGTTGTTACACCCTGTATAAGAAAACGGAGAAACCCAGTTCAAATTCAGCACGTTGCGTTTATTTTAACCGGACTATAGGGAAATATTCATCTACTCATATATGGGAATTGCAGACATTGAAAATGTCAAAATGATTGCAAATGTTATTGCCCAATGTATATTATCAATATATATATATATATATATAAACTGCAACTAGACACTGGGGTTTGTTTTGACGGTGATTTCTGGTGTGTTATAGATTGAAAAGTTTCGTATTTAGTTGCAAGTGAAACTTGGTTGAATGTTGACATTTGGGCTAAAAGTTTATACCATAAAAATGGAAGATGAAAAATTGCATCATTGCATGTTTGCCATATTTCGGGAAAGAGTAACGGTCGGAATTGCGAAACAAACAAAACAAAACAAAACAAAAAAATCATAATGTTTATTTGATTATGTTCCAGATCATCAGACGGTCAAAAACTGGTTTAACAGATTTCGACAGGGTGATTTACATCTTCAACAATCAACGTCACTCCGGGTGAGCTTCCATCGTTGAGGAAGATACTCTGCTTAACGTCGTGGAGAATAAACAGAAAATTTCGATGCAAGAAATTGCTAGGAGTTTAAAATCTTTGTCTTACCTTCCTTTCCAACATTTGAAGAAACTTGAATTCAATTTCAAATTCGGCAAGTAGATGCCATATTATCTGAGGGAACAGAACGATATCTATCGTGTTTCTGCGACGAATTCATTGCTGCTATGCCAGGACAAAAAGACAAACCTGAACAGTATTGTCACATCCTATGAAGAATTGATCATTTATGATACCGTTCAACGCAAACTGAACTGGAAACAAGTTTGTGAACGTGCAGAACACATGATTGAAGCAAGATTCTATCCAATGGAAAGTTGTTGTCTGTTTGGTGAAATTGCAAGAGAATAATTCACTTTAAGGTTCTTCTTCAAACAATAACGGCAAAGAATGAAAAACTCGCCATTCTCAATGCGGCTATTCACGAAAAGCGGCCGATTTTGGCAAATCAAAAAGGTGTCATTTTTCTCCTCGACAACGCAAGACCGCCTTGTTGAAAAAAAACAGGCGTTACTGAAGCTTAAAGATTTCAAATGAGAAAACTATCCAGCAGACACCACATTCTCCTGACTTGGCCCTTTCGGATTTTCATTTATTTAAGTGTCTACAGAAAAATTTAAATTACAAAAAAACATTGACTCTGTACAGTCAGTGGAAAACTTCATAACAAACTTCTTTAAGCCAAAACACAAAGTTTCTCCGAAAACAACATCCACAAATTTATACAATGATAGGTTGGATGGTTGTTTTGTTTTATGGCATATTAACCTCACTGGGTCATTTAATGCCAACAAAATTTTTGAAATAGATTCATAGCGATATGTGTTTATATTTCTGAAATGAGGTATTATGTACACTATTTACATTATTCGGACTATTGTCCTCATCTTTGTCGCCATATTTATTATCACGTTTCGGCCTTTCAGTAGCTGTCTATATTTCTGAGGTGAGGTATTATGTACACTATTTACATTATTCGGACTATTGTCCTCATCTTTGTCGCCATATTTATTATCAAGTTTCGGCCTTTCAGTAGCTGTCTATATTTCTGAGATGAGGTATTATGTACACTATTTACATTATTCGGAATATTGTCCTCATCTTTCTCGCCATATTTATTACAGTAGATAAAGGACTTGGTTAGATCCGGTGACAGGGCCGAAACAGTGTGAGTTCAATACCTGATTAAGGCAGTGGAGAAATTGGAAAGAGAGAGGAAATAACAGGAGATAACTGATAACTGGCATCCATTAAACATGGCACGTTGAACTAGATCAGTCTACCCCAGTGAGCGAAATAAAGGATTCAGTTCGACATTCCAACCACCCGAAGAAAGCCGTAGCGTACAACGACCGAAACGTTGTAATAAATATGGCGACAAAGATGAGGACAATAGTCCGAATAATGGTATAAATAGTATTCATAGCGATAGTTTGTTAAAAAAAGGTGTGTATGTATACATATATATTTGAACCATTTTTCAATTAATCATATTTTTTATTACAATCCAACTTCTTTTAGGAAATTTACAATCTTGGATGATTTTATTTTCGCAAAAAAATTTTTTTAAGACTCACTTAGTAATATTTTGTTTGCACTAGAGCAAAATCAACACATTCTAACAGTATATGTTTCACTGTAAATTTTAATTAATGCTGATAATAATTGTTCCTTCAAAAATTATTGCTGGTAGTAATTTTTATTACAAAGTAATTCTGGTACTTTTACACAAGCTTGAGTGTTGACTATTTGCCCATAACTACCACTCCGGGTCAGGGTAGACCTGGGGACACCAGCAATTAAGATGTGGTTCCAAGCTCGTCAAAACCTCTTGATGAAAGGCCTTGCTGTTGGAAGTAGTTTATCGTCTTACCCAGGACGCCGATGTAGTTTATCGTCATATGCAGGACAGACAATGATAGGAGACAGTTGTTAAAATAATGGAGATTATGTACTTGACTAATAATCATTTTTTGTGAGTATTTAAAATATTTTTATTTATTTTATAATCGTGTAGGAACTTTTCGATGATCTAATATATTTTACTAAACATTAAACGCAAAACAATCCAAGGTAGAGGACTACTGAATGCATTGACAGGATAGGAGTAAATAAGTGGCGAACATGAATATATGTAGGATAGACAAAGGTTTAAGATTGTAATTATCGAGCAAGCAACTTTTTGTGAGTTTGTTCCGCAAAGTAAATATTTTAACGAGAAATCTTTTTGATTTACATTATTTACATTATTCGGACAGTTATCCTTATCTTCATTGAAATATGCACAACGTTTCGGCCGTTGTATACTCCGGCCTTCTTCGGGTGGTTGGAATTTCGAACTGAACCCTTTATTTCGTCCACCGGGGTAGCTTGCTCTTGTTCCACATACCGTGCCTTGTACGGATGTCTCAGTTATTTCACTTTAACTCAACTCTCCAAAGTTTATCCACTCGGCTTCGTGTCCTCAAGGACACATAGCCCAGTGGATAAAGACGTTAGTTAGAGCGAGTAACTGAACCCAAAATTTAAGAGTTTAGTACCAGGTCAAAGCAGTGGTGAAGCTAATTTGGAGAGTTGAGTTAAAGGGAAATACATGAGACATCCGGAAGAGGCATGACACATGGAACTAGAACAATCTACCCCGGTAAACGATATAAAAGGTTCGGCTCGAAATTCTAATCATCTGAAAAAGGCCGGGGCGTACAACGGCAGAAACGTTGTGAATATGGCAATGAAGATGAAGTTAACAATTTGAATAATGTAAATAATGTAAGTAATCATATTACCTCATCTCAGAGATATAGACATAAAGCTGTTTGAATTGAACTTTCATCTTACCCATCTAATAAGAAAAAATAAGAATTATTTGGTTCTGTGTAAGCGGCATGGTAGGTCGTAGCTGTTAATGCTTGAGCTGGTGGAACTAAGGAATGTAACTCTTTTGAACATATTCCTTGGAAAAAACGATAGATTAACCACAATCTTTTAACATTTCGCCTGTAGGGAAGGGATTGTACATTGGAATATAAAGACACGGAGACAATTGTTAAAACTAATGCAACTAAGCTTTTGCAATGATTTAATAAACATGTCCTCCCTGTTCTCAGCTATTACATATTAACACGGTCATTCGGTACTTAATAAAATTTATCAAATGTTTATCCACCGAAATCATTTCTTTAACTAGGAGAATTGCCATTTATGTAGTATCGCCGAATCTAGAGTAGTGTTATAAAAAGACTAATATATTTTGTAAATTCGAACGATTTCAACAAGAATAGCGATGTATCTGTCATAAAATGCTGAAAAGATCCCAGACATGTCTACTTCCTAAATCTTAACAAACATCAATGTTCTTTTTAGAAACGCTTCACCCACCTCTTGTATTCATTCTCAGTCTGTTGCTGGATAAAGTCCTTTGTACAGTTCAACCTCTGATATCCGCTACAAGCAACCTTCACGATCTCTGGTGTTCATTTTCTGTCTTGTCCATTCTACTGCGTTCTATGTATCAGTCCTGCAGCCTTTTGCTCCACCCGTGATTTTTCCTTCTTTTTTGTAAAATGTCTTCTAATATTTTCTTTGCATACTCACTTCTCTGATATCTATTCTATTTCGTCTATCTCAAATCAATGTTGATACCTTTATTCATCTAAAATTATTATTCTTTTCAATATGATTTTAATGTTGTTACCAGGACGTTTAGATAGTTTCCATGTGTAGGAAATGTATGTCATAGCGAAAATTATACATACATTGTACACTTGATGTTAATCACATATTCTAATTTTCTTTTTATTAATTCTCTATTTTTAAATTTGATCACCTACACTAAGAAGACATGTTTCTGGAGCTCTTCCAGTTCTTCGCCCGAATGCAAGGATGGTCCTATACTAAGGATAAAAAATGTCTTTTATGTACATATCAGTTTAAAAGCCACACTTCGTGCGAACTTTTAGGTTAACTACTGCGGAGGGCTAGTTGGGCCTCGCGCTCAAAACTAAAGTGACCTCTAGTTTAGCTTAGAAAAAAAGCAATGATCATTTTGAAGAAATAACTCTGAATTCTTCAATTCACTCCATGGAACTTCATAAACCTCACTTTAACTCTGATTCGTGCTATAAGTTCAATTCCGGCCGAAAGGACGATTTGGGCCGAAATTCTAATTCAGGGCGAAAATCGAGTTCTTCAAATCACAAATTACGTGGAACTTCAATTGTGTTGAGTTCTTCAAATCACAATCACTGCGGAAATTCAAAACCTCACGTCACGAAAGCTTTCACTCTAACTCTGAAATCTTGGTATTTTGAAGGAATAAAATTGGTTTGCTCAATTCAAAAACTATTTTAAACTAAATGTAAAACAATATTTTTTTAAACTTCAGAAAGTTTTGTATTAGGCCAAATTCGATATAAATGAAAAACTTTTAAAATCACTATTTTTTTCAGTTATTTTAAAATTTCAATTTTAGACTTTCTGACTATTCCTTCTTCTTCCGAACACAAACAGTGTGTTCAAGCAGCAGATGAAGGGCTGAGTTTCCGTCTTAGGATCGTCCTGATTCCAAAAAGGTATATGCCTATGTTGAACAAGTGTAACCCGAGATAAAGGGGATTCATACAAACGAACAGCCTGAAAGAATTTTCTATTTATTCTATAATTAAAATAGATAAATAAAAATTAATTATTAGATTAAGAGGCATATTTTATAATTTGTTCTTTTCATAATGACTTAAACACACCCTTATATGTCATTATCCTTACAAGAATCATATTCAAAAAAAAATCGAATAATGCTGCCATATCTGGGTTAGAGGTACTCAATTGTTACATTGCAGCTTTGATAAAGTTTAAAATATATACACGCTTTTGTGAAATAAGGTTTACTTTCCCTTTCTGCACTCTCTTTTCTACAGAAACAATATCGCAGCTTACAGCCACATTATGTTAAAACAACCGTTCCCGTATGATCGTAGACGTTAAGCAAAGTCGAACCTGGTCAGTATCTAGATGGGTGACCACTTGGGAAACCAGATATTGCAAGCTTGGGTACATGAGTGGCATATTGGATAATGACTCAGAATTATTAATCTGAGGACCTGGAACCTGAAAACGTGGGGCTCCTTTGCAAAATCATACCACGGGTTGACCTAAGACTTGTCTTTCTAATTTGCTAGCACGAAGTCTCAAGTCATTGTGACTGAGAGCTTAAACATGCTGGCCATTTTCAAACTGTTGATCACACTAGACAATGCTCAGTATAGTTGCAGTATAGACCACAGGTGAGTTCAGTGGGTATTGAACATATACACATTTGCCTGATTAGGCATCTGCAACATGAATTAGCTTGCCTCTTTGGTAGATGGACATTCTCCGATACCTGTAGACAGCCACTCATATATACAAATAAATAATCTATATCTATAAATCAGAAGATATCTGTATGTGTGCCCGTCACTGTGTGTGTGTGTCTGCCTGTGTATGCTATTTATGCACGTCAACCTTCTCGACAGATTTCGATAAAATTGTATACACATGTTGCAAATTTACCAAGATAGGTCAAGACCAAGTTTTTAATCGTACTCGCCCCGGGTTAGGCAGAAGAATCGTTAAAACTGAATGTGGGTCTGACTTTTTGCAAAAAGCAAGGCAAAGTTACACGCGAACAAATTTTTTACTGGATGAGTTGATGTTCTTTGCACTTCATGCAAAACAGCTCATTTTACGAGATTTATGTAGAGTGCATGTTAGTTTTCTTGTGATATTGGCTTCACACAAAATATTGCAAAAAACTGAAAAAATTATGTTTTTCGTACTACTTAAAATAAAAACTTGAATACCTTCCTCATATTTTATCCAATTTTCTTCAAACATGTCGCAAAACAATTTCTATCATTCAAGAAATAAGATAGCGTAGTTTTCATCCCACTCGCTCCCACGCGTATAACGAAAAAAAACCCCACAAAAACAGTTAAAAAAGCCAGCTTTTCAGCGATAACTCACTTGTTTTTCACCCGATGCTTAACAGATTTGCCATGTAAATTACAAATGATACACAAATTGTCTAGCGTGAATGTTTGGTTTAGATTATTTCAGTTAAGTGGACGAAATCTACGACAAAATAGGTCCCAAATCAGCTTTTACCATTTAGCCAATAGTTTCTTCATAGGGTTCCATCGTAAATTGGCATTCGAACAACCTTTGATGCAAAGATTGTTTGAGAAGTATTACTGAAGCATTAAAAGGGATAAAAAAATTCTCGATGGACATCGTATTAACCCCAGCTTTATTAGCCCCAGTGCACTTGCAGTTGAATCAAGTTCTGACGCTTTATCCCTGTTTTTGTTTGATTATTAGATTTCTGAACAATGCCAAACTATTTGAAAGTTATTACAGCCATAAGAAATTTACTGAATATCTAAAGCACTGAAAAAATTTAATCCCGAGCAACGCCCACACAAGAAGGTTTTATCGATGGAATTCTTTTATTAAGAACAATCAAACTCTTGCGAAGGACCTACCGTAAAAAGATGAAGGGTAGTAACTTAGTATACCAACGGATGATGTATGCAAGCCGGAACGCAGGCAGACATTTCTAGACAGGGGGTGTAGGTATACAGAGGGTGCGGTTATACAATTACAGCCATATACACCCGGGCAACACAGTGTACCTCGACTAGTTATTTTATATAATTATACGAACGAATTTTTTTTTTATATTTAAGATTATTGTGAATTGTTATGCGAGGGAAAAAAACAATTTTTTTCTTTACCAATGCAGGACAATTTTACGTTGCTACCAATATACAACTAAAGTGGTGTTCCTTCCACTGTTGCTCGAAATGAATGACGTTTTTCCTATTTTACCAGGCACAAAGCATAGACTTTTATGGATGGCGTCATAGTGTTGATGTTGGCACTCATTTCTCATTTTATGACAGCTACTTTTTCTTTATCAGTTCACAATGCGAAAAAGGTTTTTCATCACGTTTGTTACAATGCGATTCAAAAATGAAAGATAAATGTTTCAACTTATCCCTTTGCAAGTTTTCGGAATTAGACTCTCAAATTTACAACGAAGAACGCACTCTGTGGATAGAGGCCATGATAAATTCTCGACTCAGTTTTCAATCATGATTCTTCATAGGTTAATTGACTCATGATCCATAGGAGTGAAATACGCTATTAAATTACGAATACCTTAATAATTGTAAATATTTGAAGAGATTTGGATAGTATTGGCCCACGGCCATACATGCACAGCATAAACGCGTATAAAACTAACCAGGCATATGGAAATTTACTAAGCGTAGCTTAGATGTGCTAGAAGGCCTCAGTATGGCGCATCTAATGAGGATTAAACTCACTATTAAGTTTTAATTGACCTAACGACACAAGCTTACCAGCCATAACACCTTGTCAAAGTGCCGAAAGTTTTACTAAGCGCAACTAAGGCCGAAAATATGGAGCACCTAGTGACGATGGAAAGTCACGAAAATGACCTCACGAGACCATCTTAGCAAACCATTACACCATGTCGATGTACACAAATCTTTACAAGGCGTAGCTTAGATGTGACACAAGGCCGAAAATTTGGGGCACCCAGTGAGGATCTAACTCACTACAGAGTCGTAATTGTTCTAGCGCGACAATCTTGCTTACTATTTGTTACGGTCCAGGTTAGAACCAAGGAAGAACAACATGAACAAGAGTAGAAATAACGAATGTATATTACACGAAATAATAATAAAAGATGTGGAAAGTGTTAGTATGACTGTCAGTCTGGTTTGGAGTGAACTACTATCGGCTCGACTCGATTCGACCCTCTCTCTTGAGAGGCGTAGTATACATGGTGTTAGAAAGAGTTAATTCTGTAGTTATAGATAAGGACCCATGACACTATTACACCACGGTGAGATGTCCTGATTTTCTACGCGTAGCATAAATATGGCACAAGGCCGACATTTTTGGGCACACAGTGAGTATAGGTCTCACTACTCTGTCGTAATTATTCTAGCGAGACCAGCTTGCTAACCTTTAAACCACGTCGCGATGCCCAAATAATTTTTGGACTGTAGCTTAGTTGTGGCAAAAGGCCGAAAGTTTGGGGTACCAAGTGAGGATCAAAAACAGTACTCAGTTGTAATTGTTCTGTCGAGTAATTGTTCTGTAACCATTACACCACGTCCAAGTGTCCCTACATGTGTGACTCATACATAGAGTAATACACAGATATAATTATACGACGGACATTTATTCTTCTCCTCGGCAGATTGTTATGATGGACTTTGTAAAATAGTGTATGAATCAAAAGAGATAATGTCTGGAAGAAAGTTAAAATAACATAGAAATGATATGAAAGCTTGATGAAAATTTATTACATTATGAGTTTGTGTTGACTCGGTAGCTGACCCTGACACTAACTGTTTCCTCTGATGAAATATAGAAAAAGGGTGAGGCATTCGTATTTTTAGAAAACCAAGCCTTTTTTTTTCTCGTGGCTTCTTAGTTCGTTTAGAAAGCAATACTTTTCTTTACATCATTTTTATTCCCATTGCTGACATTTGTCAAAACTAATTAACCCCAGTAGGCAACAATAGATAAATTACTTTTGTAAAAGAAAAAAAATGATAAAGAAATGCCTCCGGGTAGGGAGATATGTTGTATGATAGATAGATAGATAGATAAATAGAAGAAAGAAAGAAAGAAAGAAAGAAAGAAAGAAGTAGATAGATGGATTGAGATATATATGAATATAGAGAAAGATTTCGATAGAGGCAGATACAAAGAAAGCGAGGAAAATAAACAGACAGAATGAATAAAGCTATAAACAGACTGAAGTGAGTAATTCAGATTAAACAAAGATGAAAAGATTGTTATATACTAGTAGATAAGAAGATCCTGCGATAAATAGATAGATACAGACAGAGCTAGATAAATATACAGAGAGACAGACGGATGAATGGCTAGTTAGTTAGCTAGGCAGGTATACAGTTAAATAACTATACGAAATAGAACATCTGATACATAGATATATAGATAGATATCAAAAGACTGGAATAACTACCTAGATAGATAGGTTCATATATATATATATATATATATATATATATATATATCAAGTATTTGATGCAGTTCAATTTACATTACATAAATCAGTCATACAAAAAACATATATAGAAGTTAATGATTTAAATGGCGAGAATACATCTTCGTAAACAAATTTAATAAAGTGCATTAATCCCGAACCTCTAATTGAATGTTATGATCCCTGTTTATAAATTCCATTTGTATAAGGTCTTTTTTTTAGTTTTTTACAAGCTTTCATCTGTTCATACAGACATCATCACGCTCCAAAAAATTTCTTACAATTAACAATAACACATTTCTAAACCATTTTTCGGATTACATCTATATTTTCGTTGTCCTGTTATTACCGAGAATTAAAAAACAAAAACAAATCTATTTCCACACCTTAAGATGTCTGTATGAACAGATGAAAGCTTGTAAAAAACTAAAGAAAAGACCTTATGTAACTGGAATTTATAAACAGGGATCATAACATTCATTTACAGGCTCGGGGTTAATGTACTTTATTAAATTTGTTTGCGAAGATGTATTCTCGCCATTTAAATCATTAGTTTCTATATCTGTTTTTTGTATGAATGATTCATGTAATTATATATATATATATATATATATATATTTATTAAAGACATTTTTATGTTTAACGTTCTTTTTTATAGATACAAGTATTTAAGTAAATGCTCTGTTTATAATAAACAGTGTTAAATAACTGAATGTCCGAGAAATTTTCATAGAAAATATTCGTCCTTTGACAGGATTCGAACCTGCATCCTATACGCGACCGTCATTTACGCTGACGTGCCTTACCGATCGGCCACAAAGGAGCGTTCGGTAGGCAAGGTCGAATTTACTGCTTATAAACTTATATATATATATATATATATATATATATATATATATATATATATATATATATATATATATATATATATATAGTCTACAGTCGCCATCTCACAGACGTGCTGTGGCTTCCCTCTGTCTTTTCTACAAGTATTTTTATGGCAATTGTTCTGACGAGCTACATTCACTGGTTCCCAAACAGCGTGAATTTAATCGCGCTACTAGGTTGGCATCTCGGTCCCATCATTTCACTATTGAAACGGTTAAATGTAGCCGTCACTTCTACTTCAAGAACTTCTTATCTTGCACTTCCTGACATTGAAACTCACTTCCTCTTACTCGCTACACTGATAGCTATAATCCTCAAATATTCAAATGTAATGTCAACTGACATCTTCTGATGCCTTGGTTCTGATCACCGTTCTTTTCTATATACTTTCCTCAAACACCCTTTTTACACTTGCTCATACTCTCTATAATCGCTTGCGTGCTTGTGGCACCCCCGCCTTGCTTTGGGATGATATACTTAAAAAATGAATACATACATACATATATATATATATATATATATATATATATATATATATATATATATATATATATATTTCAATACAAATATATTATTGATATTTTTATTTAATTTTTTTTTACAAAATAGTGCTCAATGTAATTTTACAGAGCATTAATATTATAAATTAACTGATTTAAAATATGTTTTTTTCGCAACACATTAATAACCATGTTTTAAAAATGGAAGCTAAACGCTTTAAATTTAATTTTGTAATTAAATTAAAAAAAAAACATTAGTTCCATTTCATCCTCAAAGTCATTTATTGGCTTACATATTTCAGCTTTTTTTATTAGTTTCTATTTTACTTTAGGTGTTTTGTTGGATTCTTTTTAGTGTCAGAAGTACTTTGAGAGATATGTTTAGGTTAGAATTCGTTTTATTTTATTTAACTACAATTTTAAAGGATGTTTAGGTTAGAATACGTTTTATTGTACTGCAAATTTAAAATATTTTCAGTGTTAATTTTAATAGAGTAAATTTATTTTTAAAACAAGTATATGTCATAGAATTACCTTATATTATATAAAATTATTTTTTAATATCAAATATAAGTATGTATATTACCAGGTCGGATTTTTTAATTTTATTTTTAAATATTATTTAAGGCAAATTTTTGGCAATGACGGCAAAAAATAGCTATTTCATTTCTTTGATTCAGTAAATTTTTATTTTTTATATGTTTTCTCATATATATATATATATATATATATATATTAGGAGATCTTCAGGCGATTCTGGACAGATTATTTCCTATCGCTTCATTTTTTTAAAATTAATGAACACTTTATTATTTAAAATAAATAAATAAAAGCTACAAACCAATGAACCCAGCTACCTAATACTATCGGCACTAGAATTAGTAAATTTCGTCTAACATAAATATCATAAATAAAAATACAGAATTGTATGAAAATGCTCTACCAGAAAAGTGGCTTTAAAAATAAACTATCCTACTTAAGCTCCATAAGTAACTGAGGTATCTAAAATGAGCTGTAGACATAGAAATAGAAAAAGAAAAATTATATGGTTCAACTCCCACCCCTTTCTGAAAATTATTCAATACTAATATCGGATAGCATTTTCTGAAGTTAAGAAATAAACATTTTCACAAAAACAACGTTCTAAGTAATATCCTCAATATGAAAATTATCAAAATAAGCTATTCCTGCACTAATAACATGTACAAAATTATCAACTCTCATAATAACAGCATAAACTCCATGGATCTAACAATGAACCTGGTATGAACCCCCTGTAATTGTAGAAATAGTAAAAATTGACCAGGTGAAGGAAAATGCACAGCTACTAAGCTGATATACCAAGCAATCATTTACCCCAAAGAAGTTAAATCACAATGTCTTCATTGGAATTTCCGAGGGAGAATGGAAATAAAGACTTTACAACTATAGACACTGATTTACTTATCACAAAGGAGAACATTCTGAACCCTCAGATTGCCTGGAAAATTATAACTTTCGCTTATACTCCTAATATTCTTAGGAACAGGTGCTAACTGTGTTTAGAAGAGAAAATTAGAATAATAAAATTCATTGGAAATCCATGGAATTAGTTTCAAAATGTTGTTACGGGAGTAGGATCAAACTTCATTTTTTAATTATTTTTAATCTGACTTTATTTTTTAATTATCTAATTATCTAATCCTTCTAATACATATTAATATAGCTATTTCTATATTTTGCCTTCTCCATATCAGTCCTATCTTATAACCTTCCACTGCTTTATGAACTCCCTTTTCTTTGTTTACTTTATTATTTATCCATTTATATTTCAAAAAGGTTTTTGGTTCTTCTTATATATTCTGGATATGCTTGATATTCTTCTTAATTTATCTTTAAAATTAGAAATATTTAATATGATTATTTTTATTTTTAATTTCCAATCATTTTTTTAAATATTTTTCTTAACATAAGGTATCTAAGAACAAAATTATTTTAATCTTATATCGTATTTGTAAAGATATTTTGGTAATTCTGAATGGTAACATAGTTTTTTGTTATATAATTAATAATTTCGTTTTATAAAACTTAGTTTCACTTCATCTTTCTTATAACACGAACTTGGAGTGTTAAGGTTAATATCTTGGTTGAATTTTTCTAGCTTCTTTCCATTTAAGCCAGAAACACCATCCCTCCTCTAACCAACACCCTGGTAGTTTGTGTTGTCTGCTATGTTATGGCTTGGCTCTGTATCAACTTTTCAACTGCTGTCTTTTTTAAATATTAAATCTCTTGTTCCGACACAGAATACAGTCCATAATTTGGGTTTAATAGAGCTAACGGATTCGACGTTAGTTGAAATAGTCTATACTCATAAGGTAATTTTGGATTTTTCTGTTATGTAATTATATATATATATATATATATATATATATATATATATATATATCGGTGGCGTAACGGTTATGCCGGAAAGTTCAAATTTCTCTCGATTCTGTTCCGTTTAATTAGTGGTAATGTCTTTAGAAAAGGCAATATTCCATCTACCCCCAGCTATGGATAACACAGGAGGCCAGAGAGAACACTTTTGCATTGAATGGCAACTGCACTAGGAGAAAGAACAGACTTAATTCAAACACAAGGAGGAATGTTTGGAGAATTTTTGGCACTCTGCGGACCATTTCTATGTTATCAGTTCTGAACATTGTGGCTGTTTCTACACAAATCTTCGCCATTGATATCAAATCATTTCTGTGGGTAGTCAACTGATTAGGTTTTAAGCAGAACCGTAGGGGTCCCCATATGACGAAATAAACGGCAGAGACCATTATACAGTCTGCCTTAAAAAAATTGACACCATTTAAAATGTGAATATTTAAAAAGTAACTACATAACCCAGGCAAACTAAATTAAATAGGCTCCACGTTGAACAATAAAACAATTATTCATCCAACTTTGAACAGGAGATCCAAAGGGATGATATATATATATATATATATATATATATATATATATATATATATATATATATATATAATTATTTAAAAATATGATTCCAAATCGCTACATAAGAGGTCTCATGTTTCAAAACAAGAGCCGAAAACTAATATAATATATATATATATATATATATATATATATATATATATATATATATAAATATATAACTGATTTCACAAAGATTCACAGCTAAACAAGCTGTAGCATGTATTCCGTAACTTTCTTCAGCGTCTTACTTATTCTCGGCTTAATTGCTACTAGGTTTGTAGGAAGTTGGAGGAATATAGACCTGTCCATTCACATAACCCCATAGTGATAAATAACAAGGTTAGGTGAACGTGGTGGCTATTTTAAAAAGCATATTATCACTGTCACATTCGATCCATCTTCCTGGTAGATTTTCATTGGGATACGACATCAAATTCAACTAAGAGTTTACACATTGTGTTAGAAGTTGAAATAATGACCGAGAAATGACTGTGTTATTAGACTGGAAAAAGATGTCAGCTCTTGGATGGGGACGCCTTGTATATAAAAGAGATTGATAGATGAGGAGAAATGGAACGGAAAATAACAAGTAATTAACAAAGAAACAAATGCTTTATTTCTTTGAGAAGCCGGTAAAAATTGGAAATGAAATTAATGCCGTATAGACAATGTGTTAACATGTGGAGAAAAACTAAATATTACAAGTATATTATACAGTTAAAACAACCACAAAAGAAATGCCGTATTCTGAAAAATACTTTTAATCATCTGTCAACTCTGATTACACTAAGATTAGGATAGCCTCAGACATAGAATATCTAGCAATATTCATCCAATCATTGTAATATCCGTCTCTGTTATGATGTTGATTTGGGGTTAGTAGAGACAAACGCCAAATAGCACGTAACAATAAAAAGGGTTTTAATAGGTTGGTAAATAGGTACAGAAATCGCCTGAGTAGTCAATACCTAGCTCAGCTAAGAACTTCTCTGTCTATCTATCTTTCGTCATGTCAACTGACATGCCACTATTTAAAGTCTTTGTTCACAGACGCAGACAAGTTCATCTTCAAGAGGGGTGGTAGGTTTCCGACACAACAGTCTCCAAACATAAACAATAATGGATCTACTGATCAGGAAATTAAGGAAGGTATTAAAAACATTAAGGAATAATAAAGAATCATTTGACATTGAGGTTGTACTTTTTAAGATAGCTTACATTCTCCCTGAATTCAATAACAAGTTTCTCCATTTTATGAAAGAAATCTGGAATCAGAAATAGGTGGGGTTTATCACGCATTGATAAATTAAGGAAACAGAAAAATAGCCCTCAAGTCCCTCACACAAACAGGCGTATCCAATGGATCCATCTTGGCGAAAGTATTAATGAACATTATATCAATTAGGCTCTCATCGTTTCATAAAAGTCAACTGCTTTCGACCCAGTTTGGTTTTCGTTCTGGTAATATATGCATTGATGGTCTATATAGCATCAAACCTCTCCAGAAAATTGCTTGCCTCTTTATTAGGAAACTATATACCTGCGTTGTCGATATCGCAGCAGCTTATGACCAAATAAATATAGGATTCCTCTTCTTCATCGAACCAAAACATCAACCTGATAACTCGAGTTATGCTATTAAATAGCCTCGTCATATCGAGACTTTCATGCGGATGTCATGCATGGCTTCAAATCGGCTGAGAAATATCTAAACTGTCAGGTGTAAACAACCGCTTCCCCCGATCAATGGTTAAAAATGGCTTTTAACGCGTTAAGCTTGAGGGTTTGGGTAAATACTATATTTCTTTGAATCTAGTAGTTAATGATAGTCACAGATGAAGAAGAGACTTAGTTACTTAGCGGCGGTATGATCAGCTTAGACAAGCTATGACCAGATTAGACAAGATAGAGGCCAACTTAGACAAGCTTTGACCAGCTTAGACAAGCAAAGACTAAGTTAGCCTAGCCGCCTGAATAAAAACACTCGGGTTCCCACGTTAAAAAACCGACCTTGTATCACAACCTTACCCAGTGGAGTTAAATATATCTCTGACAAAGACTCGTGTTAGCTATAAAAACTGGTCACAAGTGTTTGACTGGAAGAAGCTGCACCCTGTCAAAAACCTGGTGTCCGGTCTGTCCGGCAAAGCGACAGGGCCCTGATTATCGAATTAAATGGATTTCAGGACAGAGGCAGGAAGAGATTTTAAGGAGATAAGAGATACATAGGATAAGAGCTTGTGAAGAGCCATGTTCTGAATGAACACTGCAATTCAAAGACTTTTAATACATCGCTGACACTTTATCTTCTTCTATGTACTGTGTTCCTTCACGACGTTGAAGATAATGACTCTCCACTATTTCCTGCCATCTAGAGATCTTATATATTTTCTCTTTACCTTATGTTTCTTAAACCCTGTTCTGCCTTCAATTGACAGGAATTAACTCGGTAGGTTATGTGTTGCTTTGTCTTTCTAGCTTTCACTTGGTCCTTGTGAGTATTAAACCCTCATTACTTATTATGTGCCTTAACAATTTCAACTGTCACTTTCTGATGTTGGATATAAATGTCTTTTTTTCTTTCATTTTCTCTAAAATTTATTGGTTGTTTGAATGTTCAGTCCATGACATTCTCAATATAATTCTGCAGAAAAACATTTCTGTTGTTCAGCATTTACTGCCATAAATAAACACTGGTATTACGTAAGGGCTCAGTACAGTTTAACGACCTAAAACGATCGAAAATGTTATGCGGAGTTGCTGCTACTTGGAAAAGAAAACGCAACGGGAAAAGGTTGAACAGTGTGTGACACGAGAAAAAATGTTGCGACTTTATCTTTTCTCCTTTGCTACCTCAAATATCTTTAAGAAATCTGTAGTGTAGTAGAACGTTTAAAATAACTAAATTTGTCGCGTTTGTGTGTCGTTCAAATGTTATGTAGTTTGAATACTAGCAATATAGCTCAGTTGTTATATGCTGGATTCTAGTAGTTATAATTCAAATCTTCTTTAGCTTCTGCGTTTTAATCCACGTTGACCCATTCGGGCGGGAGTTTGTAGTTCATAATATTTGTTATTTTACCACCCATCTCACACACGTTCTCTCATGCGTTCAGATAAGTTCGTCTGGTTGGTGACCAACGGCCGTAACATGTCCTTTTTGCCATCGAAGTCGTGTAAATGTCAGATTTGACATGCCTTTTTCTTCATTATGTGTCTTAGAAAATTCAACTGCTTTTATTATGATTATAAGTAAGATTATCCAATTAGCTTTCATTTAATTAAAACTTTATCTTTGCTTATATGATTTATCCGTCAACGTTCTGTAGAGCCACAACTGTTGATTATATGATATTACATAGAATTTCAACACGTTAGTCTTTGTAACATTTGCCAAAAGTCTGTGTGGAAACTTCCCACCATTCACTGCCATACAGGAGGATTGATATTACATAGCAGTTCAACATATTTTCTTTGTTTCTTGTTGCACACAAGTCTCCACTTCATCATTGAGGAAATTGCCCACCATTCGCTGCCATATAGGAGGACCGATATTATATAGCAGTTCAACATATTTTCCCTTTGTTCCTGTTGCCAAAAGTCTCCTCTTCATCTGTGAGGAAATTGTCCACCAGTCACTGCAAATTGGAGGATTGGTATTACATAGCATTTCAGCATAATTCCCTTTGCTCCTGTTGCCACAAGTCTCCTCTTCATATGTGAGGAAATTATCCAGCATTCACTGCCATATAGGATGATTTTTATTAGATAGCATTTTAAGAGATATACATTTTTAGCAGCATATGCTATATACATTTTTATATTAGCTATCTTTGCACGCATTTTAAAAGGCCATATATTATTGTATATTTGGATTAAGGACGTTATCAGAAGATAACCACCTGTAAACACATAACACCCAAGTAAATTCCCATGATATGAAATAGCATTTCAATACAATTGTCTTCGTTTCTGGTTACTAATATATCTTCAGCATCTGTGAGGACATTGTCCTACATTCACTGCCATATAGGATGATTGATATAACCTCGCGCTTAAGCACACATTTCTTTATTTCTTTTGTAAGCAAATTATCCAGCAGTCTTTGCAATACAAGAGGATTGAAATTACATAGCAGTTTAACACATATCTATTTGTTTTTGTTGCTTCAAGTCTCCTCTTCATCTGTGAAGAAATTGTCCGTCATTCGCTGCCATACAGGAGGATTTATATTATATATCAGTTCAACACATTTTCCTTTGTTCCGCTTGCCTGAAATCTCCTATTCATCTGTGAGAAAATTACCCAGCATCCTCTGCTATATAGGAGGGTTTATATTACATGTCAGTTCAATACATTTTCCATTGTTTCTTTTTTCTCATGTCTTCTCTTCATCTGTGAGTAAATTGTCAAGCCTTTACTGACATATAGGCAGTTTGATATTACATAGCAGTTCAACATATTTTCCTTTATTCCTGTTGCCACAAGTCTCCTCATCATCTGTGAGGAAATTGTTCACCATTCGCTGCCATATAGGAAGATTGATATTACATGGCATTTCATCATATTTTCCTTTGTTCCTGTTTCCACAAGTCTCCTCTTCATCTGCAATGAAATTATCCAGCATTCACTGCCATATAGGAGGATTTTTATTAGATAGCATTTTAAGAGATATACATTTTTAGCAGGATATGCTTGATATTGATTGATATTACATAGCATTTCAGTACTTTTTTCTCTGTTTCTAACGAAAATGTCTTGTTACTTAGCACTTAAAAAATATATCAAACTTACTTTTTGCTATTCCATTGCGTCTTCGGATTTTGGTATCACTTTTAACATCCCTTATAAAAACACTTCCTTTATATTTCACCATTCTGTACGTGTTTGATCTTCACATCTCATCGTCTAAATACAATCCGATATAAAAAGGAAAAAAACATGGCGGCTTAAATACTGTTGCGTAAAACAATATCAAGATAGAAATAGAATTGAATTCTTTCCCTTTCACTCTCTCGCTGTCAGCGTCTGAGTGTGGAATATATTTAGGCGCTAGTCTCGTAAGACTAGTTCAATAGATAAATAAGTAATCACACATGCCATGGAAATTGACAGGGTTGTATTTTCCATACAATGCAAAAAATCTGAACAAACCGACCTCGTGTGTAGAATAAATTTTTACTGTAATAATCTTTTTAGGAATGTCGGCTTTTATTAGTCTAACATAGTGTAGCATGAATATATTTTTTATTTATTTATACATAGATCCCAAAGATGTAGCCAGTGGAAATATAGATTTGATTTCCCATATGCCTCAATAAATTATCTTTCTTTTATTATTTTACATGTTAACACAAACTCTGTGATATTTCTGTAACATTCAGAATTTTTTCGTTGCTATTTGTTAACATTTCGACTGTTTCGACTTTGACATTACGAGCAGCATTTTTACTTGATGTTTTTTGTTATATTGTTCCAGTTTTCCTATATATTTCTTAGAATAACATCATATCATTGCAAAAGTCCGATTTTCATTGTTAATATAAAATGGCTGCAACTTGACATTGGCGTTGGATTTGCTACAGATTCCTGGTGTGTTGTTGGTTGAAACTTTGCATTGTTCAGTTGTGATCCAATCTTTTTTTGAAGGTTACTGTGATTGAAAGTGAATGGGAATACTTTTGAAAGTCCTAAACAAGATCAAAGAATAAACCACTACGGGGTGATATATGAACCTATCTACTATTGAGGAAAAACTAAAATCTAAAAAGCAAATAAAAGGTCAGAGATGCCAGTAATATACAATTGACGTAGATTTTAGAAGTAACCAAAAAAAAAAAAAAAAGAAAAAGGAAAAAAAATCCTAAACAGGAAACAAGAGATAAACCCCTAATCCTGTTCAAAATACCGGGGAAGAATGTGAACCGGGCGATAAATCAGTTAATTTGGTTGCTTTCATGCCTGTAGCCAGCGTTCTTAACATTATGTCTATTTTCTCTTTTACATTAACCAACACTTGTTTCATTGATAGACAGTGCACTTTTCTAGTTTAATACACTTAAATGCTTTTCGAAATTTCCTTTTTCTGACATACATAATAGCAGATTCGTGTTTTCCTTGTTTTTAGTTTATTAACGTTTTACACTTTTTTGTTGTTTGTCATATGGTCCCTGTTCAACCCTGTTGAAATTGCCTAAGTAGTAAGTCTAGACACATCGGGCGCCAGAAATTGAACATTTAAAGTTTAGTCTATTTATGTTTGCAGCATTCATATTGATGGGTAATTATAACTGATGATGTGGTTAATACTAGGGTGGGCTGAAAAGTTTATAGGCTGACTATGATCGAGAGCTGTTAAAGCTGTCAAATCTTGCATGCATTAATTTCAACTCCTCTTTAAAAGGGCATTGTTTATTTCCAAGTAAATTGACATTTGACTGTTCAAAGGAGACTGTTCTGCTCGTCAAAAATTCAACAACAGTAGATATGACGTCATCATTCCATACTGGTTCCAAATTAAGTGTTTTCTAATGTTGGAGGACATGATATTGAATTGAGAGGTTAAGGAGAGGGATACAAAAAATTCCTTAAAAAAACTACTAAGACATAACACTATATTAATTGAACTATATACTTAATTCATGACATATTAACTGAAAGCACTTGTAAAAATAGAATACGTGGATTTACCACATCACAAGAAAAGTTAAAATAAAAATTCTCACTTAAAATTTTGAAAAAACTTAGCGTTGCGTCTTTGCACGTTCCGATATTGTACACAACCGTCAATAATAGCACCTTATCAAAAGAACATCTTTCGGTCTACAAACAATTATTTGGTCTCCAAGTTTTAATTTTATAAGGAAAAAATATGCCTTAGGACGAATAAAGGATTATTCGAAAGTACTAGCATTTTAAAAAGATATAAACTGGAAACAACCGAAAACAGTTTTATAAATGAGGATCACATAATTCTATGGATTAACAGTATTTTAATGCATGCATTATATTCTACTAGCGATGTGATATCGCAAATAATAGCATTAATATTGCTGATTGCTTCTATGTGTGATTATTTCTTTGTATATAAATATATGCTCCCTAATGTTTTATGTTTATATATATATATATATATATATATATATATATATATATATACACATATATATATATATATATATATATATGTGTGTGTGTGTGTGTGTGTGTTTGTGTGTATGTGTATGTGTATATGTGTGTGTGTGTAAGATAAGTTAGAAAACAATTACATTCACCTGCTTCGCCAATGACAAGTAAGGACATCAAAATCTAATAGCGTAACGTGAATTTTTAGTTAATTCAATCTAAGTTATTATCATTATTTATTGATTTAATTATTAATCAAAATCTAATTCCTATGATGAAACGGTTAAATTGAAAATCAAAAATTCCGACATGGAACTTGAACAACGTTTGGTCACGCTAGTCTATATTTTGGTCTTGTGAAATATAACACATTATATGAGGTCGGAACAACACCGAAACACGTCAAAGCAAAAATGTTCTTTGTCTTTTGTCTTCACTATTCTGTCGACTTGTTATACAACTTTAATCATATATATATATATATATATATATATATATATATATATATATATATATATATATATATATATATATATGGGATACGTGTGTATGTATATACGTATCTATATAATATGTATGGGTTTCTAGGAGATATTACAAATCAACTTGGGTGAAGTTGCTCAACGTATTTCTGTATCTTCAGCCTACAAGCAGTGTCTGTTTCTGACGTCACCTCCCACGGCTTTATACGATAAAATATATAACTGTCAGCCAAGTCTTTCCTTGCAGCTTCTAAAGAGTCAATTTGATATGCAGTTATCGTGAGGGAAGAATACGATTCGTGAAGCGTTTAAAAGATCTTTGTCTTCGAATGCTGGGCACGTAAGCATTGCCGGCAGTGCACAAAGCTTTGGTGTCGAGATTCGTGTCAACAAAACACTGACAAGGCTCCCAGGCAAGCGCCATTGCGCTAACATGCTCGACATCAGCTTCCATTAATCTTGCTTGGCGGGAAATTCTCATCGAATTTATTTCTCTTTTTTGTTTTGCCTTGTGCATTGTCACACAAAATGTCATAGAAGAGATTTCTGTCTATATCTCTCTCATTGGTCTTTCTCTTTACATTACTTACTTCCCCCTTACTTCCTTTTTATATATCAATCGATCTATCACTTTTCTTTCTTTCTTTCTTTCTTTCTTTCTTTCTTTCTTTAATGCATTCATTCATCTATCCTTTCTTTCTTTCTTTCTTTTTTCTTTCTTTCTTTCTTTTATGCATCCATTCATCTATTCTTTCTTTCTTTCTTTCTTTCTTTCTTTCTTTCTTTCTTTCTTTCTTTCTTTCTTTCTTTTATGCATCCATTCATCTATCCTTTCTTTCTTTCTTTCTTTCTTTCTTTCTTTCTTTCTTTCTTTCTTTCTTTTATGCATCCATTCATCTATCCTTTCTTTCTTTCTTTCTTTCTTTCTTTCTTTTATGCATCCAGTCATCTATTCTTTCTTTCTTTCTTTTTTCAATGTTTTCTCAGTTTTAAATGGCTCCATAATTAATTAAACAATAGAATTCAGATTTAAGTATCTATACATATATACACGATATATATCATCCACAGACAGACTGTTTCGTTGTATGACAGCTCATCAGTGTAACTAGACATCCAATTGCTTAAAGCCGGGAACGAAATTCGACCGATTTGGCATCAGTCAGAGACTCTACCACTAAAGGGAATCTTTTAACGCATTATGTACGTGTTGTATATAAACCACAAACCAGCAGACAGGGCGCTCGAATCTGATGAAGAGATATGCGTTAATATATATATATATAAAGATATTTTTGTATGTACAAAATTTAATGATCGAAATAAAAGTGTAAAACTTAATATTATTAGACATATGAAAAATGGCTTCAACGGGAGATCTAATTTAAAATTAAACAAAAAAAAAATGTACAATAAAAGGAATTTGTGGAGAAAAAAATGCAAAGGCAGGATGTGTGCGTGTGTAACGAATGCACGGCAGCAATTTTCGACGGATTTGCACCAAAATTTACATGCACATGCTCCAAGTTAGCAGAAAGGACAAGACCGACTTTTTGTTTCACATATCCCATCGATAGTGGAAATAATTGACTTTTTATGCTTCTACGGCATTTTTCATGTAGTTTGCGGCCATTTTGTATTGGCCAGAATGAAAGCCAATAGCTGGCTGCCACGAATAGGCAGGAAGATTCTATTGGCCAGCGTGAGGGCCAACAGCTGACTGACACGAATGTTAACTAGCATGCTAGCATGCAAAATAAAAAAAAAAGATCGATAGCTGCATTCATCACAAGTGGGAAAAATTTAAATCTGCATGACTGAATTGGCTCATTCGCTTGCTTAAACTCAAAGTTGATTCTGATTCTGCAGAACTGGGTTGGCTGTGAAAAAGTATTTGTTGTTAACATTCTTTTTGCAGTTACGAGTCCTTTTTTAAAGCTGATCGTTTTGTGTTCATTTTGTTTAGTTCTTTCTTCGTAACAGATGTAATTTTTAGTATAGAGCTTAGAAAAAATCGCTTGGCATTCGTACCGGAAGCTACATCAGGTGCCTTAAGGATGTAGCGCTGGTCTAGGCGAAGAGGGTGGGTGCTGGAAGACCTTATATCTTGCAAAAAGAGTCTGCACCATGAAACACAAGCAGGAGAACACAGTCATGGTTGTCAGAAAATTTCTACGACCACGTCAACCCTTATATCTGACCACCTATTTTCAGTGACTGCAACCCCTTGTCTACTATGCGGTTGAGAGAGAATCCAACAAAACTTTTTGTAACACCAGA